>VDFB02000011.1:7312171-7366826 GCA_007258455.2 Sequoia sempervirens
CCTTTTTTGCGTTTTTCTACTCATAAATTTGGTGTCTCATGTTTCCTTGATGATGTACTACTTTGTGCATGATTTAGTATTTCAGATTCACATGTGTTGTTATAATTTGCACCTTTGTGTTCACTCATGAAAAATATATCTAAAGTTTTGTGTGATTAAGAGTGTTAAGGTTTTGAGGTTGATTTTATCTGACCACTGATTCATCCCCCCCTCTCAGTGGTCATGTACTCCAACAAAGCCTAAGGGTAAAAAAAGATCAAAATTAGGTATCATGCTGCCTAAAAAGAAAGAACCTTAGACTAAGAAGGAAGAGCCTAAGGGTAAAAAGAGATCATTAAAAAAATCTATCTTAGATATCTTTCCTAAATCAACTGAAAAAGGATACAAGAAGGTTTTCAAGGATACAACTCATGGTTGTAGGGATTCCCTTACTCCTATTTTGGGGTGGGAATTATTTTGGCATTTCTATGAAAAGAGGGAAGGGAGAATTCCAGTATCAAATATGTGGACATTAGACTTAGCTAAGCTAATTGTCCTGAATGTCTTCATAGATGTGGAGTTCATTAGAGTTCTATCCCAAAATTACCACTCTACTACCAAGTTCATGAGGATAGCAGATGGGTCACCATTGGTAATATTAACAAAAGGTGCAATCATTGAATGCTTCAATCTAAACAAATAGGCCCTCACTAAGGTTGAATTGCAAAAGAGTGAGGAAGAATATACTAGGTTAAGGAGAACATACAAAAGTGATCAATTCCCCATATAAATGAAAAGGGGTGTTAAAAACAAGGTGATAACTATCTCCCCCTTTGCCACCAAACTGTTTGATGTAGGCTATTTTTTGACAAGGGTGCTAACTTGAGACAAAAAAAAATCACACACAACTAGAGAATACTATTATTATTCAGATTATGAAAAACTTACATGCAAAGGATCTCAAATCCTCGAGTTCTACAATACATGCAAGTTACAGAAACTACCGAAATTCCCCTTTTCGTAGTATGCAATCTTTTTCTTCCCAAGAAGCCCCCAAAAATTAGAAAACCCCACCCATAAATAGCTCCTTTTCAATCTTGGAGCGAAAAAAACATTTGAATTATGATTTTTGGCAGTTTGGCACCGAAAATTACAATTTGAAATTTAAATTTTACATTAGAAAATTAGCACATTTTGAAAATGCACCAACTTTTGGGAGCCATAACTTTTGATCCGGGACTCTGTTTGACGAACCGTTTGAACCGTTGGAAAGGTATTGGAGTGAAGAACGCGCTAAGAACCTGCTTTTCCAATTCTGGTGATTTCTGGGCCCATACGGGACAGTCTAGTGCCTCAAATTGGACTCGAAATATTTTTCAAGGCAAAAAATAGAAACTAAAACTTGAATAAATTTCAAACCAGAAATGATTTTGACCTAATTCTTTTTCCAAAGTGCTTATTTTTCTGTCCTGAAGCTTCCCATAAATTTCTACCTCCTCATGCCTTCAAGTTCAAAACTGCTAAAAATAAAAATTGAGCAGAAAAAACAGAAATGCAATTCTGAAAGTTGGGAACTCTTATTCGATGAAAAGGGTATCTAGAAATGCAAAAACACATAGAAAAATCTAACAAAAGGAAACATAAAGGAAAACATGTTTTTGGGTGATGCAAGATTGCCCTTACACCACTGGATGCTCCTGCATCATTTTTATATTTATTTCATGAAAAGCTACTTTGATTTTTGTTAAGTACTTGGGATAGATGCACAAGAACAAATGCCAGTTAGTTTGATGATGATGGTTGTAAGAATTCAAAAACCTAAGACAAACATTGAATATGAATTTTCCTCATATCTTGAGAAGGCATTGCATGAAGGCTTCCTGCAAGTCAGAGAGAACAGGGCCCCTATAACATTTAGGCAGTATTATTTACTATGTCACTTGATATTGTACTAGAAAAAAAATAGATGGACCAAAAGGATGTCTTTGGGTAAGGTTGATCAACAAGGGAACTTGTTGCATATGCAATGATGGTGTTAAATATGGGATAGTAGATACAAAACTTTGATTATGTAGTGTTCCATGATGGCTTTGTGGACAAAGTTATGAGAGTTCTTGGACACTCATCACCAAGAATACATGTTGAACATGACAACTGAGAGGAGGGGGTGAATCAGTTGTCACATATTTAACCTTTAATTCATTCACCATAACTAATTCTTAACACTGCTTAAATGATTAACCATTAAATACTAATGCAGAAACTTAAATCCAACACACAAACACAATAACACTAGATTTACGTGGAAATCCCAATAAGGGAAAAACCACGGTGAGGAATAACTTACACTATAGAGAATATCAAAACTGATTACAAAGGCTCACTACCTAAGAAATAAGGCTCATTGCCAAAAAAGGACTCACTATCCAACAAGGCTAACAACTCGAAGGGATCACTACCACATAGATACAAATAAGATAGAAGAGATACATTACATGGAGAAGAAAATCTCAATACAATGGAGAAATCCACCACAATTTTCTCAACCACTTGCAGAAATGCATGAATGATAGAGTACACCTTCTGCTCACTACATTCATAAACTCAACATTTAGGCTTAGCACTAATTTTCCACACTCGCATCACACACACTTAATGATTCACATCAATCTCGTAACTATCTGCTCCATTTCTTTGCTCTTATCTCTCTTGCACTTACACGAATTCACCACTAACTCATCCTGTATTTATACCATCTTCAACTTTGAAACATGTCCAAAGTCAACCATCCAAATTCAAATTCAAATTAGGTCCACACCAAAACATCCTAGGGTGGAATTAAAATTAGGGCAACCCAAACACACACTTCATAAGGAACCAAATAGATCCAACAAACTTCATCAGCTTCAAAAATAGTGTTCAATACAAGGTCAACCAAACCAGTGTAAAACACATAGAATCATTAAGCATGAATCTTCTAGATGCCAAAATTATCTTCAATATAATCAAAACAACTCAACTCTAGAACCGCAAGTCATAAGACTTTACCAAAGAGAAATTTGGACCAACAACATTTCTCTTGAACCTCAACCAAAAACACAAAGAACCATAGTTCACAACTTGTGAACATAACTTGCACTACATAATGAATCAATAGCCAAAAATATAGATATATCATCTTCTAACAACCATGATCAACATATTTGAACTGTACAAACATAGGAGAAAATCCCAAAGCAAAACCTAGAGCAACCACTGAACACCTACAATCTTTCTTAATACAATTTTCTCAATATCCTCAATATATACAGCCAACAACAACCAAATGATAACCAATTGATCGGTTGACATCAATGACAACACCTTCATTCTTTCCATTCTTGTAACAATCTCCCCCTTTGTCATTGATGGCAACACATGATGTGAAAAACTATTAAATACACCATACTATCTCTAAATACACTTCTCAAGTTTTTCTTTTTGTTTCTCCCCCTTATTAGATAATCTTCTACATTCTTCCTATTTTCTCTTTTTCACATGCTTCCTCTCTTCTTCTTTTTCACATGCTTCCTCTCCCCCTTTGACATCAATGGAAAAGGAAAAAGATATTTTACATTGATTTCCCCTTTGACATGAAAACATAATACTCACAATGACAACACCTGACACTACATGCTCCCCCTGAGAGGTAGCCACCAAAACATCAATCCAGAAGAAAGATAGATCCATAGATCCACCAGACAGATGCATCTCCATATGCATATAGTTCAAGAAATGAGGGTAAATAACCCCTAACTTCTCCCAGAGATACTCAAAAGTATCTTTAGGAAGAGCCTTCATGAATATACCAACAATTTGATCCTTCGTCGGAACATATTCAAGTTTTACTTCATTCTCCATGACCTTCTCTCTCAAGAAATGATACCTGATAGATATGTGCTTCATCCTTGAGTGCATCATAGGATTATTTGAAATGTTAATTGCACTTGTGTTATCATAAAAGATAAAAATAGGATCATCATACACCACTATGATATCTTTCAATGTCTATTTCATCCATAGAACTTGTGTACAACAAGATACAGTAGCAATATACTCAGCTTCAACAGTAGATAAAGAGACTGAATCTTTCTTTTTACTCAACCATGCCACTAATCTACAACCAAGAAAGAATGCACTACCACTTGTACTCCTTTTTTCATCTACACATCCAGCCCAATCTACATCTGTATAGGCACTTAGCGTAAATTCAGTAGCTCTAGGATACCATAACCCATAATCTAGAGTGCCATTCAAATATCTGAAAATTCTTTTAATAGCAACAACATGTGTCTCCTTAGGATCTTCTTGAAATCTAGCCACAAGATAGAGAACATGCATAATATTCGATCTTGTAGCAGTCAAATACAATAGTCCACCAATCATAGATCTAAACTTGTTCTAATCAGCCTTAGGCGAATCATCATCTTTACCTAGTTTGCAACCAGTCACCATAGGAGTACATACCAGTTTGGAACCATCCATCCCAAGCTTCTTCAACATCTCTTTCACATACTTAGACTGTGAAAAAAAAAATCCTTTCTCTATTTGATTAATCTGTAGCCTAAGAAAGAAATTCATCTCTCCAAACATAGACATTTCAAATTATTTTTGCATCTCTTCCACAAACATCTTGCACATATTTTCATTTACTCCAAAAATAATGCCATCAACATATACAACTACAATCAATATTTTGTTATTTTCAATCTTAAATTACAAATTACTATCTTTCGTACCTTTGTTGAAACCTTGCTAAATCAAATACCTATCTAACCTCGCATAGCAAGCTCTAGGAGCTTGCTTTCCAAACTAACAATTCTTGCAAATAACATTAACAAGATTTGTAATCCTAGGTAAATCTCTCATGGCCTAAACTGCGCTAATCCTTGCAAAGTTATCAAAATTTATGTCACACATTTTCTGATACCATAACCAACTATCATTAATATGAGTCATAAAGCATCGTCCATCAGCACCCTTAAGTTGATAAATATTTCCTTCAGATTTCTTTCCTACAACAATCAATGTTTTGGATCCTTTCCGGATTTCACATCTTTCATCCTTGAACACAAGATCATATCCCTTACCGCACATCTGTCCAACACTCAAAATATTATTCCTTAAACTCTTAACATAGTAGACATCATCAGTTTGATGCTTGCCATCAAAACTTACTGAACCTATCCCACAAATTTTAGCACCAGTATCATCTCCAAACATAACCAAGCCTCCATCATATTTTTCAAGTTTAACAAACTTACTTTTATCACCAGTCATGTGATGTGAACAACCACTATCAACTAACCAATAGTTATTTTCTTGTTTAGCATGTAGGAAAAAGATAACAATACCTTCATTTTTCTCCTTCTCTGAAGGGCTTTCCTTCACCTATTTTTCAAAATTAGTAGAAGTAGGTTCATCCTTTATAGCCTAGAACAAGCATTCATTATCATCAGGGTCTTCATACTCAAAATACTCATCAGATATACTAGCACTCTCATTCACATAATATGCTCTATTGATCTTCTTTCCTTTCTTTTCTTTCTCATATCTTTGTTTATTCCTCTTAGCTCTTTCCGGACACTTTGCAACATAATGACCTATTTCTCCGCAATTAAGAATTTAAAGGGTAACTTACCTTCATACTTGTCGGAGCCTTTCCTCATCCTTCTTACAAAGTTAGCTTCTATTTCATAAAAAAAAAATTCATCCAGATCTTCAAACTTTGTAGCCTTAAAATCAGTCTTTGATTTGCATCCATTCCTCATATTTGGCTTCCCCATCTCATAAGATGTCAAAAATTCCAACAACAAATCTTTAGTATAGGTCTTATAATCTATACTCTATTCAATAGCACACACCTTCTCACTGTAGGTATCAGGGAGAATTTTAAGAATCTTCTTTACAATCTTGGTTTCATCTATAGTAGCACCAAGTCCTTGCTTTCCAACTACTATCTCATCCAATCTTTGTACATAAGCTTTAACATTCTCATCTTCAGACATATGTAGAAGCTCAAATTATCTCCAAATTATACAATTTTTCCTCTTTGACTCTTTCATCACATTCATGTGCCCTTTCCAAAGCATCCCAAACTTCCTTAGTAGTCTTCAAATTCTAAACCTTAATCAACTCATAATGTACCAAACTATTCTTCAAAATGTACTTTGCCTTATTATTTGCTTCATGTGCTTTGATCTCATCAATTGTACTTGGACCATTATTAGGAGTGTAAGGATTCTTGTAAGATTTCTCCACATCATAACCACAATACTCCAGATATTCTTCCATCAATATTTTTTAGATAGCATAATTAGTTCCATCGAACCTCAGATAATCATAAACCATTTTTCCAGCCATCCCAAACCTTCCTCAAGCGATTAAGCTCTTCATTGAGGAACCAAGCTTTGATACCAATTGTTGAACAAGACAACTGAGAGGGGGGTGAATCAGTTGTCATAGATTTAACCTTTAATTCATTCAATGGAACTAATTCTTAATAGTACTTAAATGATTAACCATTAAATACTAATGCAAAAACTTAATCCAACACAAAAACACAATAACACCAGATTTACGTGGAAAACCCAATAAGGGAAAAACCACACTAAGGATTAACTCACACTATAGAGAATATTAAAATCAGTTACAATGACTCACTACCAAAACAAGGACTCACTATCCAGATTATGATTCACTGTCCAATAGGGCTAACAACCTAGAGGGCTCACTACCATAGAGATTCAAAGAAGATAGAAGAGATATGTTACACAAAGAAGACAATCTCAATGCAACATAGAAATCCACCACAATTTGCTCAACCACTTGCAAACATGCATGAATGATAGAGTGTACCTTCTGCTCACTACATCTGAAAACTCAACATTTATGTTTCACACTGATCTTCCACACTTGCATCACACACACTCACTAATTTTCGTCAATCTTGCAACTATCTGCTCTATTTCTTTTCTCTTATCTCTTGTGTACTTACACCGCTTCACCACTAACTCATCTTGTATTTATACCATCTTCAACTTTGAAACATGTCCAAAGTTGGCCATCCAAATTCAAATTCAAATTAGGTTGACACCAAAACCTCCTAGGGCGGAATTAGAAGGGTGACCCAAACACATGCTTCATAAGAACCCAGATAGATCCAACATGCTTCATCAACTTTGAAAGTAGTGTTCAAAACAAGGTTGGCCAAACCAGTGTAAAACACATATAATCATTAAGCATGAATCTTCCAGATACTGAAACTATCTTCAATACAATAAAAAGAACTCAACTCTAGAACCGCAAGTCATAATACTTTACTAAAGAGAAATCCAAACCTCAACTAGAAACACAAAGAACCACAACTCACAACTGGTGAACATAACTTGCACTATACAATAAATCAATAGCCAAAAATTTAGATATAACATCTTCTAACAACCATGATCAACATATCTAAACCACACAAACATAGGATCAAAACTCAGAGCAACCACTAAACACTTGCAATCTTTCTTTAATACAATTTTCTCAATATCCTTAACATATAAAAGCAACAACAACGAGTTGATAACTAATTGACCAGTTGACATCAATGAAAACACCTTCATTCTTTCCATTCTTGCAACATTACACACACCTATACTACAACTACTGAGGCCCTTGGATTTGAAACCAAAACAAGGTCCTACCCATAACTTTGGTGATTGTTTTTTTCTACAATATGTCACAATAATCAAGATTAATTAGGATTTATGGGTGCCCATAGGCCCCACATATATTGCCAAAAAATTTTCCTCTTCGGTTATCCTTTTGAGAATTTATGTGGCAGATGTTGTGGATGGAAAAGGATGTCATGCAAAAACAAAATAAGGATACATTTCTACCTAACTTGATAACATGTGAAGAATTATCTGCTGGATATGACACCCTTGAAGAATTACATTACCTTAAGACAAGATATTCTTTGAGGCCTAGATATGAAAGTGTTTTTGACCCTGAGGACCATATGAATTTTATAAGAAAAAACCTCCTCACAAAGGCCACAATCACTCATCAAGTGGATTATGAAGAGGATGTGATTAGAAATTGCTTCACTCCCCAAGAGGTATATCAGAGGAAAAGAAAATGGGAGATCATGATGAAGCTACAGGAAGAAAGGAAGAAGAAGAACAATGACTTCTTGGGGTATTTTGTAGAAGAAGTAGATCCTCTTAAGAGGATAAATTTGATAATTGATAAGTTTGATGAATTGTATGCTAAGTTTGCAGTAGAGGAGAGGCCCACCAAATTATCTCCCAAAAGGCCAAGTGGTATTGTAATTCAGAGCCATCTCCTGACACTATTTTAGTATGTCATGTTCCTCAAGAATCACCTCTTGAACAACCAGTTCCTAAGAAATAGAAGACACATGAGCCATATAGATTGGTATCCTATGTAATGAGTGAAGAAGTGGGAGATACAAAAGAAGTGGTGAGTGTACTAAGGATTTTTAAGGATGATGTTGAGGTAGCTAATCAACCAGCCCATGAAATTGAAGCTCATAAACCAGAGGCTATAATTGATATCCATATGTAGGGAGAAAGGGAAATGCAGGATGATGAGAGGGAAATTGCAATTTTCAAATTTATTGAAGATTATGATTTCATGAAGACCCCTAAATTGAAGGATTTCTAGGTTAAAATGAAAATGAGAGAGTTTGAAGAAAGGGTGGAGACAAACAAGATGGGTGCAGAAGAGTCTCGTCATTATGAGATTGTAGCCCAAACTTTCAATGAAATGAGAATTGATAATGTTGATATTAGCCCACAAGAAGCTAGGGATATGGTTTTGAAGAGTAATATACTCATTATCCTAGGTATGGAACTAAAGAAGATATTCTTACTTGACCAAGTAAGATCACAAGAAGACCCAATGATGATTATTGAATTTGATTTTGATGAGGGGATGAGTGGTACAAGGTACAACCCTAAGATTGAGACCTTAGAATTTTGTTCCAAGCAAAGAAATACACCAAAAACCAAGGTTGTTAGATATGGTACAAGAGATGAGAGGAACAAGTATGGTAAAAAAATTAAAGGAAACATCTCCTTTAGAAGCTGCAAACCATGACAATGCAATTGGACATGTTCACTTGAGTTGTTGTTAAGGAAATGGAAAAGAATTTGATAGAATATGAAAAGGAATAAAAATTCTTAAATGATGAGGTAAATAAAATATTCATAGAAAATGTAAGACTGTAAGAGCAATTGAAAGGAGCAGAGCCCTGATAGAGTAAATAAATAGTATTGTATCAACCTCCTACTACCCAATCAACCGATATACATAGTGCATCCTTTGAACAAATGAATTTACTAATACATGAGATCGAAGAGTTGAAAAAATCCAATAATAAAACCAAGGAGGGAATGAGGGACCAAATCATCATCAATGTCTTGGAAAAAATCTTGGATGAAAAGATCAAAATGATTGAGGACAAATTAGAAAGTGTGTATGATTGTTACACTTCATTATCCCAAGCAATTAACTAGATGAAAGCCTGTGCACTTATATTGGATCCTCTTTTCAAGAAGTGGCAGCCAATTCATCATACCTTGATGACTTTATGTAGGGTATTACAAGAAGTGTGGAAGCTCCTTCAGCTTTGAAGCCAACTGAGCAGATGGTTAAGATAGTTATAGATGAATCTCAATATATAAATGGAGAATATCAGAAGATCAAAAAAAGGATGGAATTATTTCATACATTGAAGAAGTGGTTTGTGCCAAGGATATTAAAGGATGATGACCAATTGAAAAATCTCAGTGAATGGAGAAAGGAATTTGGAAAAATTGTTCCTGATTGCATTGCTTATGTACAAAAGGATGGTGAATTGAATTTCCATGACCTCAATTTGATCATGGATGGAATAATAGCCTTGGATACTAGATATTCTAAATTCATTACAGATGGTAGAGGGTTACTTGACAATAGATGGAGGAATCACCTAAAAAATATATCAAAGATTCAAGAATACAAATGGCCTCGTGACTACATAGTACTATACCAATGGGAGCAAAAGTATTTGGCTCCTCCAGAAGAATAGGGCCTTGAAGATGTTGTAGCAGAAAAGTCAAGCCTTCAAAAACTCTATCATAGAGAGGGGGACTTTGCCAGATCGGGATGGTAATGGGTCTCCTATGTTAATTAATGGACTACAAGTGTATTGCAAGTGCTACGAGCTTCCAATCAACATTGTCTACTTTATATGTTTTCTCTTAGTTATGTTTTAAGCGCAACTAATGTTTAGTTTATATGAAGAGGCATGAATTTTGAAAAGATGCCATATTTTGTAATGGTCTAAAGCTTTTTGCTTCTCTTATAAAAGAGAAACCAAGACCAAATTTTTATATCATCATCATAGGCATTTATAGAAACATATATGAGGAGACTTCTATTATATTGTAAGATCTATTTGAATCAATCAATGTAGAAGAAGATTTAATCTGGTGCTCGAATTCTGGTCTCAATTATTTGTTGATAATATTGTGTATGATTGTATGGTTGTCTCTAATTTAATATTTCCTTGTTATTCAAATTAAGTATATCAAGTATATGTTTGATTTGTCAATACACACTTGCTATCATTGTGTGATTTATTTTAATTGTTTCCTTCAAGTAAGGATTAAATCCTTTTGAATAAATTACAGTAACTTAGAAGTCTTATTTGGATCAATAAGAAGAACCGCATAATTGCATCATCACACATCTATGCAAGCCATAGACTCTCACTATGCCAAATAATTAGAGTTGTAGCCATAATTAAGACACATATATCACCCACATATTGACTCCATTACCCAATGGGAATAGGCACTGATCAATTTCACTTAAAATATTATTTCACAACACCTCATTCACATATTTCTAGTTTTTAGTGTCATTCAGACCTAAGAGATCATTTCTTTGTTTGTAATTAGGAGGCTTAGTTCACCTAATGTTAAGATATATATATGTATTATTAAATCACAAATGTTCATTATTGTTTCCTTCACACAAGCATATTCAATGAATGTGGATGCTAGAAGTTGTATTACAAACTAAAGCTAATATTTAAGACATACAAGAAAATTCTAACATCTAGAAAACATATGGGGCATAGAAGAAATTATATTCTAACTAAAAAATAATAATTTCAACCAAAGTAAGAAAACTAAGAAGAATGATTGAACCTAACTCTAAATGCACTTCAAAATAACAGTGAATATCTTAGGTTTTGTGTACAATGTACCCATAGAATAATGATGATTACATTCATAAATGTATTAGTAAAAAAATAGTGAATAAGCATATACTTATACTCAGGTCTATATTACATTAAATAATAAATTACACCATACATATAACCAAAGTTTAGGTGACAAGCTAACCTCTTAAGGTGATAGGCTAGTTAAGGTGAAAAAACATCATTATAATCATCTACGTTACTGGCAAGATCAGAATCCTGATCACTCGTGTCTACACCTGCTTGATTTTCTTCCTCATCCTCATCTATGACATGTAATGCATTCTCTCTCCCAATCTCCTCATTGGTAATCAAAATATCTTCTTCAAACACTCCATCATTGTCTTCATCCACTTCTTTGAATGTTTCTTGTAAATTAACATATTTCCCATCAGGCATTATATCAACAACTTCCATGAATTTTTCATTTTGAACAAGACTTTGTTTGAATGACATACAACCATCCTAGGCTTCTTACATCATCAATTAGAAATTATTGGCTAATTTTAAGAGGGGAAACATATGGCTCATCCATCTTTGATAAAAATTATCTTGTATTTGCATGTACAAATCCATACTCATCAAATTGTACTGTGGATGGTTAGATCCACTTACATTTTAATAATATAGGAATATTTTCACCAAAATCCACTTGAATAAGTTCTTGGATGAATCCAGTTACATAAAATTTCTTCTCAGTTTTGTAAAGAAATTTAGCACTAACAACACAATCACAATTTGTCTTTCCTTTGTCTTATTTTCCACTCTTAAATGACTACCATAGGCCCGCATTCCACTGAAATGCATAGCCCATAAATGTGGAGATTTTGAAAGCTCACTTTCCTTCATTGTTATATCTTGACCTTCTTCTTTTGCATCATTAACTACATTAGCATTCCATTCTTCAAATTTTGGAAAATAATCACCTCCAATCAAATCATAACATCTACACTTTTGAGGTCGATGTTGCATCCAAGCTTGATTCTCATCTTCATATTTTCTACATAGAATATTAACATACATATAGTAAGATTAATAATATAAATGTGTAAATACAATTGAGTAAATAAATTATTGTCTAATTTTTTTTACCTACGCCACTTATCAAACAAAGATGTGTTTTGAAGAATATAGGCATGTATCACACTTCTTTGTTGATGTGATAGCTTGAAGCAACATCCATTGCCTTCTAATACTTCACCTGCAACTCTCTCATCTTTGTCATCATCCCATATATGTCTATTGACATTTTTAAAATCCTTCATATATTTTGTGCTAAATCCCATGGCCTCTTGCATTGAATATCCCTCAGACATGCTTCCTTCTGGTTTTTCCCTAGTACAAACATTTTTTTTCAAAACCTTCATATATCATTCTATAGGATACATCCATCTCCTTCTCACTGGGCCACAATGCTCTAGCTAATATTCTAGATGTATCAAAAGATGCATAGAAATGTTAAATATTGTTGATGGAAATTCTTGTTCCAATAGATAAAGGACTTCAACAACCTCCTCCCTCAAACTATAAAATTTTGAAGGACCTAATACATGTCAACCCATTCTCTTTAATATTAGGCCCAACCTTATAACAACCAATCTAGGCCCCTTTTCCAAACTTGATATATTTATCACAATAGGTAAAATATTCTCAATTATGACATGATAGTCACGGGTCTTGAGGCCTCTTAAGCCATTAATGTCAATTTGGCTTCTAATACTACTACTTACATATCCAGTGGGAAAGGGAGTCTGAGACATCAAGTGTAATAATTGTGCATGTTGTTCCTTTGTCCAAATAAAAGGAGCACTAGGTTTTCTATATTTTTCATCATCATATTTTCTAACCCAAATATTTCAATGAATATTTAGTTGTCAAAAGTCTTATGATGAAATAGTATCAAAAGCACCAAAAAGAGTTTCTATAATAGCATAGGCTATATTTTTCTCAGTATGCATAAAGTCAACAGTATGCCTAATGGCTATATCCTTAAAGTATGGCAACTTATAGAATATGCACAACCTTTTTACACCCTTTCATTACATGGATCATATCTATTACTAGTAATCCCATCATTTTTAATAAATGACATTCATTTTGTCCATTCTCAAAAATGTAATCACTCATTATTAGCAATGGTGCTTCACGATTCTCTTCTTGACCATTGAACCGTGTTTTTTATTGACGAAATGGATGATCCATTTTAAGGTAAGCATGATGTCCACAATAAGGACACTTATGCAAAATTCTTGAGTGCCTCACAAAATCCTTAAAGTTGCAAGCAAGACATCCATGGTATCCATGAACACTGAGACCAGACAATGTGCCATATGGAAGAAGATCATGAATTATAAACAATAAGGAAGCTCTTAAAGTGAATTTGATTGAATGACCATCCCTTAAAGATTGAATTGCTTCAATTCCTTTCCACAATTCCATTAGATGATCATATAATGGCTCTAGATAAGCATCAATTGTATCTAAAGTCACAGTTTTCTTTCTTGGTATAATAAATGATAGCATTAAAAAAAATGGTTTAGTTGCTAACCATAGAGGTAAGCTATAATTTATTAAAAAATTGGCCAAGTTGACCATTTAGTAATTTGATCTGAGAATGGGTTCACCCCATCTAAAGCCAAACCCAACCTTATATTATGAGGATCTTGAGAAAAATCAGGCCATCTATTATCAAAATTCATCCACATCTTAGAATTAGACACATGGCATTAGTTTCCATTAATGCTCTTATTTTGGGCATGCCATTGTATAAGTTCAACAATGTCGTTCACCTATACATTTAGAGTAATCTTGGGATTACCGAAAAGTGGTGAAGAACCTTTCTAGGAACCATAGTTGATTTCAACCCTTGTCTATACCTTGCTTCATGACATTTTGGACATTCACTCTCACTTGCAAGATTCTTGTGAAATAATGCACAACCATTCACACATTTGTGGATGTTTCATACCCTAAGCCTAGCATTACTTCACATTGCATTACTAATAACTAGATGTTGATAGATGAAAAAATGTAAAAAATTGTAGAGTAAGAGACAAAAACTATTTTTTTTAATTGAACAACATTTCCATAGCAATAGAGTTATAGAGAGCAAATAAAATAGAGAGTTTAACTAAAGAATTGTAAAAAATAGATTTTTGTAGTTTATATTCAAATTGTTGATTACATTGCATTACACATCTTTCAAACTCAAAGCATTACTTCAAATTGCATAACTAATAACTCGATGTTGATAGATGACAAAATTTCAATTACAATATAGTCTTTACAAACACCTAAGCAGTTAGAATGAGGGCAACCCAACCACATGCTTCAACACACTTCCATAAGCTTCAAAAGTAATGCTAAACACAAGCTTGGCTACATAAATCAATTAAGCACACACAACCTTAGCATGATCCAATCTTTTGGGATAACAAATTATCTTGAAAACATTCCCAATAGCTTATCCTGAGAATCACAAGTCATAAGACTTGAACAAGAAGAAATCTGGAGCAACTACATTTCTCCCATACCTTAGCCATGATCACAGCTCACACTGTAAACTGATCTAGAAACCCAAAATTTTGATATAGCAACTTCTAATAGCCATGATCAACATATCTGAACCACACGAACATAGGAGCAAATCTTAGAGAAAAACTCAGAGCAACCATTGAACACCTGCAACCTTTCTTCATTACAAATTTCTGACCTCAGCATATACATCTAATAACCATTATTCATGACATCAATGATAACAACTAGTTGATAACTAGTTAACTAATTGACATCAATTACACCATCTTCATACTTGCTTCATACTTGCAACAATCTCCCCCTTTGTCATTGATGGCAGCACATGATGTGAAAAACCATCAAAGACAACACAACAATTCAAAACACACTTCCTCATGATTTTTCTTTTCTCTGTTTCCCCCCCTTAGTAGATAAGATTCTTCACATGATACTTTCTCACTTTCTCTCCCCCTTTGACATCAATGGCAAAGGAAAAATATATTTTACATTGATTTCCCCTTTAACATTAAGAACAAAATACTCTTTCAATGACAACACATAACACTACCTGATCCCCTTGAGAGGTAGCCACCAAAACATCATTCCAAAATAAAGATAGATCCATAGACCCACTGGAATGATGCATCTCCATATGCATCTAGTTCAAGAAAGGAGGGGCAATGACCCCTAACTTCTCCTAGAGATACTCAAAAGTATCTTTAGGAAGAGCATTTGTAAATATGTCAGCGACTTGATCCTTCGTAGGTACATACTCAAGTTTTACTTCATTCTCCAAAACCTTCTCTATCAAAAAGTCACACCTAATAGATATATGCTTTGTCCTCGAGTGCATCACTGGATTCTTTGAAATGTTAATTGCACTTTTATTATCACAGAAGATGGAAATAGGATCATCATACATTATTCTGATATCTTTCAATTTTTGTCTCATCCAAAAAACTTGTGTGCAACAAAATGTTGCGGTAATATACTTAGCTTCAACAATGGATAAGGAAACTGAATCTTTCTTTTTACTCAACCAGGCCACCAATCTGCAACCAAGAAAGAATGCACCACCACTCGTACTTTTTTTTCATCTACACAACCAACCCAATCTACATATGTATAAGCACTTAGTGTAAAATCAATATCTCTAGGATACCACAAGCCATAATCTAGAGTTCCATTCAAATATTTGAATATTCTCTTAATAGTAGCAACATGTGTTTCTTTAGGGTCTTCTTGAAATCTAGCCACAAGACAAATTGCATGCATGATATCTGGTCTAGTAGCAGTTAAATACAACAATCCACCAATCATAGATCTATATTTGCTTTGATCAGCCTTAGGTGAATCATCATCTTTACTCAATTTGCAACCAATCACCATAGGAGTGCATACTAGTTTGGAACCATCCATCTCAAACTTCTTCAACAATTCTCTTACATACTTTGACTATGAAATAAAGATCCCTTTCTTTGTTTGATTAATTTGCAGCCCAAGGAAGAATTCATCTCACCAAACATGGAAATCTCAAATTCTTTTTGCATCTCTTCAACAAACATCTTGCACATAGTTTCATTTCCTTCAAAGATAATGTCATCAACATATACAACCACTATCAAGATCTTGTCATTTTCAATTTTAAAATACATATTACTATTTGGTGTACCTTTGTTGAAACCTTGTTGAATCAAATATCTATCCAACCTTGCATACCAGGTCTAGGAGCTTGCTTTAATCCATATAAATCCTTCTTCAATCTGCAAACCATGTCTTGTTGATCTAACAACTAAAATCATTTCGGTTGTTCCATGTAGACCTCTTCCTCTAACTCACCATTCAAGAATGCAAATTTAACATCCATCTGATAGACCTTGAAATCTTTATGAGCAACAAACACCAAAAACATTCTGATAGCTTCCATTCTTGCCACCAAAGCAAAAGTCTCTTGTAAATATATACCTTCTACTTGTGAGTAACCATTACACACAAGCCTTGCTTTATTTCTAACTACTTCGTTCTCATTCAGCTTGTTTCTGAATACCATTTTGATCCAATTATGTTTTTATCTACCAATCTAGGGACCAATTACCAAGTTTGATTCTTCTCAATGTACATCAGTTCTTCTTTCATAGCTTCCATCCAATGCTCATCTTTGAATGCTTCACTTACGATCTTCATTTCAATCTCAGTAAGTAAACATAGATTTATCTCACCAGCAGGAACAACTCTACTTGTCGATACTCCTTTCCTCTTGTCTCCAATGATTTGATCTTTTGAATTATTTTTTTGCACATATTTGGGTGTCTTAGGGGACACTACTGAAGCTTCTTCTCTTCTTCTTCTTCTTCATTCTGATTTTCTATTCTTCCACAACTTTTTCAATTCTTACACAATTTGGTTCATCATATACATCCATATACTTCAATTGAATTCTTCATTGATTCATCAACCTTGACAATTGTGCTTTCTACAATCTTTCTCAATCTTTTATTAAAACATTTGTAAGCTTTTCTCTTAGTAGAATATCCAAGGAAAATACCTTCATCACTTCTAGCATCAAACTTCCCTAAATTCTCTTCATCTCATTTGATATAACATTTGCTTCCAAATACCTTGAAATACTTAATAGTAGGAATTCTTCCACACCATAGCTCATAGGGAGTCTTAGTACTGTTAGTTCTTGCTTGAACTCGATTAAACACATAAAAAAGCAGTGTGAATAGCTTCTCTCCAATAAACTTCCGGGAGACCAACTTCAGTAATCATTGATCTAGCAACTTCTTGAATTGTTATGTTCTCCCTTTCAACAACTCCATTTTGCTAAGGAGTTCTCAGAGAAGATAAATGTCCTTTTATTCCATGAACTTCACAAAACATATTAAACTCGTGGGAGGTGAATTCACCACCTCTCTCATACCTCAAGCATTTTATTCTCAAATTTACTTCATTCTTTACCATAGCTTTGAATATCTTGAATCTATCTAATGCATCAAATTTCCCTCTAAGAAAAGTAACCCATGTATACCTAGAGTAATCATCAATCAAAAGCATAAAGTACCTTTCACCTTTTAGACTTCCCACTCTTGTAGGACCATAGAGATTTGTATGAATCAAATCCAATAGTTCGGTAGTTCTAGATTGTTCTTTTGATTTGAAGTTGTTTCTCACTTGCTTTCCAAATTGACAATTCCCACAAATAGCATTAACATTCTTTGTAATCCTTGGTAGATCTCTCACGGCTTGCACCACACTGATCCTCACCAGGTTATCAAAATTCACATACACATTCTCTGGTTCCATAGCCAACTATCATTAATCTAAGTCATAAAGCAATGTCCATCAACACCCTTAAGTTGATATATATTTCCTTCAAACTTCTTTCCTGCAACAATCACTATTCTAGATCCTTTAGAACCCTTGATGCCACTAAGCCTTTACCTCCAAACCATAATCCAAATGTCTTTTCCCATTATCACTGACAAAATGAACATGATATAGAATGATGTATGTGTCTTAAAAATATTGTGCAAGACCTCATTGATTCTAATCACATCTAGATTGATGGTGTTAATAATCAAGGAAATAAGTTTGTTGCCCCACCTAACCAAAATTTGTAAATCTTTACCAATACAATGCCAAATCATAAAATATCATTTGTTAAAGCTAGTGACACCAAGAATAATGTGATGAATTTTGATAATGTGCACGACATGAATAACGATAACATGAGTGATAATGATGATGACATACAAACTATGGTCAACCTCATTGATGTTCAACCTCGTAAGGGCCAAACCAAAATGTCACTTGACATTGCTTTCTCATAAATGACACAATTAAACATGCACCCAATGGTCCTCTTTATATAGCCAAAAGAATCAATGAAAAGCCTACCAATGGGATATTAATTGATCCTCTATGTGTAGAGAATGTGATTGTTGAGGAATTATTGTTTGTGGATGAACTTTTCCAAGACTCTTATGAATAATCGAAAGCATGGATCAAAAAAACATAATGGTTTTGCTTACCCTACAATAGGTTTGATCACTCTCCCATTAAAAGTTGGACCAAAGCAATTAAATGTATCATTCTCCATCATCCCATTGTCAGACCAATTCTATGTGAAACTAGGCTACCCATGGATACGCTCCATGGATTTTTTCCCATTGGTAGTACATAAATGCTTAAAATTTCCATTCAGAAATGAAATTTTCACTGTGCATCATAGCGACTTTAATCCTTTATCTTCCCATGGGAATTTCTCATTGGATTTATTTTGGTCCAAACTCATGGAACTTATCAAGCCTTGTGAGGAATCTTTTTTCAAATCTTACCAAAATTTCAAAGCAAAACACATAGCATAATTATCTCTTAGCAACATTTTTGAATCCATGATTGAACCCCTATCATTGATGAAACTATGATTGAATCAAAATCTCTTCCAAGTAACCGAGACAAATCAACCATGATTCCTCCTCCTATATCCTACAAGAGACCAAGAGATAACCATATAATGCCCATTGTGCCTCCTAATATAAAACAAGTTTATAAACCTAAAGAAAAAAATGGTTGACCAACCCTCACTTGTTCCATTTGTTCCTCCCTTGTAGGAAGTGAAGAAACCTATGGTTGATAAACCTGATCCTACACCATCACAGCTTGAAAATTGTACAAAAATAAATATAAATGCTAAAAAGAGCATAGGTGTAGACATCATGCTATTGCTCATAATTTAAAAGAAAAGAATAAACCAGCAAACCAAGACCACAATCTAACTCAAACAAAGCATGATGATTCTCTATCTTCACCACAATAAAAACATGAAACCTCTATGGACATTATCATTAGACCTCCTGCTATGATAAATTTGGATGGTGATGAGATTGTTAAGATTGATGAGGAAGTGCATAATGAGCTAAATTTATTATTTTCCTCTTCCATGACCTTAGATGACAACAACTATGATGATCCTCCTAACAAGAGTGACTCACGACATGTTGAACTTGGTGATTTTCCTAGTACGACACTTGTTGTTTCCCCTTTAGCTATTTATCCATGTTTTGTATATGATGAACAAGATTGGGATGTAGATGACTTGATTTAGGTTGTTGGCTCACATGTATCATACTAGCTTTATGTCTATTCATGTTCTTTTTGTGATTTCATGTGCGTAATGTGATCCATCATATTGTGTTGCTTGGCATGTCTTTATGTTTGTGAGCCTACTTTGGATGACCCTTGTCACTCCATTGGTGCAAGGATACAAATGAACTGAATCTATTGTGAATTTCTTCTATTTGTATCTACATTCTTCTATATATCATCTTGTATTTTACTTTTGGGGATGATGCAAAGCATTGAGACATTTAGGTCTCCTCCATGTTGACCCAAATGGATTGTCTGTCTTCTATCTCTCTATGTGTCATTCCTCCTTTGTGTTCATTGTTCCATGAGATATTTAGGGAATGGTGATGATTCCAAGCTTTTGACTTCAAATCTGTGGATACCTTATGTGTTATCTTAGGATTGCATATGGGGGAAACCTCCTTTCCATGACATATCTTTATTTGGAAACAAATGTTTGGCATAGGGATTTCCAAATAAGCTCTCATATATTGGCTTTTATCATCTTTTGCTTTAAAGTAATTACTCACAACATGGTGTTTAACAATTTCTTTAAATTGGTGTGCATTATGCCTCCTGCTCATTGCTTGCATAATGACATGAATTTATTCAAAGTGTGGTCTTCTCAATTCATTTGTCATGTCTTCTTAGTGGTGACATTGGGTTTAATGTCCTTCAAGAGTGTGAACTTTCTTGGCATATGGCATTCCTCTTAGTGGTAATGATATGACGCATTTCCTAAGGTGTGAATCTTTTATCCCTCAGCTAGTCCTCTCTTGGTGGTGATATCAAGTGTGATGTTCCCTAAAGTGAGACCTTTCATGAACTAAGCAAAACCCCTTTGACTATCCTAAAATAAATCTTGGCCACCAAGCATAATACAACTCGCTTGCCAATGGTGCTTTGTGAAACCTGTGACCATTCAATGTGGCACCTTATCAAATTTATCAGGGAGTATAACTTTTGGTATGGTTGATGTGAGGGAGCATGTAGACCTAGCATGACTTGCTCATCTACCACCTTTTTATGGGTACACACCTAGTGTATATCAAATTGCACTATACCATTGTGTGTTTCTCATACTACCTTGGGGCTCACCTAGTGTATATTAGACCGCACTAGCCCTTGTGAGCATATTTTTGGATAAATAGCTTAGGCTTGATCCATACCTTTTGGACAAACAGTCAAAGCTTGATCCACCCCTTCTTCATCTTTGCATTAATTTTGACATTGTAAGATTGTGTATCTTGTGTCGTTGTTGCATGTATGTGTCTCTATGTACCTTTTTTTTTCCATGGGATCTTAGATCCTAGGGGTTTGATCATCCTTCTTGATCCTTGTCATCTCATATTTCCAACAATTGTACAATTAGACCTCTCTTGACTTATTTGTCTACTTTAGTGTGAGTTTGAGCATGGGCTCATACTCTCACTAATGTGGGGGCTAAATATAGTGTAGAAAATTGTACACCTTTACAATTTCACACTATGTTTTCATCCCCTTAATTAATTAGACTTAATTAAGCTTCTAATTACCTAAATTATGCATTCCAAAGCCTTACTATACCTAAAGGTAAACCTATATTAAACAATTATCTGCATTAATTTAATCACCTTGGAAATTGTTTTTCTTGGACTTAGGTCCTAGGACCCATTCTCCCTAGGGCGAATGGGTCCCTTTTAAGTCTCAAGACCCAATTTTTAATATGTTTTTGGCATCATGATTCAAATTCAAGTTTCAAATGTCATCTTGTGGAATGTAATTTTTGGGAAATTAGATAAATTGTTGG
Organism: Sequoia sempervirens; assembly: GCA_007258455.2. Classification (NCBI taxonomy): domain Eukaryota; kingdom Viridiplantae; phylum Streptophyta; class Pinopsida; order Cupressales; family Cupressaceae; genus Sequoia; species Sequoia sempervirens. The sequence goes on from VDFB02000011.1 coordinate 7,333,891, forward strand.
ATGTTGTGGTTGTGTTGCTGATATGTGGTTGTCATTGATGTCAACACTATTAGCATTGTTACATTAGAAGCTATATATGTCGAGGATATTGAGAAAATTGTGATAAGAAGTGCTATAGGTTGTCGATGGTGAAGTGAAGTTCTTTATGTTGATGTGTTCAGTACGTTGCTATTCTGAGGTTGTGGACTAAAGGGTTTCTTGTTGAGTATGTTTAGTTTATCCACATTGAATTTCAGAGATCTGCATGAAGAGTTGATCGAGTTACAGTGATTTTCATTCTGACAGTTTTTCTGACGCTTCAGTTAGTGTTCCTGATTGAAGATTCTGTGATTTCAATAAGTTCAGTTGTTATGGATGTTTTTCTGGTGTTTCATGATGCTTGTGGATGTTTCTAGTTTGTTCTCTATCTTTGTGGCATATCTGCATTGATCGTTGTGCTGGTGATCCGAGATTTTCTCTTGTGTGTTCTTGTTTTTCATGTTCGTGGTCGACAAGGTGTTGAAGCGTGTTGTGGATCTTCAAGGAGAAATTAATTGAAGTGTTTTCGTGTTGGAGATTTTTTTTTCAGTCTTCACTATGTTATGGCCAACCTTGGTTGATTCGCATGAATAATCTTTATTTTTTTTGGGCCGACTGTTTGTAATTATTTTATTATCTTTTTTGTGGCCGACTTATAGCGATGTAATTTCTTGTTGCAGATATATAAGAGTGATTGTTTGAAGAGTGAAAAGGGGTGTGAATGAGAAGTGGATGAGTCTTGTGTGTGAATAAAGTTCATATCATTCAAAGGCAGAGCAGAGAGTGAAGAAGAGTGAAGAAGAGTGAAGAAGTGTTCACATGCTTAACCAGAACTATAACCAGGCATTAGCAGATGCTATTTTCTCAGTTCAAATCTGGATGGTTTTAATTTGAATCTTTCTGTAAGACAGTGTGTCTTCCTTGGGCAGTAAGCCTTGTTGTATTTGAGCAGCGAGCTCTAGGCAGTGTGCTTGAATGCATGTGCATTCCCCATTCATATTTCCTTATACTTTTAACAGGGTGTAATCTTGTGGATTGAACTCCACTGTGGTTTTTTCCCTAACAGGGTTTCCACGTAAAAAATCTTGGTGTTATGTGTGCTTCTGATGTGTTGTTTATTTATGCTTTCATGATTAATGATCAGATCTGAAATTAAAGTTAATAAGTTGAATAAGTTTGAGATTCGGTGACAACTGATTCACCCCCCCTCTTAGTTGTCCAACATAAACACCTATAAATTCATAGTTATTTTATCAATTCAAATTTAAATCGCATACTTTAAACTTCACAAGAGAAAATATTAATGTCAAGAGCATTGAAGAGCAGATTTATCAGTCATCTACAACAACAATCAAGATCATATCATCATGTCAAAGTTCATGTGTGTTCATGTCATGTTTTAGAGCTAACATTGTGATGTAGGTTTCAAGCATTCAAGCATCCAATCAAGTAATCATTCAAGCCAATTCATGCAAGATCCAAACCTTAGAGTGATGTGTTAGACTTTAGTCCTCTAAGGGCAACCATTAAGGGTTTGGTGAGTTGTGACATAGCTTTATTCATTAATCAATTCCTTCCATTCATCATTATTTCATCATCAAGGTTTAATTACCAACATGGGGTTTGACTAAGGCAAACCCCCATTCACCCAAAAACAAACAATTTTTCTTCTCTTTTTGCATGTACAGATTTACAAGTGAAGAAGGACTGGAGATTGATCAAAGGAGCAATTTTGCAAAGTTGTCAAATATGTCGTCATTGTTGTCAAGCTACGAAAACTCACCTATAGATTTTATTTTCCTCTTTCTGACAATCAATCCTAGAGAAATCAGAAGCTTGGATCTAGGATTTGAGGACTATAAAATCATATTTTGAACCCCATCGCTAGGACCCATTCACCATAGGGAAAACCAGTCCTACTACAGAGCTTAGAACCCACTTTTTAGGCCAGGTGCACACTATTCTACCCTTCTCAAATCTTCTTACAAATTACTATTTCTGATTATGAATCATAATATTCTGCATTTCAAGTGTTAGGTTATACAACTTAGTTTGTTAATGCATTTTAATTCATCTCCCAAAAGTGTCAATCATTCATTTCTATCATAAGAAAACAACAAACCTTCCTAATAGGGTTGACTCACCTCAAGGTTGAAAGTCAATCCTATCTTTAGGAGATATTTTTTCTAATGAAATTAGGGAAAGCATAAGTGTGTTTAAACCCTTAGATCATTCCACAACACCCCAACACACCTTACCTTCTTTTTCTATCTTTTAGCCATAACTAAGTCAACTTGCTTCATCATTACTTCCAAGGATGAAACAAGTAATGCATCTTGTGGGTTTCATATGGATGCTTTCAATGATGAAAATAGTTGTGTAAGTTGACTTATTTTTTTTCCAAATGTCCTAATAACTCATCTTGACTTTCTTAGTGTTTGTTAGAAGGGTAGGAGGAGATTGAGGTGTATAAGGATCTCTTTAGACATTTGTTCAACTATATTAGGTTCGGGATTAGGATTTATAATAAGTGGTATACAAAATAACATATAAGAAACATATTTTAAAATAGTCGAATGTATAAAAATACAAACATGATTTGATTAAACAATATAAAAATCTTCCATATTTGCCTCTCCTTCAATGTGGCATTGTAAAAAAACTTGGAATGGGGTTCAAATTTATAAAAAAAAGATCACATTTTGTTAAAAATATCCACACAATTCTTCTCTTGGTCACAATTGTGAACGGGTATTAAAAAATTTGTCCATTTTTTGTAAGAACAAAATGTAATCCCATTTTATATATACTATAGAATATGATCACTTTTTGTGGTTTATAAAACATGATTGTGTTTTGGCTTGGTGTTTGCCAAGCAATAACAAGATTGTGTTACTTCATATTTTCAATAATGAAAACATGTTATAGCTAAAATGAATGATTTAATTTTTTTTTGTCCCTCATCTTGGTGTGCATTCCAAAAGTTCAAAACAGTTTCACACTTTTACCCAAAAATATACTTTTAGGCAAAATAGTTTTGCATAGTTCTATTTCAATTGAAACTACTTGGCACCCATGTGACAAGAATTTTAGGAAAATCTTTCACTCAAAACTATTAAATAACTATATTTTTATTTTGAAATGAGGAGAAGGTTGAATTTATATACAATGTTTTGGCTAAAACATTTTTGAACAAAAGGGTTCTAATCAATCCATTTGCTCTAAAGTATTATGTGCTAACTTAACCGTTTTCTCATATAAATTCAACTTCAATCTTAGATTTCTCTAATCAAGAGTACTTTCATTAAAATATCCTCTTGTAGAACATGGTGTCTAGAATTCATATATATATATATATATATATAAATTTTTTCTATTAAGATTTATTTACAATTTACTATAAGTAGATTATTATAATCAAACATACAGATTTCTGATTTTAAATTTATTGAATTATTTTTTGATGAATAGTTCCCATTCAACTTAATTGAAATCAAGCTTCACAAATTCCACGCATGCTTCCCCCAACTCATTCGTAAGAAACAGATGGATGATTTTATTATTATTGCTATTTGAGAAGTATGGAATGGCACCTATGAATCTTTAAATTGAATGGAACATTGCCAAACATTCGCTGAAATGCTTGTTTCAATCTAAAATGCTTTTGAAATGAGCTCAGAGAAGGAGAAATGTTGAGATTGAGAATTGCAGAGTACCTAAACGCAGTGTGGGAATTTGGCATTGGATGGGTTGTGATTGTGTAGAATGTCGCGATTGAAAGAGGCGCTCCACATTCTGCTTACTACACACAATCCTCCTCGAAAGTCGTCTGCATATCTTCATTTATTGCACATCTGCAGTGTAGAGAATGCGCTTTCACAGGGTAAGCTAATCCACTCTCTCATCTTGGACAGGGGATTACCATTTGCTAAACGCACGGTTTTACAAAACACTCTTCTCAACATGTATATCAAGAACGGTAGTTTGGTGAATGCTCGCAAAGTTTTTGATAATATGACAGAAGGAGACGTCTTTTCTTGGAATGTGATAATTGCAGCTTACCAAAGACATGGCAATCCTCGCCAGGCATTGACACTCTTCAACAAAATGCAACAAACAGGTGTTCAAACCAATCCCTTCACCTTTGCCAGCGTACTCGCAGCCAGCGCAAAAATGGGAGATTTAGAAGAGGGTATGAAACATCATCAAAGAATAATCCAAAGCGGAATTTTGTCCGATGTTGTAGTCGGGAGTGCCCTGATAGACATGTATGCAAAATGCGGAAGCATAGACAAGGCACGTGAAGTATTTGGCGAAATGCCTCATAAAAATGAGGTCTCATGGACAACCACAGTTGCAGGTTACGCACAATATGGGTATTTAGAAAGGGCTTTGGAGACTTTTAAGCAAATGCAATTGGCAGGTGTAAAGGCAAACTCTACAACATTTGCTATTGTCCTTCCATCCTGTGGAAAAATGGGAGCCATGGATTTGGGTATGGAGGTCCACCAAAGAATAATAGAAAGCGGATATTTGCCAGATGTTGTAGTTGCGAGTTCTCTAACATACATGTATGCAAAATGCGGAAGCTTAGAGAGGGCACGCAAATTGTTTGACAAAATGCCTCGAAGAAATGTGATATCATGGAATTCGATTATATCAGGATATGCACAAAATGGTTATCTTGATGAAGCTTTAAAGCTTTTCCAAGAAATGCCTCAGAAAAATGTCGTCTCATGGACAGCAATGATAGCAGGATATGTACAGAATGGGCTAGTTGAAAAGGCCTTGAAAACATTTAAGCAAATGCAATTGGCAGGTGTAACGCAAAACTCCACAACCTTCGTCAGTATTCTCCCAGCCTGTGCCAAAATGGGAGCTTTGGAAGAGGGTATGAACATCCATCAAAGCATAATGGAAAGTGGATTCTTGTCAGATGTTGCAGTTGTAAATGCCCTAATAGATATGTATGCAAAATGTGGACGCATACAGAAGGCACGTGAACTTTTTGACAAAATGTTTCACAGAGATGTGGTTTCGTGGACTGCAATGATTGCAGGATATGCAATGCACGGCTACGGCAAGGATGCTCTCGAACTCTTTGAACTAATGAAGAAATCTGGAACACGCCTTGATCATGTAAGCTTTGTTTGTGTTTTATTTGCATGCAGTCATGCAGGTTTAGTGGATGAGGGCTGTGTATACTTCAATGCCATGACTGACTCTTATTGTATTATGCCTACGTTAGACCATTATGTATGCATGGTTGACCTTCTTGCCCGTGCTGGTTATCTTGAGGAAGCTCTACGTTTTATCATCAAGATGCCCATTAAACCTGCAATGGTTCTTTGGATGTGTTTGCTTAGTGCCTGTAGATCACATAAGAATGTAGGGCTAGGAGTATATACAGCAACTCACCTCTTTGAGCTGATTCCTAAGAATGCTGCACCTTATCTTCTTCTGTCAAACGTCTATGCAGAGGGGGGCAGGTGGGGTGAGGTTCGAAAGGTTAAAGGATTAATGAGAGATAGAGGAATTAAAAAGATCCCCGGGTGTAGTTGGATTGAAGTGCATAAAGTGGTGCATGCTTTTTGTGTGGGAGACAGATCCCACCCACAAACACAAGAGATCTATGCAAAGTTGGACAGATTATCTGAGGAGATGAAGGCGGCAGGGTATTTTCCATATTCAAAGTATGCAGTGAATGATGTGGAGGAGGAAGAAAAACAATTCTTCTCCTCCCACCATAGTGAGAAGCTGGCCATTTCATTTGGATTGTTAAACACATCCCCTGGAAAAACTATCAGAGTTGTCAAAAACCTTCGAATATGTGTTGACTGCCACACTGCACTCAAGATTATCTCCAAGATTGTTGGTAGAGAGATAGTTGTGAGAGATGCAAACCGGTTCCATAATTTCACACAAGGGGAATGTTCTTGTGGAGATTATTGGTGATGTTAATCATTCATTAACTTAATTTAATAAAAGTTAGAATTTTGTTGTAAATATTAATAAAAAATAATTTTAAATGAAAATTGAAGTTTTAAATATGATGTAATTTAATCATTATATTTGAACATGAATATTTTAACTTTAAATTGATGAGAGACATTAGAATTTGCATAAATATAACTTTTTTTGAGTAATTTATAAAATAAATAAATATAAGATATGCCATATTCATTCTTCTTTATATAATATTTTTTTCTTATTGTTAACTTTTAAAATATTATCCTCATTCTTTTCTTTAAAATTAATAGATGTAAATTTTATTTGTTCTATTATTAATTATTTTAATCACAATTTCGTATATTTATTTTTTCTATTTTACTTTTTCAATAATATGAATAGTTATACAAATTAAAATTGATTCTAATATCATAAAAATAAATGCATTCCATGATACTAATATTTAAGCTTTTGGATTCAACTGTGTCAATTTTTTTGTCGAGTGATCCATCATCAGGAAGAGGAAAAAAATGAGATGAGATTGGAGAACAAGTCTTAATAAAGGGTGAGATGGAGGAGGAAGAGAAAAGACTTAAAAAACAATAAAATAATACCAAGAAAAAAATAAACAAGTCAAACCCAATAATAGAATTTGAAAGTGTTTTATATTATATAAAAGAAGAAATTTAAAGGTAACTAAAGCTTAAAAATAAAAATGAGGAAATTACAAAATAAATAAATAAATCAATGATTAAAATAAAATAGAAAGCTAGAGAAAGTAAAAAACATGAAAATATATCAAGAGGACAAAAAGATGAAGGAAGAAAATGAATATACTATAATTATTTAATACTAGAGAAACAAAAAGATTAAATAAGTTAAAAAGGGACAAAAGCTAGAACTAGTATAAAATCAAATTCAAAATAAAAGGTCAAAAAGATAGAAAGAAAACAAAAAGACCAAAAAATAATTAGTTTAAAATTGTTATATTAATTTAAAGATTACAAGAAAGCAAAAAGTTATAAAAGACAAAAACGTAAGACTAGAATAAAATCAAAATCAAAACATAAGGCAACAAAAGAAAGAAAAAGAAGAAAATAATTAAAAATAGGTAATAGAAGAGATGAACTTAAATGAACTTAAATGAATAAAACAAGTAAGGTGAAGGAGTGAAAGAAAAAATAATAAAATAAAAATAAAAAAATAAATGAAAGGAAAAATAAGAACAAGAATCCCTAAATAGGTAATTGATTAAAGAAAATAATTGAAGAAAAACAAAATTACAAAGAAAGGCAAAGGTAAGAAGAAATGGGATAAAAAGAAGACAAAGGAGGAAAGAGGGAAAGGGGGAAAGGTAAAAAAGAAAGAAAGGAGGGGAAGAGAGAAAAGTTAGACTGCACCAAAGAAAAGGGGAGAGGTCAAAGGGGGAAAGGAAAGACAGGTGAAGGTGAAGGCGAGAGGGAAGGAATTAGGTGGGAGGGTTGGAATGGAGGGAGTTTAGAAGGGGATGCCAAGATAGACTTAATTGCCAACCTTCATCTCGATTGAGATTGGTGGAGTGGTTTCGGATGGTGATGGCATTCCATGATGTTGATCCACAATTGTTTAATATAAAATAATGGGACAATGAATAAAATAAACAATTGATACAAACTAAATTGGTTGCATTATTAAGGGTGTCATAGCTTTTTTTAGGAAAAAGGTGAAGAACACCTATGATATTATTAATTATAATATGATTACAATAGATAAAGACTATAATGTTTCTACAGTACCATAGAAGGTTATCCATGCTAATGAAAAGACCATAAACAACTTGATACTTGAGCACCATGTAAAAAAAGACTATACACAAAACCAATGATGAAAGGCATATACATAGTAACTATGGTCATTAACAAACCAACATATATGCTTACATATATAACAAAACATTATATAAGCTAGGAAAAATCTAGTTATGCCACACCAAGGGTGACATCAAACTCCACTATCCATTTGAAGTCATCCATGGTCTCCAGATTATTCACCTTCTTCAAGAATTGGCAACCCATAGATGTCAATGCTCGGTGTTGCATCAGTGTCACCGTGCGGAAATTACCAAGGAATGGGAACCATTCCACCACAGTGCCCTCCTCACGCACTCTTAGAACATCCCTCAACCTTGGGACTCTGTTCCCATACCTTGCCACACCTAGAGTTTCCTCCAACCCTCCAAGGTTGTGCTTCTTAAATAGTTTCAAAGCTAGCTCCCACACCATCTCCTTCAACTCGCCTAAGTCCACAAGGGAGGCCACAAATTGTGATGTGATATTAGTGTTTACCGTATACCTCCCATCACACAACAAGAAATCAACATCGAGGATTATCTTTATTGTTTTCAAAGACCTGCCACTAGGATGCATCATTATCATCTTTAGCCTTTGGTCTATTATGGCACCTACAAAAGCCATTTGATGATGCAAGCTTGTGAGGCGGATAGGAGAATCCATTCTTGACGAGTGCTCAAGGCTACCGTAAGAAGTATGGCAAGGTTATCACCCCATCACTTTAAATTAGCAAGCTTCCTCGTCCTCCCACATTTCGTGCGAGAAGAAATCATCTCCAAATTCACACTTTGATAGGAGTAGTACCGAGCTCGCTCTAAGGAGCTTTATTTCCATTATTGCAGCACACACCAACTCAACGCTGAAGTACATCGCATCCACCTTGCCATACATGGTTGATCCCCAAGGCATCTGTCAATTTGGAGAAGCATGTGTCGTATCACAACCAATCAATCAGTCGTACTGAGCTTGCCAGTTCATGATGTCATCGAGCTGAGTGATCATAGTTAATGCATGTCACATTAGCTAGAGTTGAGGAGTTGGGCCAACTTTTACCTCTAAATGGAAAGTGCGTAGGTCGATGACATTGTCACTTGTCAATCCCTCACAACTCGAAGCAACTGATGCTTAGGTAAGGCAACCGAGAGAACAATCTAGCACCACATGTTTATGAGCCAAGATAGCAAAAGTTGTATGAGTTTAGCACCAGCTTTAACAATGCTAAAATATAACTAGCACCCAGGCAAGGCCAAGTGCACGAGCGCCACCCAACCATACAGACTTTCATAGACTAGCATACACAAATGCATCTTAAATTTGGGAAATTGAACTAGCATGTGATCACTTTAGCATTGCTAGTGGCACTTGGTGATTGGGCCTTGGATTTGACTACCCTTGCAACCTTGCGCTTGTCTTTGTTTGCAGACTTGTGGTTAGGTAATGTCAATGTCTTACTTAGAGATGCATGTAAACTAGCTAATGCACCTTGGTGTGCAATTGGTACGCCGAAGAGTTGTGGAGGCAGATTTATTATTGTAGTAATAAAATAAAGCAGTTTTTTTATTTTGTTAAATTGTTTTATATGCAGAAAATCCATTTTAATATTATGAATATTGTATTAGATAAATAAAAAGGCAACATAAATCTGGACAGAAGCTTATTCATTCCCATTGTCATTTTTGATATTTATTTTACTGATAATGACAATTGTGTACAGCATGATGACTTCCAACAATAAACATCAATAAACATAGGAAACTTCATGGGAAAATAACAGCTTATAGATAAATAACAGGTGAGAGCATTGCTTTCCCCACAAAACCAGTGCTATCCAAACAACAACGAATCTACCTAAGAAATCATGCTTGTATCCAAAATAATCGTCCACAAACTGATTTAGTGGTTTGGAACCTTCACCAGTCACTTGTAATTGGTCTGTGAGGCAATTAGACCATACACAGTTCAAGAAACACGGCATATTCAGTAGTAGCAGAACCACCATTTTGGAATTTTCTGCATCAAATATAAAAATGAAAAAAACACAGTTGAATTCTTCATACTGTGAGGCAATTAGACCATACACAGTCCAAGAAACATGGCATATTCAGTAGTAGCAGAACCACCATTTTGGAATTTTCTGCATCAAATATAAAAGTGAATTAGGATAAAAAAAATTTCATCTTTCTCCTCCAATGGTAGGCAATGAATGGCAGACAGAGGGGATAACGGTTTGATTTTGTCAGTATACATTTCTGAGGTTTCCATCTCTGTTAATAGCTATGGCATGAACTGATTTGATATTTATTGTTTGCACAGAAAGAGTCAGAGGTTGAGTCCAAGTATAACCGTTAAGCAGAGCCATCAAGGAATTGTTAACAACTTAAGAGCATAGTTCGCAGGCTTGGAGTCAGAGAGTACTTGGCAAAAATTTGACAGATTTGAAAATCTTAAATATTTGAAAAAAATAGCTACAAAATATACAAAATAGCAACACTTCAGGGACTCCAGCTGCAGTGCACCCCATGTATTTTGAAAATGTTTACTTGTTTTACCTTTTGAAGTCAATAATAATAAATTCCATTGTAGTAAGCATAATACATCATGAATACACATTGTGAACTAATATATCAAGTATAGGAATCGACACTAATTGTTGGGTCCTGTCTCATCTATGTAAATTCATTAGAGTAGGGAAAGTGGATGAAGAGATGAGGCAGTTGCAGAATTGAGTGTAGAAGAGAGGTTCGAGTGCAAGAAGGTGCCTTCATGGCTAGGCTATTGGCATTTGTTGTCATGAGGGCATTGACTAAAATAATGGAGAAAATTGGGCTATCGAAAACTCCTTTACAAGACAGGAAAACACTGTCATCCAGACTTGCATTCTTGCTTGTTATAGCACTGCATATGGCGGTATGCCAGTTAAACAAATAAAAATGCTTTGATTGAAAGATAAATATGCTAAACAAATAAAAATGCACAGATTGAAAGATAACAAGGCTGCCATAGTTAGCCATAAATATGCTGAACAAATTGCATGTTTTAGAAGCTATTTTAAATATGCTAACTCTATTTTCATTTCGATATTTATTTTACTCATAATGACAATTGTGTACAGCATTATGACTTCCAAGAAAACAAATAATGTAAATTTGAGTGTGGGAGTATAATATTTTTAATCATCTTAAGTGTCTTAAACTGAATTTGCCATGTATTTCGTATACACTTTTCCATAATAAACATAGGAAACTTCATGGGAAAATAACACCTTACAGTTAATTTGTCAAATTGTTCTCAAGCAAACTGTAAGAAATGTATTAAATATACATAGATTAGATATCATTTAGTCAGCAAATTACAATGCTCTGTTTCAGTCAGCTAAGAAATTGAATGGACAATTTGTAGAATAAATTGTCAAAACAAATACATGTTAATATTAGAACCTGATAAGAAGATTGAGCTGAAAGGAAAAGCTACACATGATCTCATCCCTGTATATGACCCTTCAATTAAATTATATTCCATCAAGTGTTCCATGGCAGTCTATTCTTTGTGAGAGCTTAATTGAAATGAATAGATATTTCAAAGTTCAAAAACAGGGGTAACAGGTATGACTCCACAATCTATATCCAAAACTTTCGTGGTTCACATGCTGATCACTATTAACACTGACAACTTTTGTGAAAAAATGATTTCATTAAACAGACTACTGCTTTCTATGTTATTCGAGACCAACATCCCAGGTACACTATAATTGCATGCAAATACATTAAAGAGCATATAAATGAATAAACCTGGAATATGCAAGATACCACATTAATGACATTATATCCAATTTACCACCCATAAGAGCAGAAAGGAGTCGACAATTTCTATTGCTAAATCAAGCTTGAAGTTAAGTCATATATTCATTTGAACATTTCTAGATACGACTGTTGTATTCCCTAGCAGTTCAAATATGTTATTAGAGCTGAAATATAGAGTTGATCATTGTACTTTCATTGGTCCTTTGATATAATTAAGCTCTCTTAAAACATTAACTTGCAGTTCAATACAATAAACAAACTTTCATAATTCAATGCAGTTCATAACAATTACTAAATAATGCAACTAAATACCTGTCATGTTCCCTGGAACAGCTGCTATTTGAATGTAACTATTGGATTGTAATTGACCTTTCATATATTACTGTTGTGCATTATACAATATAATGTTTTATGGGTGGTAAATTGGATATAATGTCATTAATGTGGTATCATATTGATTAATGCACAACAGTAATATATGAAAGGTCAATTACAATCGAATAGTTACATTCAAATAGCAAGCAAAGTTTTTATTTATGATCATCATGGTTTAAAAAGTGAAAGCCCAATTGTGGCCAAATCTAAGGAGTTAACATATGTTGAGTAGCATATTAGAGGAAAAGTAGAATTAACCAAGCATCATCTCAAGTACAATATATAATAGTAAAGAATACTCAGAAGCAGCTGTTCCAGGGAACATGACAGGTATTTAGTTGCATTATTTAGTAATTGTTATGAACTGCATTGAATTAGGAAAGTTTGTTTATTGTATTGAACGGCAAGTTAATGTTTATTTGGAAGTAAAAATTGGGCAGCGGAGTCCATGAATGCAGCATATACTTTAACAAATTAACTTTTAAAAATGTCTGATAATTTGAGTTATTATGAGTACATGAGAAATACCGTCAGTCTTAAAAGCACGGGTGGAAATAACTATGCAAATTTAATTAACAGGCAACCAGTAGCATTAAAAAAAATAGAAGAAGAAAACGGTATCCTCTTCATGTAACTGTATATTAGAAAAGATCCATTTATTGAATATTTTGTAAATTAACAATAACCATATATTTGCCTTGTTTTAATATTGTGGTGTATGCAGAATATTCACATCATGGTGAGGTTGGGCACCCACACACATTTCAACATGAGTAAACTAACAATATAGTTAAAGTGGTCTAGTTGACATGAAGAAACAGGAGAATTGGAAGAAAATTGCACATAAAATTTTTGAAAGAATTAAAACATGAATGTGCAATGGCATTGTGTGTTCAAGGGTTTTCGGTGGATAGCAAGAGTAAGCGAGCCTCCTCTTGTTTACGGCGAGCAACACAAGAGCTTTGATTCATGCGTGCATATCTTTGAAAGGAGAAAGCTGGATTGATTCGCAGCCCTGCTAGTGAACGAACTCTAGAAATAGCTGTGAATGTAAGCCCTTGCCGGTCGATGTTACCGATGTCAACAGTTGCCTTTTCAAGTGTAAGCCCTTGTGATTTGTGTATTGTCAAGGCCCAAGCCATTTTCAGGGGAATTTGACGACGGAGACCACGACTCACAGGGGCAATAGGGACATTTTTTGGGTTATTGAGATCCCAAGCAGGGCCTATGTATTTTTCGAATTGGACAACAACAAACAAGGGAAGTGAAGGTGGATGTTCACTATCCTTGTAGAAGATAGCTTGGACTTGTCCAAGTGCACCATTGACGAGGCCTGTTTCCACCCATAAATTTGAACAAAGCATGACCTTTTGATGAACACATAAAAGGACCTTAGATTGTAGTTGTTCTTCATCTGGGCTGGAGCTTGGTGAACCTCGTAGTTGCTCTGCAGTTGACAAGGCAATTGGTGTTGCCAAAGATAATAACATTCGCAAGTTATGTTGTGAGACCATTTCATTGGTTGCAAAAAGAAATATTGAGGGCAAGAACTCGGCTTGAGTTGAACAAGGTAGAGCTGCGGTGGAGCGTGACATAAGAACCTGCCAATCTTCGACTGTAGGAACTGCATTTCGTAAATTTGAGAGGACGGTACGGAAGGTAACTTGCACTGGGTCCTCTCCGCTTTGCCGAAATATTTTGCTTAGTGTTACTACTATTGTGAAGCTCCGCCATAGAGAACCCCCGTATGAGGTAGAGGCATACATAGGAATGTCCTTGACTGGTGGTAGTTGTCCAAGGTCACCGAAGAGCATGATTGAGCGTCCTCCAAATGGGAATTGGTTGTGGTTGGGGAATGCCTCACGTAGCCTCATGTCAATACTTTGAAGTAATCTGGGGCCAAGGAAGCTCATTTCATCTATTAAAATGTACCGAATGAAGTACATTTTTTCTTGGAAGGCTGCTAGTGCTTGCCCTTGCAGGGGGGCAATATCTTTGATAGGTATACGTAGGGCTGAGTGGATTGTTGATGCTTGGATGTTAAATGCCGCTACACCTGTAGGTGCTAGAAGTAGTAATGGCGATGGGGAATTTTGGGATGAACTGTTGATGGCAGATTGGATGGCTTTTATTAGGTGTGATTTTCCAGTTCCAGCAGTTCCTTGAACAATCATTCGTAAAGGAGGTTGCAAAGTACATGTATTTAGATGAGAGAAAACTATATCAAATGCTTTCTTTTGTTGGACAGAGAGGTCAAGTTGGGTAGGGATTGTGGGAAGATGGGGGAGTACAAATGTCTGGCGACTGGATTCAATGTAGGTAGTAGCATATACTTGTTCTTGGGGACTTAGTTGGCAGGAGCCCCAATCATGGTGCAAGTCAATGTCACGACGACCAAGCATATCTAGTTGATCAAATTGAAAAGGAACGCTGGGGTAGAGGCTTGATAATACTTGCCACTCAGATGGGTTGTTCTCATGTACTATATCTTCTGGATTTGAAGAGGAGCTAGATTCTGTATCTTCTGAAGGCTCTAAGCGCGTGCGGAGAACATGCCAAGGATGGTAACTGTCTACAAAACTCTCCCACTGTTGTATAATATTACTATTGGGCATTGCGAACTCATTTTGAATGCTGCGGAATGGTTTGTACAAAAGTAGTTCACTCCAGCAAAATGCTTCGAAGCAATTGTCGTCTCTTGCAGGGATGGAGGTGAAGCGTGGTGAGACACGAACAATGGCTTTAATGGGGTGCTCTTTCCATTGCCTTTGCTTCCGGGATGCCTTGTAGGTCCACTTTTGGGTGACCTCAATAAGTGACATAGCCTCTAAATAAACTGGACGAATCATGTAAGCATCAATGTTACTTGGGCAGGTGGTGGATGATTCAGATGAGAGCCCTAGTCGTTGAAAACTTTTTTGGTTCACATTTAAAGAGACAAAAGTCCTACTGCACAGGGAGAGTGGAAGTTTAAGCAAGAGGTGGCAAGTTTCTTGGGCTCCAATATCACGGTCGACAAGAGTGTCAGCAAGCATTTTTTTGAAAGCTGTTGGTGCAGGCTTGTCAGACTCAATATTGGTTGAAATACGAGAAAGCATAGTGTGGTATGTTTCTGACTTGGTCTCTGCTTTTGTTGCATACTTAGCAATATACTTGAGGACTGCATGGATGGAGACAATAGGCTGACAATCAATATTAGCTCTCCAAATAGAGAGGATAGATGGGTTGTGTTGATTTAAGCGATCATCATTTCGAGCAGCGGTAAATTTAGGTAGGCCAGATTCATCAATGGCAAGGGTGGAAATTTCTTGCATGGGCCAAGGTGCTTTATAACGACATTGGAGGGATTGGCCCTTTCTTCAAAGGCATGTTTGTAAGGTACACTTTGTATGGCGTTGAACACAGTTGACAAGTTCAGTGTAGTCGATGATAGGGTTAGTTTGCATGATCATTGTGTTGTCCATTGAACAAGGGTCATCTGCAAGAGATCGATGAATTGGTTGGTTCCTTGATAGTAGTGAGCGAGGGTTCCATGCAGATACATTCCTAGAAATGTAGGTAAGGGATTTTTGGACTGCTTCAAGGTTGTCCCATTGTAGTTTCCCAACATCAGGTGCTACTTGTAGCCAAAGGAAACCATGGATATGTGCGGAGCCTCTGTGTTGCCATTCGTACCTGATGGTTTGTCAAGGTTAGGAACTTAGGAGGAATTTAAGTTGTAGTAAATGCAAGCTTGTGAGGGGAGCGATATTATATCTGTACCAATAGTCGGTTGCACCAAGTAGCTTTTCCAAAACCTCTTCACGAAATGCAGTAAATCTAAGATGCATATATTGGGCAGCAAGGTGTGGATTTTGAACAATGTTTTGTATCCTCCACTTATAAGCGGCTTGCAAATTTGAAGGTGCCGATGATGGCATAATACTGTGTAGGTCAGGCCATTTTGTATCAGCTGCACTAAGTGTAAAGAAAAGCGTGGGGCAACCAGCTTGGAGGACCATATCAGTGAGCTCCCCTCTGCAGCGGTTCCAGAATGGTCGTGTTCCACGGATTGTCGATCCAAAGCGCATGAGTTGTTCAGCAAGTTTGTCATCTGGTAGGTCCTTTAAATGTTGGCGAAGATCAGATATTGTTGCAGGAAAGCATGTATTAATGTGCTTATGGACAAACACTGATGCTGTGGACTGGCTGCGATGACGCATGATAATATTCAGAATGAAGTACCTAAAGCGAGGGTGTTGACCAAACCTATTGTCAAAGTACCGAAGCATGTGGAGAGCATATTCATGTAACTTAACTTCTTTTATGCGTTGTTGCTTGAAAGCGGCAACGCCTTTTGGAAACAGAGTTGGGAAATCCATAACAAACAATCCTTCAGTGGTGTATTCATTGACGGGTGATGGTGAAAGGGGTGGCCAATCCATACATAAAGTTGGTCGGCCTTGACCTAATTGCAATAAAGAACACAATTCTTCGACTTCTGTATGTGCTGGGGGAAGGTTAGCTACAAAGGAAGTAGAGGGTTGAATGTCTTCTTCAGTAGGGTTGATGGTTGTAGTATCGTTAAGGTTAGAGCTTGTAGGTGGGGTGCTAGTAATTGTGGTAGTTGCAGATAGGAGGTCGGCAATGTTAGTGGGAGCACTTGGTAGACATGCTAAAGCAGCCACATCTAATTGTACATCTCTATAGTATGGGTCATGTGAGGTTTTGTAATGTAGGGCCTCGTATACGCGACCTCTACTCACATAGAAGCTATAGTCTTGTTGGCCAATGTTTTTTCTATTAACCAATAAGATGTCTAGTTCATCTATATGTCTAGGTAAGTGGGTAGCAATCATAGAGATATCTTGAGGGAAGCTAATAGTGTGCCCAGTATATTTTAGTTGCCCTCCTTTTGCATAGGTGACTTGAAGGATTGGGCTGACTCTAGCTATTAGCATCTCTTCAACTTGAGTTAGTCTTCGTAAACATGGAGGTTGTTCACCAGGATCCATGTTATTCCATTTGGAGAACCGATTGGCATTTTTTTCAGCTGCACATCTGTAGCAAGTAGGTATTCCAAGTACTAGTTTTGTCTTAATACCTGGATATTTTTCCATGCAAACTATACAAGTTGACATGATTGAAAGTTTGTCAAGCGTAGAATGAAAGGAAGATCTAGCAGCAAGGAAGGTCTGACCAAAGTCTAGAGTTGGATCGAGAGGGGAGGGTGTAGCGGAGGATGGGAGTATGGAAGTGGAAGTGGCATTAGCCAAGGTTTCTGTATGTGCTTGTGTTCTAGTATTGTCAAGTTGAAGGTGGGAGGGTGTAGCAGAGGATGGGAGGGTGGAAGTGGAAGCGTCATTAGCCATGCTTTCTTTCCTTTGTCGTCTTCTTGTATTGATGATGTCTTTCTTTGCATGGTAGCGGGTGCGCTCTTGTTGGTTACGGCGTGCTCTTTTTTGTTGCAATCTTGAGTTTTCCAAATCCATTTAAAAATTGCTGCAAGTTTACATAAAAATGTTGGAAATTAGAAGTAAATTTTGTATTTGAGAAGACTAAAATATTGAAGGTTAAAGGTATCCAGATGGATGCAATAATGTCAATTTTCTAAGAAAAACATTCACAACCATATGAAAGCATTGGTTGGTGTAAGCATCAGTTGAAAGGAAACCATTTTTGTTTGGGATCGTTTGACACAACAAAATATACAAATGAATAAATGTTTGTTTATGTTTTTTTGTGCTATAGTAAATGTCCTGAAACTTGAAAGGGATAAAAACGCAAATGTATTAAGTGGAAATGGATTTACGGTAACCGCTAAGTGGTGATGGCATATGTAATTTAATAGTTTGCAATTGTACAATGGAAAAGCTTACTAAATAGTGGTAACTCCAAATTTACCATGAAACATGTATATATGGAAAGATGTATATATGTTTTTCAAATTCAATATTGCAAAAAGTAATTTTTTCGTTTGATTGTTTGATGTGGTTACAAAAAGTGGATAATTGTACGTGATGCAATAAGCATACTTGAAAAGAGTACAATAGAAAATCTAAGCGCGCTTAATAGCTATAATAACAATGCTTTGAGATTCACGGCCACTGAAAGTATTTGATTGGATGGACAGTGCTAGCAGGAACTCGTGGTTGAGAACTGGTTGCAAAATCTGGCTACGACCATTAGGTTCTGCTAGTAGGAGCTGCAAATCTTCTGCACAAACTCCAAACAACGTTGTTGCTGGTTCTTCAAAAGCAGTGACATCAAGAAGATGACCTGTCCCGTCTTGCAAGTCCATCTTTAGCATGTAGCTAAAATCACATGTAGCCATCTCTGCAGAACACTTGGGGCACTTAAAAGCACTTGGGGTAATTTGTAGAACCTTTTTCTTACATTTTTTGTTGTCAACCATCTGAGGGCAAGACAAGTAGTAAAAATTGTCTAAGTGGAGCTTTGTGATACGGGCCTTAACACAAATATTTTGTTTTTCAAGAGAGGTTGGATTCACAATACTTGAAATAAGAATCGGATTTTCAAATTTGTCGGTTGATACTTGGCTCTTTGAGAGGGAAAGGCAAGGAAGGCCAATCCCTATACTGGCATACCATGTTTGCAATGTTGAGGCTTCAACCAAGTTAGGATTGATTACAATGGTTGTAGGAAAGATGGTATCAATAGATTTTCCAGACCATGAGGTTATCCGACCACTTTTGATCAATATAATTGGTGGGTTGGATTGGAGGGGAAGGCCAACTAGTTGCTTCCCTACGATTTGGCAATGGCTACCCCAAAGTGTGATATCAATGGTTCGGCCTGACATATCCATGATTGTGGCTGTACACTTTATTGTTTCAGAGCCATCCCT
Organism: Sequoia sempervirens; assembly: GCA_007258455.2. Lineage (NCBI taxonomy): Eukaryota > Viridiplantae > Streptophyta > Pinopsida > Cupressales > Cupressaceae > Sequoia > Sequoia sempervirens. Next base: position 7,352,709 of record VDFB02000011.1, read on the forward strand.
TTTGCGAATGGTTGATGCTGGAGAGATAGATAGAAGGACACCAATGACATCTACAAGGGAGTTAATGGGTAATGACATCAATGATTCAATGGTTTTAATATGGTGGTTGTGGGTGGGTATTGTGGACTCTATGCAAGTGGATGTATTGATGGTTGAGGAGCTGTGTAGGAATAATTCATATGGGTTGTGGCCGCTACTGTATTTTGTGTTTCGGACTCTGATACAGCCATTTGAGATGACATAAGTGTTATTAGACTCTATCACATTGTAGAACCTGTCTACAAGTTCATCAAAGCAAGTTACATGTATCTCAAATCCGGCGGTATCTACAAAATCGAAGCCAAAAACTTTCCCACCATTACTTGCATTCTTGTAATGATGAATTGGGCTCTTACTCAAGGCACGACCTTCTATGGACCAATTTTATGGTTTGGGGTCAAGGATGCAATGGGATGTGGTTCAGGTGTATTGAGTGAGGTGTTGGGATTTGGAGTACTGGACAACGAACCCAAAGAGCTGCTAGAGGGCATACAAGTTGTAGCTTCATTAATCGCAGTTGGAGCTCCAATGATTGAGGCATTGTTTGTAATGACTTCCAAGCTATGAATTACAATAGCCCTGCAATGATAAGGACAAATTGAAAGTGAATGCTATGTACATGTGTAAAGAAGAGGAACCAAATTAAAGAAGGTAATTGTGAACGTACGTGAATTTGTGAAACTTTCTACAGATGTATTCTTTGAGGTGGACAATAGAGCCTTTGACTAAAGCCTCCTCCAAAACAAGCTCATTGAACTGTGTGGGCAGCAATGCAGGGTGTGTGTGTGTTCCATCTGATAGTTGAATACGATACTTGGGGAGCGTAGGTTGTGGTTGTTGAATGGGGTCGATAGATGCAACTTGTAGAAAGGGATCAACATCAGGAATGCCTGAAAGGATGTCGGCAATGGAATTTGTAGTTAAAGTAGACATGGCAATAGTCAAAGATAGTGGAAGTGGAGGGCCTGCAAGCAAAGTGAGTATGGAATTTAGGTATCAAAACAAAGTTATAGTAGTAATCAAGAAATGCAAACTGGTCCGTACAACCTTTCGTATGAACTAAATTGAAAGATTTTATTCAAGTATGAAAGTCTTTGGATTTGTTGGGGCTTGGAGAAGGTGCAAGGAGGTTTTGTTAGATTGTATTTCATGTATAGGATTTGTGATCTATAATAGGCATCAATTGGAAGTAAGTTTTCATTTACTATGTGTAGCAAGCATAAGCAATGCCTTAAAAAAATGCAAAGGAAAATGCGAGAAACCATTGTATGGCATAAGATGTGATTTTAAGGTTTTGTGGCAATCTCTTGTTTTGTAGGGAAAAAAAGTGAAGTAAGATGCATTTGTAGTGTTTGTAGACTAAAAAAGCATGGGCTAGCTCAAACTTTAGAAGTAAGCAACTAATTGCATAGAATAAAAGTGTAGGTGTATTTGCTAGCCTAATACCATAAGGTGAGAAGCATACGAAATTGAACAAGAACATCATAGAACTAAATTAAAAGGATGTGCAAATATAATTTAGAAGAGAGCAAGTAATTCAAAGTTGCTATGCAATAGATTACATAGATTAAGAGTAGACATTGTGGTAGTTACAATAGATAGTGATCATAGTAATTTGAAAGGCACTTACATATTGAGCAATATACGGGAAAAGTGCACACAATGTGAGAAAATGGCACATATTATGTACATGGATATGTATTTGTTAGTTACATAGCATCAAAGTATACGCATTTTGATTAGACTAATATCAAAAAATTATGGATTTGTACAAAGGTTAAATAGTAGCAAGCTAAACTAAACTATCACATATTTTGGAGGTATGTTTCATATGCATGCACCAGAGCAGCCGTTCCATCTTGTTGGTAGTGGCGGTCATAAAATATTTCTCTTAGGAAAGTGCATAGACCCTCCAATTTTGTGCAGCTCTTTCGAAACAAGGCAAGTGTTTCCTGCAATTGTTCAATGTCGACATCTTGAACTGAGGGCGATGACTGGAAAATGTCCTTAAATTGGTGGACTATGCTTTGGCAACTGGTTGATATGGTCGCAGCGAGGTGTGCGGCATCTATTCCAACATTCTCTAGACTATTAACGGATGCACATGAGTCAGCCACCATGGGTTGGATAATCTCAGGGACATGGGGAGTAGTAGTCATCTCCTGGGATGAGTAAGGTTAAAGATTATATATGTACAAAATTACAAATGAGAAATCAAACTACTTGAAGCTAAATACTATATACCTTATTTTGTAGAAAGTAAGTGTGGCTACTATCTAAATTTAGGACATGCTAGAGAACCAAATTTAAATTACATTTCTAGATATCAAGTTACAAATTGTATACAATATTTATTCTCTAAATTGAAGTTGTAGAGCTTTCACAAGAATCTATTGTATGAAACTATATACAAATATCTAGTTTAAGATAACTTCACCTATATAACAATGAGGAAAGTACAAGAGATTTAGATAAAAAGATATATAGGATTCAAACCCACTTCTAATAATATGGCTTCGAATAACTACGAAACCAAATAGATACAAAACCTTCTTTGTATAATTTTGTTAGTGAGATCAAGAAACATTCCGATGTATATGCAAATAGAAAGAAGAGGTAGAATGCTAATGTGTTTTCACAGAAAATTACAAGAACAACAGGAAGAGCAGTTGAAGAAGATGAGAAGGTTCTCATTTAAGGAAAATCCCATTCCAGATTTCTATCACGAAGTAGCACCCCCAAAACTTGAGTGAAAGAATGTAACAATGGTCTATTTTTTTTGGCCAATGTAGCAAAGTGACTGACATCTGTGTCTAATGCATTGTAAATTGAGAACACTACAAAGTTGCATATGTAAGGAACAATAGAATAAAATTGTATAGAATGGTTATAACACAAATATACTCTGCTGGCCAGATGCATTTAATATGGTTCCAACTAATGAAAAGCCAATACTTACATTCAAATAGCAAGCAAAGTTTATATTTATGATCATCGTGGTTTAAAAAGTGAAAGCCCAATTCTGGTGATAATCTACTACCAATTGCAACATGCTCTTAATTTCATATTATATCCTTACTACTATCTTCTTATGCTTGAATTTGTCTTCCAATATATTCCAATGTGGAGATTATAGGAAGAAATCAAAGGAGTTTTTAGGTTTCTTACTTTTTAAATAATAAATTATATGTTTAATTTTTTAATTATTTTAATAATTACAATATTGTAATATATATTTATTATATATAAATAATTTGTTTTAACATATATAATTTATTTTAATATATTGAAATACTTTATTTTAATATAAATTATATAATTTTTTTGTAGGTTTTTTTTCCTATGGCAGGTTTCTTAGTTTTTAAATAATAAATTATATGTTCAATTTTTTAATTATTTAAACATATATATAATTTATTTTAATATATATAATTATTTATTTTAATATAAATTATAGAATGTTTTTTTAGATTTTAATAATGATTATATTATAATATATAATATATGCAGTATATTAATAGCATTTTATATATTTAAATTCAATGGTTTTGTTTCAGTCGTGTTTCAATCTTTCTAAGTGAATGCATAATTGCTAAATGATCTATCATTAGATCTCATGTATTACATGAATGTATAAAAAAAAAAACCAATTTTTTCATAATTAAGGGCAAATAATTTGTTTTAACATATATAATTTATTTTAATATATTGAAATACTTTATTTTAATATAAATTATATAATTTTTTTGTAGGTTTTTTTTTCTATGGCAGGTTTCTTAGTTTTTAAATAATAAATTATATGTTTAATTTTTTAATTATTTAAACATATATATAATTTATTTTAATATATATAATTATTTATTTTAATATAAATTATAGAATGTTTTTTTAGATTTTAATAATGATTATATTATAATATATAATATATGCAGTATATTAATAGCATTTTATATATTTAAATTCAATGGTTTTGTTTCAGTCGTGTTTCAATCTTTGTAAGTGAATGCATAATTGCTAAATGATTTATCATTAGATCTCATGTATTACATGAATGTATAAAAAAAAAAACCAATTTTTTCATAATTAAGGGCCATAATTGTGGTAAATTTAAAACATATAACCGAATATTTATTTATTTATTAGTGTTATTATTATTCTAAAATTTAAAACACTAAAACTTCAGAAAGTAAATAAAATGTTATCTTTAGGATCTCCCAATTTATCCTCTAAATGTCGATGAAATTTTTTATGAATAAGCATAATTAGCTGTCACTTGCCTCAACCATGAGTGTATGATTTATTACTTCAATTTACTAAGGTTATATGGGGCACTCTTTCCACATACCTCGTAGGACGCTCTTGCTAAATGTCTAGCTGAAGATTCATCCACGTATGTTCATTACGTACTTCAAGGCACTATTCCTCCCTACACATGGAAACACGTTCTTTTTCCAAGGTAAACCGGGTGCTACCCTAACCCTAAATCTTGAACCCCTCCTGCTTGACTTCCGTCAGGAGCAGACGCTAGGGCTGCTGGCTCCTGTCTAGTGGCGGTGGCCTTAAGAATTCTGCATTAAAACGCCATAGCCATCCCTCCTTCTACTTTGTTCCTTTCCCACGCTGACCTCCAGAAAACAACGATTAGGAAGCAGGGTGTGGTGTATTTTAAACGTATTTATTTTATTTGTTGTGTCACCAAACTTAATTTCATTTTGTGTTTTCCACTTGCATGGAATGGCAATCGCTGCCCTAGCAAACTCTGGAGCTGCACTATATGTTCTATCATACGAAGATGTTCAACATACTGTTTTGATTATATTATGTTTTATTTTCCCTTTCTTTTTCATATGGTTTTCTGACAGGTCAATTCAAATATGTTGGCAGTCAAGATTTCTTATTGGTTTTACTACCAAATTCATTTATGGTTAAGAAGATCTCAATTTGTGCAATGTGCTAGTTGAATCATTGCAGGACTTGGGATAGTTATTTGAGTATAGTCCTATCCAGCAATGAAGGGCATGGTTCTGCCCTTAACTATGTCACAGGAGCTGCGGGCTTTTTCCATTCCACTTGCACCCCAGTTTCGCCCCAACAAAATCCTCGATAGCTGACAGATATTACGAAGATTTGTAATATTGGGAAGCAGTGTTTAATCCCACCTACAATATACTGCTTCTCATAAAGTTTTCCATGATTGGTTTTGAATTTTTTGTTGATTAGGTTTCGTAATGCCTTTCATGTGAACTTTGCCCAGTACTTCCCATCGGCAACATTCACACAACGACATGATTTGTGCAGTATGATAAGAATGAACACTTCTACAAAATATTCTCATTTCGAAACAGAATATTTTGAAATATATATATCTTAATGCATTTGTTACTAAATTCAGCTGATACTCTAACTCAGAAATAGTTTCAGTAAAGAGGGAAAACCTTAGAAAATTTGAAGCAGATGGAAATGGTTTCTCTAATGCAGAAGGTTAAAAAAATACCTGTCAATGATGCCAATGAGAGAAAATGGGTAGAGGTCGTAGGAATTTGCAGGAAACCCCAAGTTCTGTATTGTTCCTTCCTGCGTAGCCCAAAATGGGAGATTTCAAATCAGGTTCAGGACATCCATCAAACAGAATAGAATAGACACGTGAACTATTGACAAATTCAACGGAATGCGACTTACCTCAGGATTCTGCACAAATATCTCTTCACAGAATATTTTACCCGAAATGTAAATATGAATATGAATTTAGGGTTTCGGGCATCTACTAAAGGAGTAACCGACTTCCCTCATTCTGTCGTGCTGTCAAAGACATTCATTACTCCGATCAGATATTTTGATTTTCATGCTGTGACGGTTGTCAGTAATCTGGCGTTAAGGCATCGCAGTTGTCATGTGCATTCAGGGCCCAAACAGGCATAACAACAATCTGACCCATTTTGGTATGGCAACTTGCGGATGTGGAACCTTGCAGTGGACTATCATGGTGAGTGTTCAGCTCGTGAGGACCATGGTAATGATCTCTCTTTCAGTTGAAACTGATCTGGCGAGCAAGCCTATTGTTAGACCACACTAGCTATACTGTCCTAAAATTGGCTTCAACAAGGTGGAAACTAGAGCAAATAATGGGAAGATAATGAGTTGAGGTTGCTAGCAATACTAGCAACGCTGGAGTTGTCAACTATAGCCATTGTTGGAGCACAAACTGAGTTGGAGATACTACTAAGAAATCCAGGATTGGAACTTGGAGAATCACACCTGTGAGAAGCTTATAGTCAAAGATGGCCTGATGGGGCTTGGGACACCAACGATTTGCATTGAGGGCCAACTTCTTATGTGAAAACCCCTTTGAAGAGTGGAACCTGATTGCTACAAAAGCATACTGGGTCTGTGCAAGATCATGGGGCTCCAAAAAGTGGCAATGTGAAAAAAAGACATTTTTAACATGCTCAAAAATGTGAAATTTCCGCTTTGACTTTTTGCAGGCTTGGGCGGAAAGTACCAATGCCAAACCTAACACCAACCCGAACGGATATCCATCTCAAAAAACGAATATCCATTTTTAAACGAATATCCATTTAGTTTAAGTCAAAATTCTTAATCCCATCGAGTTTGGGCCTGACCAATTTTTTATTTTATATATTATAATAATTTTTTAATATATTTATCATACAACATATGGAAATTAGATAAAAAAAAATTATAATAATGTTTGTTAATTTAGTATTATATAATAATATATTTAATATATTATAATATTATATTTTATTATAATATTTATATAATATTAAATATTATATATTAAATATAATATTAAATTTATTATTATTTTTATCGGTGATCGCTTTTAACTGGAGCTTTGAATCAATGAGGCCACAATTTATGGGGGACCTCATCCCCATGTTTGTCTGATATTAGTACCAGTCCATTCCTTTCTCCTCATCCTAACCTCTATTCCACCTCTCCTTCATCTTCTCTGACTTCTCCCTTCCAACCCTACTCTCCTCTGCCTCCACTTCTTCCTCCTGTAGTTCCTCCTCTTCTCTCCACTTCTCTTCTCTGCCACCACTCCTACCTCCCGCAACTTCCTCCTCTTCTCCTACTTCTCTTCACTACCTCACCTCCTACCTCCCACAGCCCTCCTCCCCACTCCACTTCTCTTCTTTGCCTCATCCCTTCCTCCTGCAGTTATCTCCTCCCGCTCACCCATGTTCTTCATCCTCCTTCCGCCTGTCTTCTCCTTCAATCCCTGCCATCTTCACTCCTCCACTCTCCTTGTCTTCTTCGTCCTCCCTGTAACTCCTGGGGCATCCTCCATCTGTTGCCCTTCCATGCCTCCCCTGCCAGCGCACACACCTTGTTCCTTCACTGTTGTAGGGTGATATCTACCACCATGGATCCTACCATCGACCCCCTTTCTATCTACAGTCTTCACCTAGCGACCAACGACCGGTGACTATCTCCTCGTGCAATGTGCGCTCATCCATCCTCGGTCCTTTTTTGGTCCTTCGTTCTTTCATGCATTGAGTGAGACTCGAACACGTGAACACCCTCTCAACAGGGCTTGTGACTTACCGTCACATTGCGCAGTCATCCCCCAAAAATTTGGGGTAAGCAATCTCAATTGTTGACACAGTAGAGAGCGATCCCGTGTGGTTGAACCTTGGTTTTTGGCACTACAGGCAAGAAGCTCCACCATTTCACCATAGGGTCTCCCCCAATCTCAATTTTTAACACAGTAGAGATTGACCCCGTGAGGTTTGAACCTTAGTTGTTGGAAATACATTAAATTTATTATATTATTATAATATAATATATTATATATTATATTATATTATATTATATTATATTATTATATAACTGTTGTCACCTAGAAATGCACCCTATGCAAAGTTGTAAAAAACTGAGCTTTCTAGTGAAACATTGGATCACTCCAAGGTTGTGGGTCACCTAAAATTGGAGTGAACCTCTGGAGAAAGCTAGCTTCCTTTGGGTATCACCTAAACTATTGATCACTGTGAGGTAAAAGGAGAAGGAGTGCATACAAATGAAACTAAACTAGCCTATTCATATGGTGATACACCGAACTTGATAAGATCAAGGAATACTTGGAATGCACTTGAAATTTGTTAATGATTAGAAGGACACACATCAAATTCTATGAGCTACACATTAATATGTCACAAGTAGGCTTGACACACACGTTTTGAATAAAGGAAAACACTTTCAAAGAATAAAATCTATGTGTGATTATAAAAACACAACTTGTGATTCATATAATGGTGCTCTTTTACAAAGGAAGGCATGAATATCAGATAAAGTCATAAAGGAATAACAGAATTCACAAGATAACTTGATTATTAACCTAAAATGCACCACTCTGCGAGAATAGTGACAAAAAAATTGAAGCATCAACAGAGGCCAAGGAAACTCTGTATCTTATATTCCAAGATCCAGTTGAGTTACAAAACATACATTTAGATGAGAAGGATTGATAAAATCACTAACTCCTTTGAATGCATCGTTCAAACTATTTACAAAAAGGCAAAAAATTCCTTATATATCAAAAATGTGTCGGCCCCTTAGGGATTACAAAATATCAATCCTCGGAATAGATTTTTCCCTAGATCTTTTGATGAATTTAATGTTGCACCCCTGCATGTCCTTGTTGTGTGTGTCAGTGAAGAGTCATTCCCTGGAGAAGCCTTCTTCAGATATTTCGCAGCTACCGCATTCACTTCCTGGCATCGTGTCCCATTTGAACCACTTCAGCTGCACGCTTTGAATGCCTTGAGCTCAGAACAGATACACGTTGCATTCATCCCGTGTTGACATTCTTCGTTTTGGTCAGACTTCCACGGCTCGCCTCAGCTCTTCCTGGTTGGTCGAGCGTATTCCACGTAGACTCTGTGGGCGGTCAAAAGCCTTTTGAAAAGAATCGCATCTCGGCGTGACACTAAAAGTGTCTTGCCGATGTGATTATATCATTCTGCAACTTATCGGTATGACTCACATCGTCGACAAGAGTCATAGCGGCTTCATTAGTCACGCCGATAGCTATCCATATCCATCGCTGAGACCACCTTCATTCGGGAAGACATCTTACCGAAAGTAAGATCTCCTTTCTGAGTCTCCTCGAAAGAAACATTCCTTTCTGCATGACCGGTGTTTGTCGCCGAGACCCACGCCGAACTCCCGCATTCTGTCTGAGCTCTTCATTTCCTTCAGCAAGACCGTGGCAAGTCAGGAAGACATCATGGCGAGGCTCAGATGTCATATTGATCTCTCCTCTGTCATTGAGACCACATGATGTCAGTAAGACATCACTCCGACAGTCGGGCGCTACATCGATGAAAATCATGTCGGGGAGACCTTTGTCGATGTCTCCATAAGTCATCCCACCGAGCTGCTTTCCTTTTGTCGGCCAGACATCCTTATATCGGCAAGACCTTATGCCGATGTCAAGCTCTTTCGGCGAGGTCTTTACTTTCTGGTCGGTGAGACATCACACGGTCGCTGAGACTTCATAGAGAACTCCTCCTGTCTGCCCGAGTTGTTCCCTTTACTGCCAACGAGACATCACTGAGTTGGGGAGACCTCCTATCGAATTCACAAGATTACGCCGAAGACACCCTGATTTGGCGAGGCTTCATTTCGTTCACTTCGGCAAGAGACAAAGGTTTCGCCAAGACATTGTGGCGAAACCACTTCCTTTGGCCGAGATCCCTTCGTTCGCTGAGACATGGCCATGTCGACAAGACCCAAGGGCGACAGCTGGAAACTACACCGAAGTCAAATGTTGGGGAGACCCTCTGCGTTCGGCGAGACCTTGTTGCGAAGGGACCAACCTTTGTCGAGAGCTTATCCCTCATTCGGCGAGACCTTCGCCTTCGCTAAGACCTACTTTTGAGACTCCTTGTTGCCCCGAACGAAAGCGGTCGGTGAGACTTCGACTCCTCGCTGGGACCTTTCACCGAGCATCATAAGTTATCCCGAAACCCGTGGTCACCATGAGTCTCCCCGACTGAAGATTGAATGGCCTATCGGCCAGAGAAATCCACGCGATAAGAGGCCATACCAAACCCTTCCTGTCACAGCGATAGGCTCTGCAGCTTCGTTCGACAAGATAGAAACTAGGTCACAGCGACCTGTTCAAAATGGAAGGTATCAAACAACCAGTCGACTAGACAGTGAAGATGTCATACCGACCTGGCTCTAATGGAGGCTTCAGCCTGTGATTATTGAGGCATATTTCCAACAAAGCAAGCCCCCCAACTGAAAACCCTTGCGAAATGTCATCAGATGCATGAACTAATCCTCAATGAAAATATCCCATTTGACCCTTATGAACACCTACCACATAGATGCCTTGCCTGATTGAGCCTGAGGGTGAAAATTAGGTAACAATAACAATATATTATTTTATAATAATATAATATAATATATAATATACTATAATATTATATTATTATATAATAGCATATTATATAATATATTATAATATATATAATATAATATATATATTATAAATAATTTAATATATATTATATATTATATATTATATTTTTTATATTATACACTTCAAAAAAATGTCGCTAATTAATATATGGTCAGGTCTCAGACTCGATCATACATTAAAAAAAGTATAAAATAGGAAACAAATATCCGTTTTAAAATGGATATCTATTTTGAAACAAATATCTGTTTTGAAATGAATATCATTTTCATGTGCTATAAATTAAAAAAGAAAAACTTGAAAGCTCATATTTAGCTCATTGTGCGCATGTTATTTTACTAGTCAACTCAGATCTATTCGCAGGGAATCATGTTGCTCAATCAATCAAATTTGAAAGGTATGTTTGGATTTTTAAGTTTTTATTCAATTTATATTCTTTTTGCATTATTTTTTTTTAATTTTAGTAAAAAATAGGGTAAATTTGATAGGTTTTATTGCATTTAAATCATTTTTAATTTTGATTTGTTTTTATCAATTAACAGACTTAAAATGGATCAACATGAAAACCCTAACCACACACAAGATGAAAACCCTAACCTTGCACAAGATGAAAACCCTCCAAATCCTCCTTCACTGCGACCATTGTTTCCAAACCAAAATGTGCCAATAATACATGAATCTTGATGCAGGAGCATTCAAATGGACTGGCAATCGACATCAACCAAAAACAAGCTTCTGATTTGGATTTCCATTTTGGTGTGTTTTGGGGTTCATTCGGCATCTCTTAGCATTGAAAAACCTCTCATGTGATTTAATTTTCAAAATATGAGTTTTTACTATGTCGCAGTTTTAAGGCTCCCATAGGCAGTTTTACGGAAATAATTAATTTTCAATATTTTTAAATACTGGAGATAAATCATTTAGAGGGAATCATCTTAATGATATTATTCATATCTTGAAAAAGTTTCATGTGAATATGAGCTTCTGGGTAAGAGTTATGCAAAAAGTCAGTTTTCAGCACCAGTTGTGCAACGTCAAAGTCACATGTTTGATTTTTTTTTCCAAATTATCTATGCAGTCTCATAAGGCACTGTTTGATGAAATTTATTTATCTCATATTCATATTTTGAAGCAAATTAAAAAGTCAAAATGGGCAGTGGTGGAGGATTTTAAATTATTGGCGTAAATTCACCTTTTGTCCATGTAATCACTCTTGATAAAATAAGAAATGATAATTATTTCTTTCAGTTGTTACAAAGAAATATTTAGAGCTGCAGGTGTGGATATCATCATTAATTTGAAGACACAGGGGTATGGATTGGTAAGAGGCAAGTATTTTTGACCTTATTGATTAGAAAATCTATGTTTAGACCTCCATTTTGGAGGGCATCTTGAAAAAAAGGTGAGTAGATTTGAACGCCAAACACAGAAGATTCCAATAGAGATTTAAATAGTATATTTTAATTAAGGGAGTGGGATGCCACTTTGGGAGAGAATTAAATTGTTTTTAATTCAGATTTCATTGAATTTTTTTGAAGAAAGAAAGGAGAGAGGGAGGGCAGGAAGGTTGCATGGAAATAGTTGAGGTGAGAATAGTAGCATGGAAATTTTGAGAGAAGATCTTCAAATCTTGTAGGAAGCAGAGATGAAGACTGAGTTTAAGGACAAGTGAGAGAGAATGGCAATGGAGAGCCAAATATTGTAAAAAAATATTTTGTTGATCATATTATTGAATAAATATTGTAATTGTTTGAACATGGTTGCACATCATTTTTTAGATTTGAATGCAGTTGATTTTATTTGTTTAACTCATGTGTTTTGTGAGTTTGTGGATGGGTTTTTTTTTGTTTGCATCAGTGGTATCAAAGCCAAAGGTTTTGAGTGCATAGGCAAAGCGTCGAACGTGAGGCAATTTATATCAAGACTTGCAAGTGGAGAATGAAGTTAGAGGGTTAAAGTGTGTAGATAGATCACCGAGCGTAAGGTAGTCGGGTGATCCCACAATACTGATTTACAATTTCTGGTAGATCTTATTTTTGCTGAAATCACATATTTTTAGAAAATATAATGATTTAAGCCTTAAAAAGTTCCATTTAAAAGATTCCAATTGAAGAGAGTTTGATTGAACCTCCTTAGATCAAACCCCCTTGGATACAACCCCGCTAGTTTTAAACCATACCTATAATGGAGTCTCCTTTACACCTATCAAAATGTTGATAAAAAACCACTTTTGATTTACCTTTTGGGGGATCAAATGAATTCATTTAAAATTTATTTTTGTAAGTACGTAGTCTTTATTATAAGCTTCCCAAAAAGTATAATTTTAAATAAATTTAATTTAATTATTATATTTATTTTTTATTTCTTGTAAATGTAGGTATTTCACTGAAAATCAAGCTCTTTGTTCTGCACATGTGGAAAAATAGCAGATTATCAAAAAAAACTAAAAAATATCAATGCACTAGATATTCAAATCCTTGATCCAACAAAAAAAGATGAATTTTAATACATACAAAAAAAGTTATGATGTATACAATCCGCCTATGTTTGAATTGTAATTGGTTTGACTTCAAAACTTGATTAATGAAAAAATATTCAATAAAAAACTATGAAACCAAATGAAAGCGCTAGATATTGTAGTTACAAATCTAAATTAAAAAAAAATAGAATTTTATCCTTCATGGAAAAAAAGTTATGTTGTATATGGTGAGCATCACTCCTTAAAAATTGGTGTTTACTTAAAAAAACTAGTTTTTGAAGGAGATGGAAAAAGAAGTGCAATCTAATTCCAATTTTTTTGAAAAAAATATATTTAGAATCTACAAACAAAATTTAACAAATCACTAGTTTGCATCATCTTCAAATTCTTCATGGTTTAGCCGCTATAGGTGCCCGAAAGTGAAGATTTAGTTAGAAAAAATTAGTTCAGTGTCCAACTTGGCCAAAAATTGTAAAACAGTATTGTGGGATCACCCAGTCTATAGCTAAGAGGATGGAATGGGTCATGAGGAGGCTTGTAAAAAAAAATTCTAGGAACAATATTAGGAAGAAGTGGAAAATAGGAAGCACAGTGAAGAGTTTGAAAAACTCCAAGCTAAAGCACGAATATATTAGAAAAGATGTTTAAAGAGGAAATGAGAATGTGGGAAGAGAGATATGAGAAGAAGAATGTTCTCTTAGAAAAGGACAACGAAAAGAAGAGAAAAAAGAAAGAGTGTTGTGGCCCTTTGGTAGGGGTTGAATGTAATAAAGAATATGTGAACGTAGCCCACACAAGTGAAGAAGATAATAAGGTACAAGTTGCAGAGATGACATGTGAATGAAGTGCATTATGTGAAGTGGAAGAAGATGGTTTGCAATCAAAAATTGTGAACATGGATGGTCCTAAATTTGACAAGTGGATTGGTGAGGAATAGGATGATCTCTCATTGAAAGAAGAAATGAGGATGATAGATAGGTTATTTGAGAGGAAAATGTTGGATGAAGTTATCTTCAGTGCAAACAATAAAGAAGGAGATGCAACAAACAATGGTTCTTCGGAGGACATGACTACATGGGAGAAATTTGAATAGTCTTATGAAGATGCATACATGAAAGGTTTTCAGGATGAAGAAAATGATGTTGGG
>VDFB02000011.1:7366926-7816140 GCA_007258455.2 Sequoia sempervirens
AGAATTAGGAGGGGAATACGGAGAGAGAGAGGGAGAGAGGGAAAATAGATAATATTTAAATATTTTATATGCTAGTAATATTAATTAGTTATATAATATTTTATATATTAGTAATATATATATACATTAACTAAAAATATAGAACACATTTAAATATTATACATAATAATATAATATATTATATATTAAATTATAAACTATATTGTATATTCTAAACTAGATATATATTAAAATAAACTATAAAATATTTATTGCATTTTCTAAATCATATATTATAAAGTGTATAACATTTTTAAAATCATATATAAACTAAATCGATATCCTGATTCAAAACGGATATCTGATTTGAAATGATATCCGATATTTTGACACATAATTTATTGCCTAGGATTAGCCTCGGGCTTGCTTTGGTATTTGGCTTGGACATGCCAATCCTAAGAAGTCAACGCAAAAAATGTGTTTGACAATTTACCTTGTTTTTCTAGACTTCGTCCATGTGGTTGACGACTTTATTTTTAGCCAAAATTGATGAAACAAAAAGGGTTTGTAGAGGAGACTCATCTTTCCACCAATATAAATTATTCTTTACTTTGAATTTAATAAATAATTATTATTCATTTTCTATTAGAATTACGACTAAAGTCTGATTGATAGGCTAATTGAAAAACATCTATAACTTTCAAAGGTATCACATTTTTTGAATCCAAAACATGTGTCACATTCTATACTTTGCATAATATAGGATTAAAAAAAAAAATGAATTTCATGAAGTTTTGACCAAGTTAAGGTGGTCAGACATACGAGTTTTTATATTTTTTAAAAGTTGTAATAACAAAATCATAATTAATTATTTACTTGGAAAAAAATTACAAAAAAATATGCATCACATTGGACATGAGTCCTCTACTTATATCTAAAATATTATAAAAAAATATTATCATTTTATTGTGGTTAGGTGGTCAGACAGACACCTACTTCTTATTTTTTCCCTAAAATTTAAGTACTACTACATTGAAATTTCAAATTTTCACCAAATAGACTTTTAAAAAAATAAAATAAACTTAGTAGTTTAAAAACTATATTCAATTTTCCACATATTCTATTCTTACATATTTTTGAAATAATATAGATAACTTATTCAAATTTTTATGTCAAGTTGCCTAACTCTGATTTTTTTGAATTTTCATTGCCACTTAAGGGCCTGTTTTTTCCATGATGATCCTGCACATACCCATAGTCCTAGATTTGATGGAACAAATTATTCTTTGTGGAAAGCTTGAATGGAGTGCCATTTGATATGCATTAGTGAACCCTACTGGAGCATTCCAAAAAATATATATGTTATTCCACAGAATGGTCCTACTACTTCTGTTGAGATCATGGATGTTGAATATAATATTAGGGCTAAGGAGGCATTGTTGAGTGCTTTGAATGATACTGAGATGACAAATGTGATGGATCTAAAGACTACTTATGAGATTTGGAAGAAGTTGGAGACCTTGTATGAAGGTGATGCAAATGTGAAGATTTCTAAGCTACAAAGTCTGAAAGGAAAATATGAAAAGTTGAAAATGGGTGATGATGAAAATGTTACCACTTTCATGCAAAGAGTAAATGAACTTGTGTGTGGTATCAGATGTGTTGGTGGATAGATAGATGAATCAAATATTGTTGCTAAAGTGCTTAGATATTTTCCTGATTCTTGCAAAGTCAAGGCTAGTGCTATTGAAGAACTCCAAACTATGACAAATGTTACTAGAGATATGTTGATTGGTAAGCTTACTACTTTTGAGTCGAGTGAATTTGGTGATGCCCTTCCTAAGGTTGAATCTGCATTTAAGGCTACTAATTCTGGAAGAGATAGACAAAGATATGATCTGGGTGAAAGTTCATCAAGAAAGACATTCAAGTATGAGGATGAAATGAAATAGCTGGATGAAGAAGAAAGAGAGCTTGAAGAACTTGAAGCATTGATTGTGAAAAGAGAAGCTAGAGGACAAGGTAAGTATAAGGGAAAGTTTCCTATTAAATTTTTCTCTTGCAATGAGATAGGTCATTTTGCATCAAGGTGTCTTGAGAGAGTTTCCAAGCCAAGATTTAACAAGCCTAAATTCCAAAAGAAGTGTTACTATGCTGCTGATGAAGGTGTAACAAATGATGAATCTAACAGAGAAAATGCAAGTGAAGATGAATTTGTGTTTATTGCTATCAAGGAAAATAATCTTGTGTCTACTGAATTTGTTGGTTGTACAAATGTGGAGAAAGCCCTAGCTGCTCGAGTTGAAGAGAAAGATGAATGGGTAATTGACAGTCGTTGTTCTCATCATATGGTAGGAGATAAAAGTAAGTTTATGAATTTGGAAAAGTATGATGGTGGTGTTGTGAGATTTGGTGATAACAGAACTGGTGTGATCCATGGAAGAGGATGTATTTCTCTTGATGGTAAGAATAACATTGATGATGTCTTGTATGTTGAAGGTTTGAAGCATAATCTTTTGAGTGTTGGTCAAATGGTTGATAAGGGATACAATCTTCACTTCATGGATGGTAAGTGCAAAATATTGGGAAATTCTAGAAATGTGATTGCATCAGGTACACAAGAAAAAGGTAATATCTTTCATCTAAATGCTGCTAGTAAAATTTGTTTGATTACTCAAGTTGATGAGAGTTGGTTATGGCATAGGATAATGTGTCATGTTAACTTTGATAACATTGTCAAGATAAGTTCCACTAAAGTTGTGAGAGATCTTCCTAAGCTGATGAAACATACTAATGCCATATGCAAAGAATATCAGTTAGGAAATAAAACAAGAATTTCATTTCAAAGTAAACAAAAAAACTCAAATGGATTGTTGGAACTTGTGCATACTGATTTGTGTGGTCCTGCTAGAACTAGAAGTTTACAAGGTTACAGATACTTCATGTTGCTTATTGATGATTATTCAAGGATGATGTGGGCTAATTTCTTAAGGGAGAAATTTTAAGCTCTGGAAAAGTTCAAGATCTTTAAGGCTATGGTTGAGACAGAGACTAGTTTGAAGATGAAGTGTCTGAGATCAAATAGAGGTGGAGAATTCACTTCCGGTGAGTTTAATTCTTTTTGTGAAGAGCATGGAATAAAGAGATAGTTATCTGCATCGCGGAACCCTCAACAGAATGGAGTTGTGGAAATGAAGAAAAAAATAGTTCTAGATGTGGCTAGAACCATGATGTTGGAAGGAAATGTACCTCATATCTACTAGAGAGAAGTTGTGAGTATTGATGTGTACACACTTAACCGGGTACAAATAAAAGGTGATACTGGTAAGACTCCTTTTGAACTATGGACTGGTCAAAAGCCTACTGTTAGATATTTCAAAATCTTTGGAAGCAAGTGTTATATCAAAAGATATGAAGATATAGGAAATTTTGATGTTAGGAGTGATGAAGGAATATTTCTGGGTTACGCTAATAAAAGTAAGGCCTACCAGTGTTACAACAAAAGATTGAAGAAAATGGTTGAAAGTGAAAATGTTAAGGTTGATGAAGACATAGCTACACTATCCAAAACCTGTGGATATGATTCTGATGATCAGAATGACAGTACAAGCAAAGCAAAGCAAGGTCAGACTACAAGTCAAGTTTGAATCATTCTGGTGAATCAAGAAAATCAAGAAGGAGAAACTGATGGAAGAGAAAAAGATAAATCAAAAGAGCCTAAAGTTGAAGAACATTCTAAGAAGACTCCAAGGTATGTGAGATTGAATCATTCAGAGAATCAAATCATAGGTGATAAGAACAAAGGTGTCCAGACTAGGAGAAAAATTGCAGAAGAGTATGTTTTGATATCAAACACCGAGTCTAAAAATGTGGATGAAGCATGCAAAGATGAGCATTGGGTTGAAGTAATGAAAGAGGAACTACATCAAATTGAGAAGAATGATACATGGATTCTTGTTCCCAAACCTAAGGATAAGAATGTAATTGGAACTAAATGGGTCTTTAGAAACAAACTGAATGAACAAGGTGAAGTGGTTAGAAACAAAGCAAGACTAGTTTGTAAGGGATATTCTCAAATGGAAGGTATTGATTTTGAAGAAACCTTTGCCCCTATTGCTAGAATTGAAGCTGTGAGATTGTTTCTTGCTTATGTTGCTTATAAAGACTACAAGGTTTATCAAATGGATGCCGAGTATGCTTTTCTAAATGGTGAATTGGAAGAAGAGGTATATGTTGAGCAACCTAATGGATTCCAGTTGACTAATCAGGAAGATATGGTGTGTCGATTGAAGAAAGCATTGTATGGTCTTAAGCAAGCCCCTAGAGCATGGTATTCCAGATTGGATAAGTACTTGGTGAAACTTGGATTTAACAAAGGTACTGCTGATAGTAATCTATATTTCAAGAATGATGATAAAGATTTGATTATGGAAGTTTTTGTTGATGATATCATATTTGGAGGAGATGATATCTTGTGCATGAAGTTTGCTAATGAGATGCAGAATGAATTTGAAATGTCAATTATTGGAGAGATGAAATTCTTCTTGGGATTGCAAATTACTCAGTTAGATAAAGGGATTTTTATATCTCAGTCCAAGTATGTGAAGGAATTGCTGAAGAAATTCGGTATGGAAGACTAAAATCCTGTTGGTACACCCATGGTGACCGAATGCAAGCCAACAACTAATGATGACTCTCCAAAGGAAAATTAGACAAGATATAGATCAATGATTGGTGGATTTCTTTATTTGACTGAAACTAGGCCTGATATCATGAATGATGTATGTATTGTTACTAGATTTCAAGCTGATCCTAAAGAATCTCATGTGACTATTGTGAAGAGAATTTTCAGATACTTGAAAGGGACAATTGATTTTGGTCTATGGTATGCTAAAGATGAATAAGAGCCTTTATTGAAGCTGATTGGGTAGGAGGTGTGAATGATAGGAAAAGTACTAGTAGTGGAGCATTTTTCTTGGGAAAGAAGCTGATTTCATGGTTGAGTAAGAAGCATAATGCTATTTCTTTATCTACTACAGAGGCATAATACATTGTTGCTGCTAATAATTGTACTCAAGTATTGTGGATGAAACAGATGCTAAAGGATATCAGAGTTGTGTATGATGAGCCTATTGTTATATTCTGTGATAACTCAAGTGCTATTAACATTTCTAAGAATCTGGTGCTACATTCAAAGACCAAGCATATATCTATCAAATCTCACATTTTAAGAGAGAAGGTAAGTGAAAAGGAAGTCAGATTGGAGTATGTGCCTACTAAGGAGTAGATTGTAGATATCTTTACAAAGTCGTTGCCTAAGGATAATTTTGAGTATCTTAGAGGGAAGTTAGGGGTGATTACCCCTCCTAATCAGACCTAAGAGTGCATTGATTTGTATCAATCCACGCATTTCATGATCATATTTTGATATGGATTGATGTTGTGGTGGTTGCTACTCAAGGAGAGTAGTTAGATGTTTAGATGTTCAGAAGTTCAAATATATGGTTCAAAGCTTGTATTGAAGAGATCTTTTTCATTGATATCAAAGGGGGAGAAGAGTAATGTGAAAAATAAACTACTGATTATCTGGAGAGAAGAACCTTGTGGGGAAAAGATCATGTGAGGAAAGAAAATTCTGAACTTAAAGGAAGGTAAGCGTAGTTGTGTTGATGGTATTTTTCACATCATGTGTAACCATCAATGCCAAAGGGGGAGATTGTTGGATGTTGTGGTTGTGTTGTTGATATGCGGTTGTAATTGATGTCAACACTATTAGCATTGTTGCATTAGAAGTTGTATATGTCAAAGATATTGAGAAAATTGTAATAAGAAGTGCTACAGGTTGTCAGTGGTGAAGTGAACTTCTTTCTGTCGGTGTGTTCAGTACATTGTTGTTCTAAGGTTATGGACTAAAGGGTTTCTTGTTGAGTATGTCTAGTTTATCCACATCAAGTTTTAGAGATCCGCATGAAGAGTTGATCGAGTTATGGTGATTCTCATTCTGACAATTTTTTTGTCACTTCAGTTAGTGTTCCTGATTGAAGATTCTATGATTTCAGTAAGTTCAGTTGCTGCAGATGCTTTTCTAGTGTTTCATGATGCTTGTGGATGTTTCTAGTTCATTCTCTATCTTTGTGGCATGTCCGCATTGATCGTTGTGCTCGTGATCTAAGATTTTCTCTTGTTTGTTCATGTTTTTCATGTTCTTGGTCGACAAGGAGTTGAAGCATGTTGTGGATCTTCGAGGAGAAATTAATTGAAGTCTTTTCATGTTGGAGATTTTTTCTATCTTCACTATGTTATGGCCGACCTTGGTTGATTTGCATGAATAATATTTATTATTTTTGGGCTGACTGTTTGTAATTATTTTATTATCTTTTTGTGGCCGACTTATAGCGATGTAATTTCTTGTTGTGAATATATTAGAGCAATTGTTTGAAGTGTGGAAGAGGTGAGAATGTGAAGTGTATGAGTCCTGTGTGTGAATAAAGTTCAAATCATTCACAGGAAGAGTAGAGAGTGAAGAAGAGTGAAGAAGTGCTCATGTGCCTAACCGAAACTGTAACCAGGCATTAGCAGATGCTATTTTCTCAGTTCAAATTCAGATGGTTTTAATTTGAATCTTTCTGTAAGACAATGTGTCTTCCTTGGGTAGTAAGCCTTGTTGTATTTGAGCAGTGAGCTCTAGGCAGTGTGTCTGAATGCATGCACATTCCCCATTCATATTTCCTTATACTTTTAACAGGTTATAATCTTGTGGATTGACCTCCACCATGGTTTTTCCCCTAACAGGGTTTCTATGTAAAAAGCTTGGTGTTATGTGTGCTTTTGATGTGTTGTTCATTTATGCTTTCATAATTAATGATCAGATCTGAAATTAAGGTTAATAAGTTAAATAATTTTATGATTCAGTGACAACGGATTCACCCCCCCTCTCAGTTGTCCGCCCTTGAGTTTCCAACAACTATTGTCTCAAAAAATAGTTGCTATTGTTCATAATCTGGTCGCTATTTCCTAAACATTTGGTCACTACCGTGAATCAGGTAGCTATTGCTATTTTTCTCATTTTCTAGTCACAAAAAAAAAAGAGTTTCTATTGTCATTATTGTCACTATTGCATCTGTAAAACTTGCTATTGTCTCAAATTCTATCGCAATTGTCTGAAAAAGCCATCGCTATTTCTTTATTTCTTATCTTAGAATTATTAGAATTGAACCCAAACATTGTTATAAAATCTTGCTTAGTTGTTATGAAAAAATCACAATAAAATCCACATTAGACCTTATTAGAAATCTTGGACATCATTAGTCTTTTAGACCATCCTTTGCATTGGCATCATACATCAAACTAGCCTTTGGAAACACATCAAACACAAGATATCAAACCTCATCATCTTGCAGAGTCTTTATTGAATCAGCCTATCATACTGTAGTCTTGTCAAATTTAGTGGATATTATTCTCTCCCTAAATTTATACATTACTATTAACCTCTCTTACTTGCACTCACACAAGTATAGTTCAAGTAGAGAAATCAAACTATCTTTTATCAACACTTTTGAGACTCAACAAAAATCAATTGAGTCTTTCCCATCCTCATGTCCAAGGATTAGTATTATCCTTAAATCTTCCAAAAATCCACTCATACCTTCATCATAGGGTTGAGTACCAAAAACATAGCATCATTTTTTGGAAAAACATCTTTCAAAAATCCACTCACACCTTCATCATATGGTTGAGTATAAAAAACATAGCATCAATTCACCAAGGTATATTATGCATGTTTATGAGAACAACTAGGTCCCATCATGGAAAGAAGATGATGACAACCAACATAAGTAGCACTAGTTTACCTACTACCACCAATATGGAAACTCAAGAAGCTCAACCATAGGGGTATGATCCTAATGAAACTCTGGTTTACTCAACCCCTCAACCACCAACAACAAGAGCACCAACCTTTAACACTCAAAATTCACCATTGAATTCTCCTCAATGACCAATTTTTTACCCATCACAACATGACACCGATTTGAACCTCCAACATCAAGCTAGGTTTGCTAAGAAACAAAACCAACCACCTAGTCTTATTGATGTGATCATAGAAGACAAGGATATTGAGGAGGAAATCATTGAAGAACAACTTTTAGAGCACATCCAATATCCTAAAATGAAAAAGCTACTATACAAAGCACTTGGATTACATCCTAACACATACTTCCTAAAGATTGCACAAGGTGGTGCAAAAATACCTATGGAATTTAACATTGAATGTCTTAAATACCCATCTCTCATTCACATGGATGGTCATACAATTGTTAGAAAAATCCCAAAACAGGTGGTGGATCCAAAGATACCACCTATCTTTTCAAAATCAAAAGAACTTATCATTGAACAACCTTATGAACAACATGTTGATAACCCATTATATAGGCATCCATCCTAAGTAGAACAAGAAATGGTTGCTCAATATAGTCAAGTAGATCACAATGCTATGGAAGCCCAAAACGTTCAATATCAAACACGAAATCCACAACTTAACATCCAACCACAACAATAGAATCAAAATAGTCCCTCGACACAACAAACATATTACATACAACAACAACACTCATACCATGATCCTTCATATAACACAAAATATCAATATGGATCTTCATTCATTCAAAACCCTCAACAACAAACATACACACATCCTCAACATCAAACCTTTTTTCCTCAATAACAAGGTGTCCCCCAACAACAAGGTATTCCTCAACAACAAGGGGTATTCCTCAACAACAAATGGTTCCTCAACAACAAGGTATTCCTCAATAACAAGGGGTTCCTCAACAACAAGGTGTCCCCTAAAAGCAAGGAGTCCTTCAACAACGAGTCCCTCAATAATAAGGTATTCCTCAATGACAAGGTGTCCCTCAACAACAAGGTGCTCCTCAACAACAAGGTGTTCCTTGACAACAAGGTGTCCCTCAACATCAAGGTGTTCATCAACAATAGTATCCATACAACACACAACAAGGACCCAATCCCTCATCATACACACACACCATGGCTCAAGGACCTTCATACACATAAAACCCACAATATAAATCACAATACATTACAGGACAACAAGGTTATAGTATCCCTAATCCTCAAACAAACACACCTATTGATGACTCAACATTGCAAATACAAAGCCTTAACCAATGGATATGGGATATACAACTTGGAAAACCCAAGAAGAGCTACACACTACAAGACAAATGTCCATATCATTTTGATTGCACCATATCAATGATCGCCTTTCCCAATAACTTTGAAATCTCAAAATTTGACAAATATAAAGGAAGAGGAGACCCAATCGAACATGTACATGAATTTTATGTAGCTTGCATGGAGGTTACAAAAAATGACTCTTATTTATTAAGAATTTTCCCAAGAAGTCTTGGAGGTGCCGCTATTGAATGGTTCTCTCATTGACCACTTGGCATTAAAACTTTTGATGAGCTATCAAATAAATTAATAAACCACTTTTCATATAACATTCAACAAGACATAACGGTTCCTGATTTGTATTAAATAAAACAAAACCAAGGGGATTCCTTTGCCTTGTACTTACAAAGATGGAGACATAAAGCTAGTAAATGTAAATGGTCGGTTCTTGAAAAGCAACTAGTTGAAATATTTGTCTCAAATCTTCAAACCAACATAAGCTATCAATTAACTATGTTATGTCCTAATAGTTTCAAAGAAATCATTAAAAAGGGTTTGATTATTGAAAGAACACTTATAGTAAAAGGAATCATAAAACTTTACAACAACAATGACCAAGCATCAAGTTCCAATGAAAAACCTTGAATTTCAGCAAAGAATAAAAATGTTACAAATGATGGAGTGGTAGATGCTATGTTTGTTCAAAACATACAACCACCTCCTAACAATCCCTAAAAAAATGTGCTAAACAATCAACTTACTTACCCTCAGAACAATCAACAAGCCAATCAAATGCAAAACCCTCAAAGAGGGCCACTGAGGCAAAACTACCAAACAAAATGGAAGTACACACCATTATGGGAACCCATGGAGGTTGTCATGCATAAGATAATTCAAAAAACCTCATCAAATTGCTCAATCAAACAAATTACGAAGAGCCAAACTTTAAGCCCCCATGGTACAATGAAACAATCAATGTGAATTCCACCGAGTCAAGGTTCATAAGACAAACAATTGCTTAAAGCTAAAGAATCTCATCCAAGAATTGATAGAAAAAGGAGAAGTTGACATCAAGAATTGTCTTGTACCCTCTAGAAATAATGACATGGGTATTTACAAGGATCCAATCCTTGACCATTCTAAGGGGAACGACAAAGGTAAAGGAAATGAATACTGAAAATTTTCTTACACCTATGACACTAATAACAACATCTATGTTGTAACAATAGTTGATAATAATCCAGAGTATAAAGTTACTACACAAAGAGGGAAAGTTACCATCCAAGGATCCCTGCTTCAATTGAAATTTTCCATCAAACCCTTGAATGACTATAATCTTGTGGATCAACTAAAGAAAACTCCAACCCAAATCTGTATCCTTGAGCTCCTCAAGCTATCACCTACACATAAAGAGATTTTGGAGAAAGCTATCCTTGAATATTTTGTACCTAACGATATCAACACAGATTATTTTCAGGTTATGTGATGCAGAGCAGGGGTATTCAAACCCAAAACAACCTTAAAAAAGTGCCTATGTTCATCAAAAAGTGGGTTTTCCTTCACAAACCCTCATTCTTGCTTGTAACCTTTCAAAAAGGAAAATGGGACATATCTTTTGACTCAGAAATGATCTATAGGAAAGGAGACCCATTTAGGATACACATTTGTCCATTCTTAAACATATCAAAAAATAAGGTAGGGTTTCTTTGTACGGAAGACCTCAAAAAATGACTGTCCTACTTCTAAGAGGGGTTTTTTTGCACTATCTACACCCAAATGCAAGCAAAATTTCATTAGTAACTTCATCAAAATTAAAAAATATGAAATAAAATCTAAAGGGTTTTTATATACCCTCAAAACAAAAAATTTCACCAATTTTTAGAGATTTTTGATGGAGGGAAGAAAAGATATGAAATTTTCTTGTTCACTAGAAACACTAGGGTAGATTCAGACCCGTTGTTACAAAAAATGCTATAGCTTTCTCTAAACTTAATGAAATTTAACCAAACCAAAAAAAAATGAAATATAACTCAATTAAATTTCCAACCATACCATGTTTAGGTCATACAAATTCCATACAAATCGGTACCATTTGAAATAACATGACTGTTATTGGAAAAATGCACATAAAATTTACTCCAAATTGATTCCAATTTTCATTCCCATCTTTTCCAACCTTCCCAACCTTGGGATTCATGTTTAAAACATGTATTTATAATTTACCAAGAATTTTCCAACTACCAACCACCCACAACTAACTTCCTAATGAAATTTGTAACCTTAATGCACTTTTGACAACTTTCACAATGACAACTTTTACAATTTTTACAATTTTTTGACATCATTTGCATTATGACTCCAAAACATAATAAAATGGTCTAAAATGACTCCAAATGATAATTAATGACCTTATTTACATCAAACAACACAAAACAAGACAAAAACCCAAATTTGAGCATTTTGAGCATGAGGGTGCTCCTGCACCACTATGGTTGGACACATCGCCTCTACACGTCACCTTGTATTTTCTAAAAGGGATCGTCCCAAAAAATTATTCCATAACCAATATTTATATCTTAAAGTTTGTGTCTATAATCATAAAATAAAAAGAGTCTTGATAGATGGTGGTGCAGGCTTAAAAAATTGTACCTTGAAATTAGTAAAACAACTTGGATATTCTGATGATGTTATTGAGTGAATGCACAACTTCCTTTATCCACACCTAAAGAGGGGAATGAAGGAAGAGGAATCCTATTTCACAAAGTTCACACTCAAGAAGAAACCCTTGAGATTCCAATTCAAAGGAGATTGAAATCTGTCAAAGGGGAATTTCCTTAAGGCTGGAAATTGATTAAGATGGTTGACTACTAATGCAAAACTAAGAAAATGCAAGATGTTTGAAAACACACTATGATATACAAAATGACCTAAATATGCAAACAAACTGTAACAGGAATTAATGAAACTGAAGGTGTGCTCCTGGAAACTAAAGAAGGATAAAATGAAGGTCTGGAATCATAAAAAGCCTGATGTAGAAGCCAATTGGGACTCATACGCCAATCTAGGTGACTTAGTCCTAGATCTGGAAAACTATTCCAGAGCTCGTTTTAGCCAAATGGGTTTCCAAATCTGCAAAAAACTCTAAAAAATAGGTACAGTGGGACTCATACACCACTAATGGCATATGAGTCCCCTTTGACTTTTCTAAAAGCTCGAAAGTGGAATCAAAAGCTCTTAGTCTACTCTTTCTGTTCCTCCAAGTGTCTGGATCTGGAACCCTGATTTTCGGCACTGTAAGTGACTTTTTGTGGATATTTTGACCTAGCCAATAAGGATATGACTTCAACAAGTTTTCAACTTATTCTTCAATGATTTCCAAGCCTCCAAAGTACCTAAATTTGCAACCACACAAAGAAAGAGAGAGAAATGTTGAATGTTAGGGAATAGGGGTTTGCCTTGGTCAAACCCCCCTTTTAGATAATTAAACCAAATGAAGAAATGAGATGAAGCATGAACATGAAATAAAGGAATTAGAAACTTTCCATGATGATAGATCTTGAATTTATGCAACAATGGATGAAGAATGTTCCCTTGAATGCCTTAGAAAACTATCTTGATGACTTAAAATGCTAAAACCCTAGCTTGTTTGACTTGAGATGGATAATGAATGATGAAAATTAAACTTTAAACCCAATTTTTCCCTCTCAAACCTCGAAAATGGACCAAATTGGACTCATTCACCCAAAGTGGAAAATGGGTCCCATAGGGGCTCTTTTGCTACCGGGATGTCGAAGAGTGAAGAAATTAGGTTTATATGATGACTTAGTCAGGTTTTTGATCAAAATAAGCCTCGAGATGCACAATATGGGGCCATAGGAGCCTATTAATGATGATGTAAAGGGTAATTAGGGCTAGGGACACAAATTTAAATGTGAAAATGTGATTAAATACACTCTACAACATTAGAATAAGGTCCACATAGTCTAGAAAGGCACATCCATTGTGAATGTGTAAAACAAATTACAACACTAGATTAAAATTAGGTTTAATTTACAAGCCTTCTAGATTAATGTGAGAATGCAATTAAATACATTTTACAACATTGAATTAGGGAAAAGTTAAGTTCATATAGCTTAAAATAGGCCCAAGACCTAATGTGGGTGTGTAAAATACCTCACAACACTAAATCAAGGCGTCATTAAGTCCAATTTATCATTAATTACTCCCAAATCAAGCAAGGAAAAAGACATTTTTCGGTGTCCACATTTAGCCCCCACTTTAGTGAGAGGATGAACTAAAGTAGACATTCGAGAGGGTTCCAATCATACCAATGCAGATGGTCTAGGATAACAAAGATGAAGGAGGTAACCAAGCCCCTAGGATCCAAGATCCTAAATCAAACCAACATAAGCACAAGAGGACACACACAAGATGAATAATATGCAACAAAACAAGATACACGATCATACAATGACAATGAGTAAAAGAAAAGTGAAATAAGAGATCGGATCAAGCTTCGATCGTTTGTCCAACATGTTGTGGATTAGATCTAGGTTGTTTGTCCAAATATGCATACTCACTCTGAGGCAATGGAACTCTTGGTTGTCCACCGGGTGAGAAGTCCTAAAAGGTGAGAAACATACACTCATGGCTGGCATGCACTCACACACACGCAAGTGGCTATGGGGATTCAAATCATGCATCAAATTGGGCTTCCCACTCAACCATACCAAATTTATACCCCTAATAACTTTGATAAGGCACCACACAAATATGATCTTCAAGCTCTATGAGGCAAGCAAAACTTTGTATGCTTGAAACTCATAGACATTGTCAATGCAAAATAGTGCAAGGAATATTCAAAGGAATTTTTCTTAGTTCGTGCAAGGTCTCATCTTAGGGAACATCGTGCTTAATGTCTCTAAGAGAGGATAAGTGCAAATGGTTTCATCTTTTTTCCAAGAAATGACAAGTGCAAGGTCTCATCTTGGGAAACATTGTACCTAATGTTTCCAAGAGAGGAAATCGCAAGAAAAAGAAAATCGCACAATGAAATATGAGTGTTGATGTATTCCCCCACTTTAAAGCAATTGCTAACAGCATTAATGTGAGAAATTTCTTTAAAGTAGAAGTAGACATGAGAACTTATTTGGAAATCCCTATCCCAAGTCATATGTTTCTGAATTGAGCTACATCATGAATAAGTATGTCACATGTGAGTCAACTTAAGGCATGCCATCCACATCCCAAGATTACTCTTATATGTTCGTGAAAGGTTAATGACTAGACAAAAGAGACAACAATAAGTGACATATGAAGACAAGGCTACTTAACCCCTTGCCCCCAGAGTGAAAATCAATATCAATTAGAGGGATTAGGTGCCCCCACATAAGGAAGAGCACAAAACTCCTTAAGATGTTGGATTTCACTACTCAAAGCCTTACACTCATTAGTAGCATGACCATGAAATCTATGATAGGCACAAAATGAAGTCTTGTAATAAAATTTCTTTTGAGTTCTTGGAGGAAGGGATATCAAGTGATCTTGGAGGAGTCTCAACAAGATACCCTCTTGATCAATGGTAGATGTTCCTGTAGTTTGTGGTAAATGTTTCTCTTTCTTAGAACAAGATGTCATATCTACGCAAGACTCTTTAGATTGTGATATTTTGTTCTCTCCTTTATAGGAGGGTGTAAAATTCAAATTATTAGTGTTTTGTGAGATGACATTGACATTTAGCAAAGATGTATTTGTTTGTTTCACTGCTTGCAAAGGATAAATACCACTAGTGTCTATTAGTGCAGGATGCATGACTGTTAAAGTTGGCTTAGAAGAATATTTTGTGATAGTGTTGATGTTAAGTGGAGGTTTGTCTATTTTTATCAAAGGACAATAACCAAGACCATGAGTTTTTTCTTGTGTGTTAGGCTCAATTGGGACACAAATACCTTGTTCTCTAGCACCACATCCTTTTCCACTATATCCAAGCTGCCTCATAAGATCATAACCTTTTCCATAAAGCTTTTTCATTGTTTTTGGATCAGGTGGTTGTTCGTTGTTGAGTTCGTCAATTTTTTTTGTGTAATTTGTTGTCTTGTGTTTGGAAATGGTTGAGGTGGATGCTTTCAAAGGGTTGTTCAAATTTTGTGTTGACATGACTACTTGTTCATTTCCCTTATTTGAATCTTTGGTTATGATCTTGTACTCGCCCATGAATGTATGTTTGAAATCTAAGGAACCCCAATTATCTTCTAATAGCTTAGTAACTTCTTCAATGTGTTTTTCATTGTCTTTTTGTTGTATGGGTTCCACTTGTGCGGTTGGTGTTAATGCTGTTAAGGG
This sequence comes from Sequoia sempervirens, assembly GCA_007258455.2. Lineage (NCBI taxonomy): Eukaryota > Viridiplantae > Streptophyta > Pinopsida > Cupressales > Cupressaceae > Sequoia > Sequoia sempervirens. The sequence goes on from VDFB02000011.1 coordinate 7,382,440, forward strand.
ATTCTCTTTGTTTTTCTCAAGTTGTAAGACACTATAAGGCTCAGGATCAGCGTCAAGTGTGTACACTATGTTGTTGTAGATGTATTTCATTTTATGATGAAGAGTAGAAGGCACCCCATTCATTGCATGAATCCATGGTCTACCTAAGAGAAGATTATATGAAAGATCATTAGGAATAACGTGGATTGGTGTATCCAATGTGGCCTTTCAAACTGTAATAGGTAACATAATCACACTGAATGGTTTTTTTTCAATACTGTCAAATCCCTTAAGTGATAAAGAATCAAGTTGAACATTTGATTTATCAATGTCAAGCCTATCCAGAAGGCTCACACTACAAACATTAAGGGCAGAGTCAGTATCTACAAGAGTTCTCTTTATCCCTTTTCTTTTGTATTGAGCTATGATCATGAAAGCATCATTTTGTTTTTGCACCTCCAAAGGGGGGAGTTCACTTTGGTGGAAAACAATGTCAGCATTTAGTCTTTGGATCATGGCTACTATGCCATTTGTTTGTGCATTGGAAGGGATAAGAACTTGTTGTAAGGTTGTTTGAATCATGTTGTGGTAGTGAGGGGAGGCTTGAATAAGGTCCCATAATGATATCTTAGCAGGAGTATCCTTTAGTTGTTCAACAAGATTGTACTCCTTTCCACTTTGTGAAGGAAAACGAGGGGGACCTGGTAAGATGGGGTTAGGAAAAGGTAAGAGTGTTAGGGTTGGTTGTGGATTGTTTCTAGTGTTATATGTATAAGCAATGGTATTATGACTCAGTTTCTGTGAAAAATTGTTCTTAGGTGGGTAAAGGACAAGTTCAGGTTTGGTTTGAGTTGGAGGTTTGGTTGAAGGTGGATAAAGGATGAGTTAAGGTTGAATAATATTAACATCCCTTAGTGAAGGATATTCTAATGTGGCCTCATCATCTTCTTCTAAGGACACTATATCATTATTGTCATTGTTATCCTTTTCTTACACCATGGTATCCTCCCTAGGAGGAGAGTTGTTAGGATAAATACAAGGTGACTGTGCTTGGCGTACAAGGCTTGGTTCTTCCAAAATAACTTCATCGCAAGTAAGGGAGTTATCAATGGTTGTATTGTCTTGTTTAGAAAGAGTGGGGATGTTAGGAGAAGGATATATTTGATTGTCCTTTTTTCTTGAAGGTCTCATTCACTTGTTCCATATGATCTACCCTAGTAGGAGAGCTTGTAATATGTTCATTCATGGTTAAGTTTTGTAAAGCAACTTCATCACAAATGGGGGAGGCATCAAGAGAAGGAACACTATGATTTTCAAATAGATTATCCCAAATGGTAGGAGCATTAGGGAAGGGAGGAACAAGATTCCCATCACTTTGAATAGGTGTATCTTCTAACACCAACCTATCCTCTTTGCATCAAGGAGGGATATTAGGAGAAGGACAATTGTGATTGTTATGGTTAGGAAGACTAGTTAAGGTGATTTTTGGAAATGTTTCTATGATATCATCTTCTTGTTGTATAATATCTTCCAAAGGGGGAAGAGGACAAGGATAATCAAGACTTTCAATGCTTGTATCTTCTTTCACCAAGATACCTTCATCACTAATAGGAGAGGTATTGGGAGAAGAACAAGTATGATTGTTATGATTGTCTACACTTGCATCCTCTTGTGTTATGGAATTTCTACAAATATGATAGGTAGTAGGAGGGTATGCAACATGCTTATCAAAGGTCTTACTTTGCTTTCCTATATTATGCCCATGAAAAATAGAATCATGCAAGCCACTTGATATTCTAGAAACATGGAATGCTTGAAGAGAACACATGCTAACATGAGAAAGTAAATAAAGTGCAATGCAATGACTTAAAGTGAAATGTTTAAATGCAATATTTAGATGTGAAACAAGGTAATGTGCTGACTACATTATCCAACAACCTGAAAGATGAAATGTTGTAAATGCAAAATTTGAAGTTGAGCAATGCAGGAAATGAGCTAATTTAAGCTAGATCTAATGAAATGCATGTTATAGAAACTCAACCAACTAATACATATAGTCAATGGAAGAAAACAAAAGTGCAGAAACATGGTTTTCAGTGTTGTAAAAGACAGTTTTAGGGGTGTAAAGGGACTGATTCGCCCAAGGTGGCGAATGAGTCCTAGTGGGGATTTTTTTAGATTTTTTTTGGTTGGTTTTTATGTTTTATGTGTTGTATGATGCAAACCTAAGATGAAAATGCAAAATTTTAGAAAATTTCAATAATTTGAGATGCAAAAATGCAACCTATATGCACTTTTACTAATGCAAAATTTTAAAACCCTAGAATGAAAATTAGATAATGCAAAATGCAATACAATGTTAATGCAAGCCAATTCTAGGCTGATGATGGATTTAAAAATCAATAAATGTGATGTTCTAAGGTCGGGTTCACCAAAATGTGGACTATGGAAATGGAATGCACAACTTCCTTTATCCACACCTAAAGAGGGGAATGAAGGAAGAGGAATTCAATTTCATAAAGTTCACTCTCAAGGAAAAAACCCTTGAGATTCCAAAGCAAAGGAGATTGAAATTTGTCAAAGGGGAATGTCCTTAAGGTTGGAAATTGATTAATATGGTTGACTACTAATGCAAAACTAAGAAAATACAAGATGTTTGAAAAAACACTGTGATATACAAAATGACCTAAATATGCAAACAAACTATAACATAAATTAATGAAATTGAAGTTGTACACCTGGAAACTGAAGAAGGATAAAATTAAGGTTTGGAATCCTAAAAAACCTAATGTAGAAGCCAACTAGGACTCATACACCAATCTGGGCAACTTAGTCCTAGATCTGGAAAATTGTTCTGGAGCCCGTTTTAGCCAAATGGGTATCCAAATCTGTAGAAACCTCTGAAAAATAGGTACAGTGGGACTCATACACCACTAATTGCGTATGAGTCCACTTTGACTTTTTTGAAAAACTGGAAAGTGGAATCGAAAGCTCTTAGTTTGCTCTTTCTATTCCTCCAGGTGTCAGGATCTGAAACCTCGATTTTCAACACTATAAGTGACATTTTGTGGATATTCTGACCTAGCCAATAAGGAGATGACTTCAACAAGTTTGCAACTTATTCTTCAATGATCTCCAAGCCTCCAAAGTACCTAAATCTGCAACCACACAAAGAAAGAGAGATAAATGTTGAATGTTAGGGAATAGGGGTTTGCCTTGGTCAAACCCCCTTTTAGGTTATTAAACCAAATGAAGAAATGAGATGAAGCATGGACATGAAATAAAGGAATTAGAAAATTTCCATGATGATAGATCTTGAATTTCTGCAACAATGGATGAAGAATGTGCCCTTGAATGCCTTAGAAAACTATCTTGATGACTTAAAATGCTAAAACCCTAGCTTGCTTGACTTGAGATGGATAATGAATGATGAATGAATGATGAATGGATCATGAATTAAGGTTTAAAAGTTTTTTTATATAGGAAATCCACCTAAAATTCCTGTTAATTTGATCCCCAAGTTCGACATAGAGGAAAATTAAACTTAAAACCTAATTTTTCCCGCTCAAACCTCAAAAATGGCCCAAATGGGACTCATTTGCCATCTTGGGCAACTTAGTCCCATCTGGATGGGAATCATTCACCCAAAGTGGCGAATGGGTCACACAGGGGCTCTTTTGCCAACTGGGATGTCGGGGAGTGAAGAAATCATGTTTATATGATGATTCAGTTGGGTTTTTGATCCAAATAAGCCTCAGGATGCACAATATGGGGCCATAGGAGCCTATTAATGATGACATAAAGGGTAATTAGGGCTAGGGACACAAATTTCAATGTGAAAGTGTGATTAAATACAATCTATAACATTAAAATGAGGTCCACATAGCCTAGAAAGGCACAACATCCAATGTGAATATGTAAAATACATTACAACACTAGATTAAAATTAGGTTTAATGTACAAGCCTTCTAGATTAATGTGAGAATGAAATTAAATACATTTTACAACATTGAATTAGGGAAAAGTTAAGTTAATTTAGCTTAAAACGGGCCCAAGATCGTGGATGTTTAAAATACCTCACAACACTAAATCAAGGCATCATTAAGTCCAATATATCTTTAATTACTCCCAAATCAAACAAGGAAAAAGGTGTAATTTTTCAGTGTCCACATTGAGAAAAGGAAAAAGCATAACTATAAGAGCTTATGATGATAATGAGAGAAATTCTAAAGGTACCATTAGACTTCTTGTTTAGGTGGGACCAACAATAGCATAAACAACTTGTCGAGTACTAGATCTTGAACTACCTTACAACCTTCTCTTAGGACGCCCTTGGATTCATATTATGCGAGTTGTCTCCTCTATGTTCCACCAATGCTTAAAATTTTCTTATAATGATAAGGAAGTTATAATATATACTAACCCAGAACCCTTTGAGCATTGTAAGAGCTTGGAAGAACAATACAAGATAATAATCTAAGTTCCCAATAATGATATATCTTTTCATTCATTTTCCTACATTGATCCATCATCCCTTGCATCATCTTCACAAACTCCATCATCCTCCACTCCATCTTCATCATCCAAACCACCTCAGTCTGATCTTAAGATCTAGGTACTTGACAATAGTTGCAAAGACTATAATTTCAATCAATCCTTCTACATTGGAAAGCTTCCCCCATCACCAAAGACTTATGGAGGACTAAAGGAAATAAACAAAGCTAAACTGGTCACTATAAAGTTCAACCTAATGTATTCACTAAATGGGGAGGAGACATGAAAGATGAAGAGGTGTTTGAAGAAGATCTCTCTACATGGATCTACAAAGAGGAAAAAAAACTACCTCCAATCCGTGTACATCCAAATAGTAAAGGTTATCAACTTGCTAGAGGCATGGGATTCACTGGAAAAGGTGGCCTTGGTTTGAATGAACAAGGTATAAGAGAGCCTATTATCATGGAAAAATGCAAGAAAAATCAAGGGCTAGGCTATGGTTTGTTAGATACTATTACTCCTAATGCTAAAAAGGCCTCTTGTGAGGAAGGTTCTTCTTCTATCATGGTTGAGACATCAAATGATTATGATCCTATTGACGATGATCTATACATCACAGACCTATTTGAAGACACTTGCATAAATACCCTAACTACCTTATCCTTTAATCCTATATCCCAAACACATGAACTGCAACTTGTTTACCCATAATTAATCAATTGGGATCGACAACATCAACCACCTGTTGTGGACATATTCCAAAATGATGAAGCTATCGTTGAGTTCATGGGACTTCAAAATGATATACCACTTGGGAGACCACAAGATTGGATTTGATATTGAGCTGGGACAAGAAGCATATTTTGGTAGGGAGATTGTATCCACTAGTCGCAAAATTGAAAATGAAAATCAAAACATCAAAATTAGATCCCCTAGTGAAAACCACAATGTGGCCAAAAAAGAAAAAATAAAGGATGTATCTAAGGGTGAAAACATCCTTGAGGCGCTTGAAGATGGAGGATTCAATCTCCCTATTACCAGGTATCAAGAAAGATCGACAATTTTGGTTGAAGAATATGAACCCATAAATGTGGGAACAATGGAGACACCAAAGATAACCTATCATGCAACCACTCTAGATCCTAAGGAAAGAACAAACTTTACAAACATCATACAAGAGCACAAGATAAATTTTTCCTTGATTTATGGAGATATGCCTAGTTTGGATCTAGCTTTAGTAGTTCATAAGATGCACCCTCAAATAACACTCCTAGTCAAAGTGGAACTTCAAAAATTGCTTGATGCGGATTCCTTAGACCTATTGATTATCTTGAGTGGGTGTCAAACCTGGTACCATTTTCAAAACCTAGTGGGGGCATAAGGATCTGCACTGATTTTAGAGACCTCAACAAAGCATACTCGAAGGATGATTCCCCCTCCCAAACATTGACATGATAGTGGATTTGATAGTCAGTCATGAAATGCTTTCTGTTATGGACAACTTCTCTATATATAACTAGATCAAGATATCACCTAGTGACCAACATAAAATAGCATTCACTTGCCCTTGGGGAAATTTTTGTTGGAATGCCATGGAATTTTTCCAAAAGAACATGAGCTACCTACCAAAGGGAAATGACTACTATATTTCATGATATGTTTCACATAACCAGGAAAGATTATGTAGATGATCTTTTGGAAAAATCTATCACAAGACAAGGACATCTAGGAAATCTAGCTAAAATATTTGATAGGTTAGAAGAGTACAACTTGCACCTAAATCCAAAGAAGTGTGTTTTTGGTGTGACATTAGGAAAACTATTGGGTTACATTGTATCTCAAAGAGGTATCAAAGTATATCCCACAAAGGTCAAATCTATCATGGAAATGCCTCCCCCGAAGATATTGAAACAGTTACATAGCTTACAAGGAAGACTAAAATCATTCAGAAGATTCATATCCTAGTTAGTGGACAAATGCCATCCTCTTACACACTTTCTCCATAAGGATATAACCTTCAAATGGGACAAAAAATGTGAAAAATCTTTTCAACGAGTCAAAAACTATTTGGGAACTCCTCCAGTTTTGATACCTCCTATACAGGATAAAGCTATGATCTTGTATGTATCAACAACATCAACAACTTTAGGAGCTTTGTTAGCACATTTTGATGAGAATAACAGAGAAAGAGGAATGTATTACATCAGTTGTACCCTATTTGGCTATGAACTAAACTATACACCTATTGAAAGAGCTTGTTTAACAATTGTCTTCACATCCTAGAAGCTTAGAAATTACTTGTTGAACCAATAGATCAAGCTGATATCTAAGTTGATCCTTTGAAATATCTATTGGAAAAAGCAGCTCTCATAGGAAGAATAGCGAAATGGGTCATGATACTTAGTGAATTTGACATATAATATTTCAATGGAAAAGCAATCAAATGGAAAATAATAGCAAATCAATTAGCTGAAGCACCTATAGAAGATCATCAACGATTGATATCAGAATTTCTTGATGAGGGAATCCTTGTGATAACCCAGGTAAACCGTTGGACACTATACATTGAAGAATCTCATACTCAGCATGGATCAAGGGCTGATATCCTTTTTCTCACACCTCAAGGAGATAATATACCCAAAGTATACAAAATTACCTTTCCTTTCACAAATAATATAGCTGAATATGAAGCACTAATCACTGGGCTAAAAATGGGAATTGAATGGAAAATTAAAGAGCTAAAGGTTTATGGAGATTCACACTTGGTCATCAAACAAGTGAATGATGAATACCAAATTAAGGATGATAATTTGATTCCTTATAAGAGATTGGTGGATATTTTTAAGCAATACTTTCTAGTCATCTTCTTTGAACAGGTTCCAAGAATCAACAATAGAGTTGTTGATGCTAGTAACCATTGGTTCACTTCTTGATATACTGTAGAACATTCCTAGGTTTGAATTCCTCATGGAACAATTTTTTATACCAGCATTCAATATCCTAGAATCCAAACTTGTGTGTGATGTTGTTGGTCCCAATTCACCTTGGTACCAAGACACCTATGCCTTTATCCAACATAGAATCATACCACCTCACCTTACAAGTAACCAAAAGAAAACTTATATCTGTTGAACTGCACACTTTACTATCCTCGGAGATACTAACTTATATCTGTTGAATTGCACGCTTTACTATCCTTGGAGATACTTTATACCATCAAAGTCTTGATGGAACATTACTCTGATGTCTCAACATAGAAGAATCTTGAACTTCCTTACAAGAGGTACATGATGGTGTTTGTGGGTCTCATTTTAGCAAGCCTAATCTAGTCAAGAATAAACTAAGAGCTGGATACTACTGGCCATCAATGGAACACAAAGCTATACACTATGCAAAGAAGGGTCTCCAATGTCAGCAACATGGCGATCTTGTTCATGCACCTACATAAGAGCTATGTCCAATCACTACAACTTGGCCCTTCTCACAATGGGGACTCAACCTTATAGGCAATATATCCCCTACTTCATCCAATGTACATAAGTTTATCGTAACTGCCATAGAGTATTTTACAAAGTGGATAGAAGCTACCCCTAACCTATATCACTGACAAATAGATAGTGAAGTTTATCCTTAACTATTTTTTTTGTCATTATGGTATCCCTCAAACTATCATTATCGACAAAAAAACTCCATGACACTGGCTATACATCGCCTGTTGCACATGTAAACTATTCTCTAGACCACTTTTGGCTTGCACCCATTGGTCCACTTCCACCTAGGATGGACCTCTTGTACCAGACCTATGAGAAGTACAAGAAAGGGCGCTTAACACCTAAGGTGAGATACCCTCCATCTCCATATGTTGTCTCACATAGGGCTTGTTTGAAAGCTAACAGTGATGCCACCATGACTCAAAGAAGGGAAGAAGAGAAGCATTTTTGAGGTTCCTCTTTCTCCTCTTCTGCTATCTAGCCTACCACTTCTTCTTACCCTGTTGTGGCATCATCAAATTCTGCTCCATGTTTGTGGGAGAACCCTATGGTGCTCACTTGGCGAAAGCCCAACAATCCCCCCACATGATGCCTAGGCCCGTTCAATATGGTAAAGGGAAGGGTCCATATGGGGAATCCCCTATGTCTTGGCCTCTGTGGCCTCCTACCACTCCTACTCCTAAAGCAGTGAATGGGAAGAGGCCCACTGTTGAGGTGCTAGAGCTGACTTCTCCTACTATCACTTTAGCCTCTTCTCAATCTCTTCCTCCTACTCCCGTATAGGAGTCTCTCCCTCCGCCAGAAATGAACATAATGGACACTTTGATGGCCAAGTAGGAGCCTTCTGTTCTGACTCAACTTTTGGTCTCTAGTTCCTGAAGTCAGAAAAATCGCCTTGTGCGGGAGTGTAAGCATCGAGAAAAGTCATTGGTAGCTAAGCAGGCCGCTTTGTAGAGGAAGGAAGGGGAGCCGACTGCCCCTATTTCAGGGCCTCCTATTGTGTCATCCTCTCCCATCCCCTCTGCTTCAATTGAATTTGGTTTGCTTATGGCTCCTATTGTGAACATGAATGCCCCTGACCCTAAAAAGGTGCAGGTGTTTATTGCTCCTTCATTCGATCCATCTCTCTTGATGTCCCTCCCAGACATCCCATCATTCCCTAAACCCGTGGACATGCTAAACACCTCAGTGGTGTCCATCGCGATTTTCTCCTCCTTCGTGCCTCTTGCCTCGTTCATGGGGAGTTCACATCCTCCGTCAAAGTAGAAGGTGGAGGTTGGCCCTTCTAGTAATGGGGGCGTAAGAGGATTCCACCTTCTTCATAGGGTGGTCCTGCACTAGCATGTGTCGTCCTAGTGATGAAGCAAGTTCTATGTCCCCTAGGTTTGTCACTGCTTCTAAGTCACTCGGTGAGCCTAGCAGTGAATCTTGGGCGTCGCCTTCCCCATATATTGAGGTAACACATGGCACTCCCATGCAGTGCATGTTTAACTCTTTGGATGAGGTCCTATCTCTTTCGGTGATCTTCGCGAAGTTATTGACCTTTGCTTCACAAGAGCCGAGAGAAGAAGACCTTGCGGGGCCTTCTTCCTTGGACCTTGTTGCGGAAGGGTCAGAAGGTTCCCTCCTTAATATTTCACCATTGTAGGCTCATCCGCCTTCCACATATAATGATCTAGATTGGGAAGCAGATGACCTCTTGGTTGATGAGTGTTAGGGGGTGCCTCTTCTTTACCTTTAGATCAGGTGTGTGTTTGTTGTGATGTGTTCCCCCGTGCTTGTGTTATGTGTTCCTGGATGACCCTTTTCACCCTTGTAGGTGCTTGGATACTTGAGTGGTTATGTGTCGTAAAACTTCCTCTATTTGTGGCATCATTCTTCTTTTGTTATGTGTATTGATTTTTGGCAAATTGGGGATGATGCAAAGTGTTGGGGGATTTTAGGCTTCCCTTCCATGTTGACCCAATTTTTTTATTTTTACTTTGTTTTCTCGTCCATTCTTCATATGGTCTAATATAGTAGGGGGTTGATGACAGTTCATCTATATACTACTATTATTATACTTATATATATTTATGAGCAACTTTGACCCTAAAATATCATATCGCCCCTATGTCCCTTGTTTATGATGTTATTGTTTATTTTTACAGTTTTGTTATCTTTCTCTCTTCTTTGCTTGATTTGTGATGTTGTGATGTTCATGTGTTGTCCCTCATGTGTGTGACAACATTACCATGATGACATCTTGCTATGTCCCACAGGCCACAACATCACTTTTTCATTCTTGTTTTTCTCTCCTTAGGATGTCGCATGCCTCTGCGTTTAGCATGCACCACCCTAAGGGGGGGCTACCATGTCAACTTTGATTTTCAGAAAATGCATTTGATGGACAATGAATCTTTTCTCGAAAACCTTTACAAACTTTTCAAAAATCGCATTCTCAACAAGAACCCCCTAGCAGAACGTGTTTCCTTTGTCATGGGTTCACATGGAAAGAACTTGAAGAACTTTCCTTCGAGGAGGGAGTAACTTTTCCTATGGGAGAAGCCTTGACCTTCCCCTTGCAAGGGGACATTTTCTTCCTTTCAAATTCCATGATGAAGTGAACATATTTCGAAAGGATTCCTTGATGTTGAATTGATTTGCGAAAAGCACTCTCTCACTTTCAAACAACGCATCCCTTGAGTGGACCCCTTTCCTTTTGAAGGGTTCTTGAGGGACCCCTTTGAAAGCTTTTCAATTTTCTTGACTATCTGCTTGTTTGCCTGCGTGGCTGCCTTTTGTTTTCTAACATATTTTATGTACGGATACATGTTGCTTTGTAGGTACACCTATGAAGTTGCTTTCCATTCTGACTCTACGGAGTCCCCCTTACATTGGGATTCCTTCATGAGAGAGTACTTGGGGGAATGCCTTCTTTGTAGGTCTGAGGGCCTGTGAAGCGCTTGCATCCTGCAGGATTTTTCCATCATTGGTCTATAGGGCTTTGATGTACTTTGTTCAACTTCGTAGTTCTGTGGAGCTACAAAGTCCTTTTGTTCAAACCTCATCAGGAGAGAGTACCTGTGGAGTCCTTTGCTAGCCTTGTTCTCTTGAGCTTGCCAGATTGCGGTCTTCTTCCTCGACGATTTAGGTATAAATTTCTAACTCTTCGATCTACTTTATCGAACACTCATTGATACTCGTGCTCGCTAAAGTGGGGGAAAAACATATAGGAGCGAATTTGCACCTCTTGTGTAAATTCCCCTTTTGCATACCCTCACCTTAGAAAATCAAACCCGAAGGAAAAATTCCACATCAGTCACCTGCCTTCCATCCACTTGGCATGTGTTGTGTGTGTCGATGGGGGAATTTTTGTCAAGGACGCGAGCACAACGCATGGGTGTCTACATGGTGCACTGCCATCCCTAATAGATTCCTACCTATGGAGTCCACGAGGACGTTACACTCCTCATTTGGGATGAATTATAATGCCTCTATGCGACCAACCAACCTGAAAATGACCCCTTCTCTCCCATTTTGGTCTTCAAATGCATCCATTTCACTATCACTTCATATTCTACACACTCATTCATCCATTCTTCTAGGATTTTCTAGCATTCTAACACATTCTCTCAAGCAATTTCACAACTCCATTGAGCATTGCAGCAAGCAAGCTTGTTACTCCAATTCCATCCTTGTATGTGTGGTGCTACCATAGAAGCTACGAGTTTGGAGTCTTGTGAGGCCTCCCTTCATCACTATTGCGATCGTGTTGAATTTTCCAAGCTCGTTGCTTGCATTCTCCCTTGATTGGCCTTGAGAGCCTTTGGGTGGAGGTGGTATCACTTCATTTTTCTTTTGTGATTTGATAGAGTAGTGTGGCATCTTTTGTAGTGTTTAGTACTTTCCTTTCTATTTCCTTTATCATACTTTCTACTTCGTGGATTTTCTGGCTGTCCGTGGAGGTGGAAACACCAAAACGGGGGTTTGAATGAGGCAAACCCCTATACAACCCAACATTTTTCCCCTCTTGCTTATGTGTAGGTGAACGTGTGCATGGAGCTCGCTGGTGAAATGGAGCTTTAGTGAGTTGATATTCGCCACCCTTGTCTTCATCTATTTGCTTTATCTTTTACGTAGCTACTTTTCATACTTCATAATTTTGTTTATTTCGTTAAAGCTAGTTAGCTAGGCAGTTAGTAGGTTCCCTGGTGTTTTATATTGTACTTTACATTTTCTATCCATACAGATGCCAATGCACTAGAGAGACGCCAATGCATCACACTGCCATCCCAGACCCGTGCTTCTATCCTCAGATAGAGAGTTGTCTGAGATGTATTCTGAACTCCAAAAACTGGCTCATCTAGCCCCATTTAGATTCTCAGACTTGTAGAGTGACCAAAGCACTTGAGAGTTCTCTTCATTCTTGATTCTTATCCCCAAACACCCATTAGCTTGAGGTAAGTTAGGACAACCCTCCGCTCTCAGCTCTTCGTGACCTAGAGCCTTGGTGTGGTTGGTCCCCCTCTCTTACAATAACTTAGGTAGAATGAATCTTACTAGATCATATGTTTGACCAAAATTGATTTTAGTTAGAAATACTTAAATTCAATTGTGTTGATAAGTTGGCTTAAAGTGTGACACGACTTTGTACTTTTACCTAGCTCTTTATCCTTGAGATAGGACCACATCATGTTTTTGTGGCTGACAGCTTGTTGAATTCATTGACCATCTTCTTCTTGACTAACCTAATTGAAGTTTTGAAGAGTTTAGGTGGATATAAATGTAAGATCATTTCAAATGCAAGAAGTATGGAAGTTTATCTCATCAATTATTACTCTAAATATCTTGTTGTCACCTTTATCCATAATAATTTAATTTAATGTTAATAAATTTTTTATATGTCCCCAAAATCTAGACTTGATTTGATTATACAAATTTGCATCTCTTTAGATCTCCCCCCATTTCATATTCACCCTCGATCTACCTAACTCATCCCATACAAGGGCTAGGACTTAAAGTGCATGCCACACTTATTCATCATAGCTCCTATTTCCACATATACTAATTTTCCTTATAATATTTATTATTGCAACTCTCTCCTTGAGTCTACACTTCCTCCCTACGTACATCAATAATCAAGGTCATGATAATGAATATGTGATCAATAATAGATCAAGTTAAAGGAAAATGCTCATGCATTCATACACCGTATAAGAAATGTAACCACATATATGTTATTCAACTCATCAAGTACATGATGTCTTACATTAGTTACATCATTTTTTCATACTTCTCTTCCATTACATATATTTCCTCTTTATTCACTTATCTCATACCATCATTTATCCTATATTATCACCATTAATCGTACTCTTACTCTTAATATTGCATGTGTTGTACATATGTATTGTTATTATATCATTGTGTGATGTAGGGATGTGTCCCTAAACTTTTCCTCTTATAAATGTGTTTTTTAATAAGTATTAGAAAACTTCTAATTATACCACATAGTTGTTCCTTAGTTCTTGTAGTACTTTCTATTTGCCTCTATCACTGGTTTCTAGTTGAATGATGTATCTGCTAGACTTAGCTTATGACACCCTTATGGGTTTTCTTTAATTTGTATTAGGTTTCTCTTTTGAGTTTTCAACCTAATAGGGATGAGATTAGGTTACCCTGCAATTTTTCATCCCGGTCCATGTTGTCACCGAATTGGCTCTAATTTTTTTTTACCAATAAGCACCTTTGTCGTTATACATTCTTGAACCTCATGATGAGAATTCTTAAGGTAAATAAGTATTTTGCTAGGTACTGCATGAGTTTAAAGTTTGTCTCATTGAAATGTGTGCTACCTTCAAGTGGATTGATGTGTTTATGCTTCTCTGCCTTTTATATTGATCACTATAAGAACTAACAATGTGTGTGTGTGTGAGAGAGAGAGCATGCATTATACACCATTGTGTTATGATTGTTAATATGATTTTTTTTTGCTATGTTTTCCTTTGTTTTGTCCCTTATGTGGTTTGGGGCATTACATCCCACATCTATAACACTAGAGTTTATGGTGGTTATCAACACCATCATGTTTGTATATCAAAGGTGAGCATATTTATGAAGATTTCTTATAGTAGGTTTAAATCTGCTCCAAAAATTCAAAACTTTAGGTGTGAGGATCAAATCCACAAGTGTAAGATTAACTTAGAATGATGAATGTTCAACTTGATAGTCTATTACAAATCCTCTATCACATTTTTTTAAATTTTTAAACATTGAGATAAACCAGAAAACATCTGCAACAAAATATTCATCGTGAAGTCCTAAAATAAACTACTTTAATCCCTCTTTATTGATGTTAATACTTCTTAATGAACATATTTATAATATTTTGCCTTGACTTTAATGATCGAATTCACATATTTATTATTAAAAACATATAATTAATTTAATATACATAATTAACTAACATACTTTTTCTTGTAAACATTCAAACCCAAAAATAATTTTAAAAAATTACTTTTCACCCAAAAATATTATTTAATCACTACAATTATCTTATATAAAATCTCTATCATAGTTTGTTTTCTTTCCTTCACACTTTATTCCCTAGAGTAATCAACGTGCCCAATGGAATTTAGTCTGCCCTTCATTTAATCGTGGCAAGTGCCTTCAAATCTAGAAACTCATAACTAATGACAGGCCATTAATCAAAGTAGCATTGTAGTCTTATCCGGAGGGAAAAGGATATGCCGCCACCGATTCTCTCCATGGATGAAGCGGAGGACAGCATGAATTTGTGAGTTGGGTAGTGCTCATTCTGGATCTTCAATGTCCAAATTACTCAATCTAACAAAAAAATCCTCCTTCTTACAAGGTCATTGCAACCATCCTGTCACTGCAATGGCCACCCCTACAGTCAACTTTTGCCGGATAACGCATCCCTCTGCTGCACTACCTGTTAACAGAGCAATGCTGCTCACTCCCCAAGTATCGGTCAGTAGAAGCACCCATAGCAAAAGCTTATGCCATTTAATACATAAAAACCTCACTATTGAAGGGCACATAGGGGTTTCTTTGTGCATGTCTATTGATGTTGGGAAGGAAGATAATGCGAAACCCAGTGGATCTGTTGAGGCGGAGAGCGAAGCTGTGGCTAATCCCAGATTAGCACTTGAAGAAAAATTTGCAGTTCTCAATACAGGGAAATATGAATGTAGTTCATGTGGATATGTTTATGACCAAGCCTTGGGCGACCAAGTTTATCCAATAGCCCCTGGTTTAGAATTCTCTAAGCTACCGGAGGATTGGAGGTGCCCGACATGTGGGGCGGCTCAATCATACTTCAATAGCAAGAGCATTGAGGTTGCAGGTTTTGCTCAGAACCAACAATTTGGCCTTGGAGGAAACTCATTAACAGGAGGGCAGAAAAGTGCTTTGATTTTTGGGTCCCTTTTGTTTCTCTTCATCCTCTTTCTCTCTGGTTATTTTCTTCCATAAGGTACTCTAATTCTGTTTCCGAGATATATTTTGGTGGAATGCAGCAGGTTTACTATACCTGTTTCCGGTTAATTTCAGGTGTAGTTTTTCATATTAAGCTTATCAAAGCTAATGGATACATTATTTCCTGTTTTGGACGTTCACTTCACATTATCAATCATTTAACTATTAGTTTCGCTGAACTTGAATGGCTAAGAACATTGGAATTTGTACTAATGCTAGAGAGTAATTCATGGTGCATTAAGAATTTTGGTCGTGGTATGTGTTCGTTAGGAAGCGAACAGAATCCAAAACACTGTCTAACAGTTGGTCAAACATTTTTAAATATTGTTATCCATATTTTACACATTCAACTCATGTTCTGAATAGCTGTAACACACTCGATGAAGCCATTTTAAGAGAGGTGAATGACATTCTGAAATGGGTCTGGGGTTTGAAGAATTGATATATCCGGTGGGATATGCTCTGTTAATGGCTTGCAAGCCTTTTGCCATGCCTTATGGTTCATGATCTGTAGCTGACATATTTAAAAGTGATGTATAAACCGGCTATGCTGACATGTGCTGCTGTGTGAACTATACCCTTCATCGAATTCATTTTATTTATTTTCTAATAACTATGTTGGAAAATCAGGCCTGTCAGCTGTTGGATTGTGGTCCTATAAAAGAAAAAAGTTGGTTTTTAGGTCTTAGACAAGCTAGATGTTAATGTGATGTATGAGATTGCTGGTATTAAAGTCCATTGGAGTGACTGTACACTTATTGAAGATGCACTACTAACGCAGATCGGAAGCTTCCAAGACTGGTTCATGCTCTCTTTAGCTCTAAACTAGAGATCTCTTCTCACCAATATCTATTATCATCCCCCAAGCCTACGCTAATAGAAGCAATGATCTGCCCTCTTTTTTCTTTTTCCTTTGGAGACTGGGGATGCATGGGTTGTGGCATAGCACCTCACCTTTGAATCCAAGCCCTCCTTTCACATTTGTTGTCTCTCATGAAACAAATCAGATTTTTACAGAAGATTTACTGCAATTTGAGCATCATACCCATAGAAAGAGTATCAAGCTTTCTTTCCCCACAAAAAAGGAAAAGGGTTGTTATTTAGGAAGTAAACTCTGCGTAAGGTGAAATTCACACGGATGAAATGGAAAATAGACTCTACCTGCTTAAGGAAAGGGTTCTTATCTGCAGCTTTATGGAGACTTTTCTGAGACCCAAAACACCAAAAATTTGGGTGTGAGAAAACTGAAAACCCTCTAGATTTGATGCCGAAGGGACACTTATGCATATCTTTCACACCAAATAGAAAAGGGATAGGGTTTTTCAAGGAGTTCCAGGTCTATTAAAAAATCAGGTTTGTTCACAGATTAGTTCTCCCTTACCAATCCCATACAAGATTATCTGAGCATAGTTCCAGTATCGTTCAAGTTACCTTTGTTTCTGAATGAGTATTGGCAAGAATCTATCCTCGGAAATTGGAGGACCAACAGGAGAGTACATTACTACCTTCGAATTTACCAAGCATTGTGGTGTTTTTAGCTATACATGAATTTTTGTCAATGTTGGTTTGTAATAACCATTTCTCGACTGTATTATCTTAGATATGGGAGGGATTGCCTAGATATGAGAATATCCTCTTTCAATGTAGGATTTGTCATCAATACGACCATTTGGCAAGGGTTTTCTTTGTACATCAACTGTAAGAACAAAGAAGCTGCCCTAAGAGATTAGAGGCAACAACTTGCCAAGAACCCTGGCAACAATCATATAGCCTTATGAAGGAGGTACAAGTGTCCAATTACAAAGGCAACACCAGAATTCGAGAACAAATCCTGGGTGGCATATGGATTCAAAGGGAACCTATGGCACAGGGAGAGGGAACCACACAAAATAAAAAAACTGTTTCAATGCTTTGGCCTCAAAAGGAGACAGAAATTGAACAACTAAATGAGTCACCAAAATCCATTTAGGACCTATGCTTCAGCTAATTGATGTAATCTCTTCAGCTAATTGATGTAATCGCTTGGATAAAAAGCTTCTCACATCAACAAATGATGCTTCAAGATCAGTAACCAGAACTTATAAAGGAAAGCAAAAGACAGCGTAAATTTGAAGCCTTGATTCTTCAGCCCAAATATTATCGATAAATTAAAACCAACACCAAAAAAAGTCTCCCAAAAATACCCCTAAGGGAAGCAATATGAAGCTCAAAAAGGACAAAGAATGCAAGGTTGACATAGATTTAGAAGAACGCATATGCATATCATGGAAGGAAGAGTCCTGCCAATGCTGGATTGGAGGTCGCTGCAAATTTGTAGGTTAGTCCTACAATGAAATATAGTGGAGTTAGATGTTTTACATTTTGGTAGCCTTTTTTTTGGGGGGGATTTTCTCAATTTAGAAGTTGAAATCTAATTTGTAACACCTCTTCATAAAGATATTGAGACATCATTGTTAGTGATGTTCAAATTCTGATATTGTAAAATATTTATTAAATTTCAATGCAATTTCTTTCTTCATAAAAAATAATATAAAATGTCAATAGGTTCATTTCTTCTATTTATCTCATATTGTTCAATTTTCTTCTCCAAAGTTTATCCACTTACGCCTAGAATACAAGACAAAGGACATTACAATCCATTACATCTTTGAGAATATACATTGTCATCTTATGTGGCCTTGTACTTCAATTGCAAGCAATGCTGCTCATAATATGACTGTAGAATTCCTACACTAGAACCATGACTCTAGAATTCCTACACTAGAACCAATGGTTCCTTAGCCTCTAAGAAGGTATACCTCCATGAGAACCTTCGTTGCAACATCACACTTAAGTTAACACCAAGTCTTCCAATACCTATAATATTGGGCTACAATTGTAGAAAATAAAAGTGTGCACTATCATAAGTTATTTAAGAATGTGTACTTTACTACTATGATTTCATTTTGATATGACAATAAAGTAAATAACTTTATATCTTTGCATTAGGAATTGAAATAAAACTAGAAAACATAAATTGAAAGGATAAAATGTGTGTGAAATAATTGCAAGGGCTTTCGGAGGTGTATAAGCATCTCATATAAATCTTTAGATGCTAGTGACCCCACAGGTGCATTCATGTCCAACATAGGTGTTGGTGACCATCTTTGGGCACTAGTGTTTTATAGGGGCGTTAATGACTTCTTTAGATGCTATCGTCCAATTAGATATTGGTAATCTCTATAGATGGTAGTGTCCTTTTGTTGCAATAACTTTGCAAATTTTAAGAGTTGTTTGCCAAAAACCTTGCTTATCTATGATGTTTGCATAATCTAGAAATTTGTTGGAAGAGATGAATAGGTATCAAATTCAAGGGAAGGAGAAATTGGGTGTTAAGGTTGAGAGCATGTCTGGAGCAATCACGGATGACGGGTTTAGAAAGAACAGTCCAAACCGTGCAACTTAGAGTCAACACAGTGGAAATAACATAGGGAAATATTCTGCAAGTTCAAGAGCCTATAGAAGATAAGATTTGATAAATTTTTTTTGCAAAATTAGTTGTCAGTTGTACACTATTAAGTTGCAGAATTGACAGCGATTTTTTAACAGTAAAAATTTAAAAATGGTCAAAAAAGGAATGAGATCCCATTTATCCCGTAGCGAACGAGATCCCGTACCCTAAATGGGATCATGTTCCTTTTTTGACTATTTGAAATATTAAATAAAGCAAACATGATCTCGTTTAGGAAACGAGATCTCGTTCCTAAAGCAGGATCCCGTTTCTTAAAATTTGAATTGTAGGCTGGGTTTTTGTTTTGGTTTTCGGTTCGAGAAAAGGCTTGGGGACCCGAACCTAAGCATTGGACCTGCTTTGACCTACAACTTGAAGGTCATGTCAATGTCACAAGAAAAAAGTGACTTTGGTCATATATTTGAAGACATTTTTTGCAAAAAAATTGATAAAATTAAAACCCATTATAGATGAGATTGTGTAGATTCTAAATATGTAATTTGTTTTACAATTGTATTATTTTTTTTAATTTTTGGATGAAACTGGTCCATAAACTTGAAATATTAGGGTTTTTTAGTATTTTAATAGCTTTTTATTAAAATATTTTTTTGAAAAATAAATTACACGTGCACATTTTTTAGACAATTCTTTTCAATTTGAAAAAAAAAAATGATAATTTTAGGTCATTTTATGCGCGACGCGAGGATTTTTTAAAACAGTAATTATGGCTAATGTGTTACAAATATTTTCCCAAAAGGATTCGGAAAAATACAATTATTTAAGTCAAAATATGGATGACGTACATGTGCATGGTATGGTAAAAAAATGACTTTTAAATAGTGGTTTTTAAACATGCCTATTTAAAATCAATTTGTATCATCTAGGTATTAAAATAAATTACATATATTTGGAAACTAGACTCGGAGGACTACATTTCATATTGCTAACTTTGTTTAAGATTCAATCTTCAAGTGCTTCAAATTTTTAGGTCAAATGAGAAATTCTGAAAATCAAGGAAAATACTTCCACTTTTTGGCCAAAAAGTAGACTCAACTTTTTGCACACACCCCTCTATCATGAAGCAAAGGGATTTGAATTTACAATCATGAACAAAACAAAATCTAGATAACTTGTATAATTTTTTATTTATACTAGTGGAAATGTATTCAACCCTCAATGTAAAACATGATGTAGGCACAAGATATTACAATTGGTCCAAACGAAAGGAACACACAAAAGGGCCAAGATTGGAGAAATGAACAATCATGATCTGCAAGTTGAATTGATTTTAAACCCTTTCCAAAATTATTTCTTACTAGACAACTTCCATTTCCTTTCAGAGAAGATTTACCATTATTGACCTTCTTTGTGTTTTCATTCTAGAGATACATGAGCTTCTTGAAAAGGTGTAAAGTTATAACACCTCCATGGTATTATAAACCAAAGCTTTAACAAATACCCCATTAGTACATATAGCCATTGGTGCATACTTTTAATATTGTTAGTTCCTAAGAATACTAATGCATCTATTAGGTTTTATTAGTTGGCAGCAAATGAATTAATGAGAGCAAAATTAAAATTATTTGATTAGATTTTATGATATATTTTTTTCTCAAATTTGTTTCAAAATATGAAAATTATTTTATTTATCATTCTATTAGATGATAGTTGTGAAAAGTCTTATTAGTTTGATGTAAAATATTGGGCTCATATTTAATTGTATTTTTGATGGAATGTTTGACTATAAAACAATTAATAGTGCAATCAACTATGAATTCCCCAATTCCCAAATTAATATTTACAATGGAAAACCCTCCAGAGGGTTCTAAAATATGGAACTTTATCATAACTTGTAGAGAATTCATCATCCCAAATTTAACTTGGTCCATAAGTAATGGGGAAAAAGCATTGTTTTGGGATGACTCCTGGAATGACTTTTCACCACTGTCCAAAATTGAAGGTTAGAAGAAGCAAGTGTATACTTAAAGCACCATGGGGATTAAAATTAAAATATTACCTTAAGTTGGAAGATAACCCTCTCTCAAATGCAAAATGGAAAAACTTTGTTGGTTGTAGCTTTCCAGAAAACCAAAAGACTCGACTGACAAAAATTCTACAACAAACGCAAACATTTTTTCCAGGGATCTTGACATGCTCATTTGGGCTCCTTCCGAGTCAGGTAGCTACAAAGTCAACCTAGGCTACTCATCAATCATCCAACAAGGGAGCATTGGATCAACAAACTGGCCCCACAAATTTGTTGGAGCTCTACAATTCTTCCAAAAGTAGGGTCGTTTGCAAGGTTGGCGTTAAACAAACACATACTTACCTATGAGAAATTGGTCAAACTGGAAATATCTACCCCCTTTAACTGTGTATTGTGTGGCCAAAGAGAAGAGGATATAGATCATCTTTTATTAACTTGCAAATTCTCACAACAATGTTGGTCATGACTTCAAAACAAACTAAATTGGGTCACACCCCTTCAAGATTCTCTATTAGTAGTTTTCTCCTCGTGGCCAATACTGAATAAAGACTCTTTATTCTCCTTAATTTGGGTAACAAGCCTCTCAACACTAATATGGTTCTTATGGTGGGAAAGTAACAAAATAATTTTTTAAAAGGAATACCATACAGTGGAAGAAGTAATATACAAAATTGAAAGATCAATTTCTAAATTAGTAATGTCTAATACATAAATCAAATGGCTTAAGCAAAATCTTCTCAAATTGGGATGCAAAACTATCTTCTCAATGGGAATTGATTCATCCACCAAACCCGATTGCAATAGTGTAGTATGGATTCCACCTCCATTGGGAGTGGAAAAAATCAACTTCGATGGGGCCTCTCGAAGGAGCCCGAGTACATTTGTTGTACATTGTGTACTAAGAAATCATTCAGGAAATATTATTAGTGCCATCGCACTAAAATTGTCAAATGGAACACATTATTAGGCAAAGGCACAAGCATTACTTGTAGTTCTAAAATTGGGAAAGGTAGCATGCATTAAACATATATGGATTGAAGGGGATTCTATGATCATAATCAACACATGTAAACAAACTCAGTTAGTTGGTTGTTAGGTTCCATCCTAAATTAGGGCTTCAATATGATACAAGGTTTTGATTCTTACCAGTTCACCCATTGTTGTAGAGAGGGTAATAAAGTAACTGATATGTTGGAAAATATGAGTTGTGACCTAAATGATGTGGCACTTCAAATTAATCAAATAGACTTTGTTAATTATCCTTCCTTGGCATGACTGATAAAAAATGAATTGCATCCCATAAAAGGGTTTTGATCTAACATTATTTGTGTTTTAAGTGTGTAGGGTTCGTGGTGTTGAGTTTTGGTAGTAGTAACTGTGTCCAAGTTTCCATTTCTATCATCGACATGGTGCAAGTATCATACATTAAACATCTCAGGATGTGATGGTTACTAGCACCATTAGTAGGGTCAATGTAGGATCATGGGGGTCCAAACTAGGCCTCTAAGTGGCGATGAAAATTCAGAAAATCAGAGTTAGACAACTTGACATAAAAAAAATGAATAGGCAATTAACATAATTTGAAAATTATGTAAGAACAAAATTTGTAGCAAATTGAATGTAGTTTATAGACTACTAATCCTTTTTTGGAAAAAAAGTAAATTTGTTTTGAGAAAATTTGAAATTTCAATGTAGTGGTACTAAATTTTCAGGAAAAAGATAAGAAGCAGGTGTATGTTCGACCACCCTAAATACAAACCAAAAAAAAATAAAAATCTGAATCTTTTAATGTAAGTAGAGGACACATGCCCGGACGTGCCAATTTTTTTTTGTAAATTTTTCCATGTAAATAATTAGTTATGATCTTTTTATTAGAATTATTCAGAATTATTAAAATGTTTGTGTTTGACCACCATAGCTTAGTCAAAAAATTATGATTTTATTTATTTATTTATCCTATAGTATGTGAAGCACAAAATGTGGTGCATCTTGTAGGTTCGAAAAATGTTAGTAGTTTGAAAGTTATAGAAGTTTTTCAATCAGCCTATCAATCAGGTCTTTAGACGTAATATAGGTAGAAAATCACTAATAATTATTTATTAAATTCAAAATAAGGAAAATTTTATATTGGTGGAAATCTGACAATTTTTCTATAAACCCTTTTTGTTTGATGAAATTTGGATAAAAAAACAGTTTTCAACCACAAGGGCGAACTTTGGAAAACTAAGCAAATTTTCAAAAAGCGTTATTTGGGTTGACTTTTTAGGTCAGGCAATCTCGAACCTGACCCAAATCTTGAGCCTACTGATTATGTTAGAAAAACAGATATCCATTCAGAATGGATATTCATTACTTATATTATTTATAATACATAATTATTATATAATATGTATGTATTTATAATACATATATTTATAATATATAATATGTATGTATTAATAATACATATATTTATAATATATAATATTATGTATTATATAATATGTATTATATATAATATATAATATATTATATTATATTATACATTATTATATTATTATATTGT
This sequence comes from Sequoia sempervirens, assembly GCA_007258455.2. Classification (NCBI taxonomy): domain Eukaryota; kingdom Viridiplantae; phylum Streptophyta; class Pinopsida; order Cupressales; family Cupressaceae; genus Sequoia; species Sequoia sempervirens. Next base: position 7,405,908 of record VDFB02000011.1, read on the forward strand.
TATATTATTATATTATATATTATATATAGTATATATACAAAATATTATATATTATATTAATATATATTATACATAGTATATATTATACACTACATAGTATTTATTATATATTTATTGATGTGCAACCAATTCACAAGAGAGAGGGAGTGGGAGGGACTTGAGAGAGAGGGAGAGAGAAAGGACCTGAGAGGGAGTGAGAGACCTAAGAGGGATGGGGAGAGAGAGCTGAGAGGAAGAGAGAGAGAGAGATAGTTGAGAGGGAGAGAGGGAGGGGGAGAGAGAGAGAGTGAGGGAGAGAGACTTGAGAGGGAGAGAGGGAGAGAGAGACTTGAGAGTGAGAGAGCGAGAGAGAAAGACTTGAGAGGGAGAGAGGAGAGAGAGACTTGAGAGGGAGAGAGCAAGAGAGAAAGACTTGAGAGGGAGAGATTCTTGAGAGGGAGGGAGGGAGAGAGAGACTTGAGATGGAGAGAGAGAAAGAGACTTGAGAGGGAGAGAGGGAGAGAGTCCAAGAGAGAGAGACTTGAGAGAGAGGGGGGGCCTGAGAGAGAGAGAGAGAGAGAGAGAGAGAGAGAGAGAGAGAGAGAGAGAGAGAGAGGGAGAGGGAGGGAGAGAGAGACTTGAGAGGGGGAGAGACCTGAGAGGGAGGGAGGGAGAGAGACTTGAGAGGGAGAGAGGGAGGGAAAGAGGAAGCTCAGAGAGAGAGAGAGAGAGAGAGAGAGAGAGAGAGAGAGCTGAGAGTGAGGGAGAGACAGATAGGGAGTTGAGACGGAGAGAGGGAGGGAGAGATAGAGAGGGAGGGAGAGAGGGAGATACCTAAGAGAGAGGGACAAAGAGAGAGTTGAGAGGAAGAGTGTTTTCTTATGTTGGGACCCTCTAGAATAAGAAGTGATACAACCATCAAACAAAACCATTACAACTCAATTCAACATTCATGCCATTAAAACCTTCAATCTTAATAACATTTCATTAATTAGATCATTCATGTAAAAGGTATAAAAGCATCATGAATAAGAATCATTATCTTTCAATCATGATACATAAACAAGAACATTATGTACACCATAGGGGTTTGATGCAACCTTCAAACAAAATCCTTACAAGACAACAAGATACATGTTCATTAGATTGTTCATGTGAAATCTATACAATAATTATGATCAACAAATAAGACATCAGTCAACCATGATGCATGAATAAACACTATATATGCACACTATATATGAACAAACACTAAATTAATAGATTATTTAATATTTATTACTAAATTTTTGTCTCATCATTATACTATTATATTCATAAATTCAACACTAAAAATATCCATCCAACCAAATTCTTTATAAAATATCCATCCAACACAATTCTTTATAAAATATCCATCCAAGGTCAATTTTTTTATAAAAATAAGATCATTGTCTTAATAAAGTTTTGCAGCTCTTTGTTGCATCTCTTCATTTCTTTGTGTTTTCCTCTTTAGAATGGGACTGTCTCCTTTCCTCTAGCCATCATTGATGCTCATCTAAGTCCACTGCCATGGGCCTAACCGGATCAACAACATTTTGCATTTTTGATGCAAAACACCTCAATAATGGGTGAACACATTCTTCATTTTGAATAGTGTTAACTTGATCATGAATGGTTCTAACATTCACATTGACTTGTTCTCACAAGCGAGCACCATCGGATGCAGGTGGTGGAGGTGGGGGATTATGAGGTGGAGTGGGTGGAGATGGAGTGGGTGGAGTTGGAGGGTGTGGATTCATAATTTAGATATAAGTGAACTTGCATTAAATTTGTAATCTCAAAATGTAAGATACATGTTTAAAAATCCCCTTAAACCATTCAATATAAATGACTTAATTGAATACAAATGAAAAAATGTGTAAAGCTCATTTATGTCTAAGGCATGTAAATGGAAAACAAATAATTGTTAAAGTGATGTGAAATCTCATTTAAAAATAAATTAAATTTTTACCTTGCTACAATGTGGAAGTGTTAAGATCCAAATTGATTCAACAAAGGTAGAAGTGTTAAGCTCCAAATTGTTAATACTTAGTGAATTTGTATACATAGTTAGTAATGGTTAAACAAAACTTGTCCCTGCAACCATAGGGCAATGAGAAAAGCTAATGGGTAATAATCGATGGGCTGTGTAGGAGGCTATCATACAATATGATAGCCTCCTACACAGCCCATCGATTATTACCCATTAACTTCACTCATTTCCCTATGGCTGCAGGGACAAGTTTTGTTTGGCCAATACTAACAATGGATCTAGATTCACTAAGTATTGGAAATTTAGAGCACTTCCAACAAGGATACTTTCAATTTTGAGAGTTGAGGATAGTCAAAACAATTAAAAAATTAAAAAACAAATTGTTTAGCAAAGAAATACTAACTTAAGAATAAGCAACAAAGCAAGAATTTAAGAAACATGAGAATGAGTGATAAAGAAGGAAAAATAGACAAGAATGTAAAACAATTTAAATAAATGCAGAAAGGGGGTAATGAGGGTTCAATTTTATGTTTGTTTAGTATGAGAGGTTCAATTTTATGTTTTTTTTTAGTAATGAAGGTTCAATTTTTTTGTTTGATGTTTTTTTGTTTTCCACTAACTAGGGTTTCAATTTTTTTTGTAGGTTTAGATAGAAATGAAAAAATTCAACAAAACTACAAAGAATGCAAAAAATAAAAATAAAAATCACTAATTAGTAAAAAACATAGAAAAAAATGCAAAAAACACATACCTGGAACTCACTGCTCACGATGGAGGTCGTTGCTCGACTAGTAGAGTCGTGAAAATGAGGCAAGGTTTGGGTTATAAAGTCCTCAATGAAATGGATATTCATTTCGTAATAGTGTATTATATATTCCCACAAGGCTTCAAATCAAATGCAATTAATAACAGATATTTGTTTAAAACGGATATCCATTTATTATATAATAAATTTATTGTATATAAATATACAATAGTATATTTCACATATACTATATATTATATATATTTCACATATACTATATATTATATATATTTCACATATACTATATATACTACATATTATATTATTATTATATATCTTATTGTATATGTCTAAAAATGGTCATGATTAAGCTTGTTAATTAATTAAATATGAATTATTTAATTAATTCCCCCAAAGTCATCTACATATAAATAAATTTAATTATTTATTTATATTGTTCATTTTCTAATTCTTCTACCTTAATTAAAAAATAATAATTTTATTTAATTATTGACATTTCCCACATTCCTCTTAATTAAATTAAATAAATACGATTATTTATTTTAATTATCATATCATTCTAAAGTTTGAATATTTGAATATTCAAATAAATGGAATATCCTCTTCATCCCACATTCCTCTTAATTAAATTAAATAAATACGATTATTTATTTTAATTATCATATCATTCTAAAGTTTGAATATTTGAATATTCAAATAAATGGAATATCCTCTTCATCCCACATTCCTCTTAATTAAATTAAATAAATATGATTATTTATTTTAATTATCATATCATTCTAAAGTTTGAATATTTGAATATTCAAATAAATGGAATATTCTCTTCATCCCATAATCAAATTAAATATAATTTATTTAATTATGCGAGTTTCTATATCCATCTTCACTTACAAATTAAATAAATTTATTTTATTTAGTTCTAACTCATTCTAAACTCATTCTTCGAAACGGCAATTTCCCTTCGGATCTCAATGACGAAAATTGAAGGAAAAGGGAAACCTTCTATCTTCCTCTCCACTTTCGAAAATCTTCCACCGTCCATTCGAACAAGCTTAATCCGGGCCGTTAATCAAATCAGCCAATCGAATCCTTTCAAAGACTCTATAAATGTCGTTGCAAATCCAAGCTTTGGTTACCTACGTATACATACGAAAACGTACGAACATACATGCAATCAGCTTATGCAATCACAGCCTTTTAGCATCACATCAATACTTTCATCTTAGCATAGCCTTGCATTTAGCATAGTGTGCATTTTAAAATCTCGTTCTTCAGCTGTTCATTTTGTTGAGCTTGATCTGCTAATCTGAGAGCCATTGGAAACAACAAAACGCTGGAGTTAGAGAGAGATAAGACGATTTCGGGAAAGTTGCAGTAACAGTTTGTTCATTCTGTTTTCTTTTTCAGTTTTCTTGAATTAATGTCTTATTGATATGTGTTTGAATTCCTTTATAATTGATACATTTTTCACACACAATTATTATTATATATTATTATATATATTATGTATATTATTATATATATTATATAATATAATTAATACATAGTCTCCCTTTAAAAATGAGGCAAGGTTCATCCTTAATGAAATGGATATCCGTTTGCTCTATAATAAATTTATTATATATAAATATACTATAATATATTTCATATATACTATATATTATATATTATAGTATATATTATATAAAATATATATTATATATTCTATATATTGTATATGTATTAAATATATTATATAATATATTTAATATGAAGTCTCCATAGTATATATATTTATATGAGAGAGAGAGAGAAAGACCTGATATATTATTTATATTCTATATATTGTGATGAGGAAAGGAGATCTTTAATATATATATTTAATCAGAGAGAGAGAGAGAGAAGAGAGAGAGAGAGAGAGAGAGAGGAGAGAGAGAGGAGAGGGAGAGGGAGAGAGGGAGAGAGAGAGAGGGAGAGAGAGAGAGAGAGAGAGAGAGAGAGAGAGAGAGAGAGAGAGGGGATAGTGAGAGAGGATAGAGAGAGAGAGAAATTAGAATAAGAGAGGAGAGGAGAGAGGAAAGAGTGAGAGAGAAAGAAGAGAGAGAGGAGAGAGGGAGAGAGGGAAATAGGGAGACCTGAGAGGGAGATGGAGGAGAGCGAGAGTGGGAGAGAGGAAGAGAGGGAGAGGAAGAGAGAGAGGGAGAGAGGGAGAGTGAGAGAGAGAGGGGGAGAGAGAGAGTTGGAGAGTGGGAGAGAGAGAGAGTGGGAGAGAGGGAGAGAGAGCAAGAGGGGGAGAGAGAGGGAGAGTGGGAGAGGGAGAGAGGAGAGTGGGATAATATATATTATATATTAACATAATATTCATATATAATATATATTAGTATATATATAATATCTATTTATATATATAAATAATATATATAATATATTAATATATTATTATATATTAATATATAATATATCAATATATTAATATATATTAATATATATATTATATAATATCTATATAATATATAAATATATATAATAAATTAATATAATATTAATATATATTATATATTTGTAGACACTAAAAAATGTCCTAAATGATATCATACACTCGAATTAGGTTTACTAACACATTTCCTCTCGAAACTCATCCTATTTTCTCTTAATTAATTGAATTAGCCTAGCTAATTAATTAATTTCATCATTTTCATCCATTAATCTAATTCATCAAATTGGGTTAATTCACCCCCTTCACACTAACATTTCATCTCATTAAATTAAATAAATCAAAATATTGAATTTAATTCCCTAAGTCATCTTATTTAATTAAATAACCCTAAGTCATTTAATTAAATATCATTTTCATCTCTCCCCCATTCATTAAATTATTTAATTTAATGAATATCACTTTAAATTCTTCAATCCCCTAATTGCATGATTAAACCTTATTTAATTAGCAATTAAACTAATTTTCCTCCAAAAAGGGAATATTTCCCATGGAATATTCTTTATCCCCTTTTTTTACAATTAAAACTTTCTTTTAATTTGTAAAATATCTTTTATCCTCACCCAAATGAATATTCCAAGGAATATTCTTTCTCCTCTAATCATCTCACTTGACTTCTTGAGCAAGCTAAACCTTTAACCTTTTGAACAAGTCACCTTGTGACCTGTGTGTGCAGGTCAAAAGTGTGTTTTTTGGAGCAAGTGTTAGCCCTTGATTAATTCTCATCCGTTGATGAGAATCCATGACCCATGCCTCTCATTTCCTGGACCGCTGATTAATCTTTTCAATCTTAACCCTCCATTTATCATTTGCTCTCTTATAAATAGATCACTATTTGGAGACAAATGGATTCATCTTTCAATTGCAAACTTATGTTGTTAAATTCACTTGCCTCCACACTCTCAATTTACTCACGTTTAGCTAATTTTAGTTCATTTTAAGTTGCATAATAGCTTAAAACATCCATTAATGGCTTCCATGCATCCATCTTAGTTTGTTTATGAATTAGGGTTTCCATCTTTTAGCTTAGAATTAGCTTAGATTAGATTAGCAATTGCATAATTAGATCAATTTTAGCATAAAACCATGTTAATTTAGCTTGCACCATGTTTAATTTAGCATAAACTAGGATTTTCATCTATTTATCACAATGGTTTCATTGATTCTCTTCCATAGAATCAATTGAAACAAACTCACTAATCACGGGATTGGGAAAGGGTTGTTGTTCCACATCAACATGACACCAATTCCAAAATAGGATAAGTTTCAAATGGGTTAGAGTAGACATTTAACTATTTTCGTAGTTTATAATTTTTAGTTTCAATAAATGCTTAGTTTAACTTTCAATTTGAAGGATCTTGTTTGGAAGATTGAGGTTTAGTGGATAAATTGTGCATCGATTCATTGTGGATCAAGTGTAATCGACCCACACTGACAAATGCTCATCTCACATTCTGGCGTTAGGAGGAGGGAAAACCGTTAATTTAACCAATTTTTAGCTCGAATTTCATTTTTGTGCTTTGTTGCAGGATACAATGACACCCAAATTACATACAGTGACGCACTTTGCAGAGCGTCACCATATAGCGACGCTATCTCAATTTGAAACATCGATGTTGATTAAATGCACTAGCACTGATTTAAACCTGGCGACACTAATTTAATATAAAGGTATAAAAAAATGCAAACGACGATGCCCCCATAGTTGAAATTGTGACGCTATAGTGTGCAACGATGCTTGACAAAATCCTGATGCTATCGTGTTCTCTGTTTTTGCTGCAGAGCAACGCTCAAATTCACTAGAGCGACACCTAGAGTTCAAATTGCGATGCTATCATGTGTAGCGACACCCAACCAGGGTAAGAAGTTTTACAATAATTTTTTCAACATGTGATTTAATTTTATTGATTCATCAAATCACTAATACATTTCTAACTATGTTTTTCTTGTTAGACTAACAGGGCTTTGTAGGTTGAAAGACATGGAGCTAAAGTGAAGAAAGCTTAAATCCTATCTTGAAATTCTATAATTGTAACAAGTGTTTCAATGCTTTGGGGAAAATATAACCCAACTTCATGCTTTCTACTTTTTGCTTTAGGACACTCACTAAATTTCCATTGGGTTTTAAAAAGAACGTGCTCAAACGGGACTAAAATTGAACCCTCATCTCATCATTATTTTTTTAGTTTAAAATTGAACAAGACAATTTCATATTTCATTTGGTCAATAAAATGAAGACATCTTAGCTTTAGGGGTTAAAATTTACAACTGTTTGCTATGTTTTGTGATTTACAATGTTGTTATTGGATGCGTATGCAATTCTCTCATGCCATTTGGCGACCTTGAGAAATAGAAACATTATTTAACACTTTGCAAAATCACCTACATCTTTCATTTTGGTTTAAAAATGAAACCTTTTGTGAGTGTGAGAAAAAGGTGTGGCGTGTGTTCTCTCTTTGTTCATGCGAGAAAATATGATTGAACTACAAATGTACTTCCTTGCTATTGTTCACCTTTAGAGGGTTTTCCTCCCTGCTTCGAAAGGAGGGGACGACCCAAGCGGTAACAAACTAAAGCCAAGTTCTTCCAAACTGCTATATAAATTTGTGGTTGCAATGAAAATTGATGAGCTAAAGGGGTTCTATAATGAATGGTTCATAAGCCAACACTTGTTGAAGGTTTTGCAAATGAGGTTGCAAGCTAAGTGGGCTTAACCTTGGGGAAAACTCCTTGGTTAAGCACACTTGAGCTAGAGCAATACTAGGATGGGTGACCTCCCAGGATGACCCAGTGCTTCACCTCTGTGAGCATCACCTAGATGCAATGAGTGCTAAGTGGATCCTTCATTATCATGAGAGATGGGTTCTTGTGAACCACTACTCATGAAACATGGGTCAATGAGTTTGACTCATAAAATTACACGATTGAATCTTGATAGCAATATCATAAAAAATGTGATCAATGGGATGCGGTACATGATAACTCTCCCCTAGTATCTTTATGATGCGTAAAGCCATTGTTCTAAGGGTTGGGAGACCTTTTGAAATAGTTTATCATTTTACCACCTAAACTGGAAGCCCTTATTACAATCCTTTGTTTAGAATCCAAAATCCTAAAATACTTGTTGGTGCAAGAACAATCGTTCTGAAGCTGCCCCCACATTCTTACTATTCAATTGTAGAAATAGAAAATTCCTTTTGATCTTCGGATTTTAAGGATTTTGAGATTTGGTGGTCCCAAGAAGTGTGTGTTGAGAAAGGGGGAGCCAGTGTCGCCAAATCTCTAACTATTCACATTGTTTAATAGTGTTTGAAGAAATCCAAGTGGGGACTCATCAAGTATAGCCATTTCAAACCTAGGATTGTCAATGATTGTGAGTCAGTTTAATACATTGCTTGGTTCCAAAATGATACAAAAACAAGCATTCACTATCTTCCTCAAAAATTTCAAACACTTTGGTTTAAATATGGATACTTCTTGAATTAGCCTTGATATTACTGCTTGTCCTAAGGATTTATCCTTAGCGATTTCTAAATATATTGACTTAATCTCAATCCATATTTCCCAAAGACAACATAGGAAATTATGGCTCTAATCTCATGATTTTCATGAAATGGACATTGTGAAAGTTATGATGTTTTTGACATAAACATTTAGTTTGAAAACATAATCAAGATGAGTGTTTGTAAAATCAATTCATTTAAGCAAGATAAACTTGACACAATTGAACCCCACATGACTATTTGGAGACCGATTGCTCCCATTGAGCAACTTGATCTTGAAGGTGCTATCATTCAACCAAACTTTAAATTCATTAAAGGAGAACAAACCAATCTCATTATCAGTTTGAGAAGCTTCACTTTTGAAACAAAAGAAACACCTACCCAGTGGAGAAACACAACAATGATCTTGGACGAAGAAGAGGGACAAGCTGATATTGAGGTTGGACAACCCATATTACCACCAACTGTGTGGCAATAAATATCTTCCTTTCTTCCATAAACTTGAAACTTCATTTAAATGATCCATCACACAATCAAAATTCGTAGGGTAAGACATATATCTCGCTATTGTAGACATAGGTATCGTAGGCCACAGTTTAGTAAGAAGTGGGACAAAATACTTTATCACAATCATTACCTCTTGATAAGGAACTTTTATGCTGGATCTAGAAGGAACCGAACAGGTTTAAACATCCCCATCCATCCTCTCATCTAAGTCAACATTGGGTATTTAGGATTTGAACATTTTAGAGGTTTAGCATCATTCTCATTACCTTGGTCTTGGAAAACAAAGGTTCATTCTAAGTCAACATTGGGTCAACATTTCATCCATCCCTCCATCAAATTTCATCCTTCACTTCACCAAACTTTGCAAATATTTTGAATATATGAACAACCATAGTTTTACAACTAGTAGATCAATCAATTGCAAAACTAGAAGAGATCCTTGAGGATATCATTGTTACCATCGATACATGGGAATATATTGTTGATTTTCTTGTCTTGAAAAGTAAGCAAAGAAAGATAGGCTATCCAATCATTTTGGGGAGACCTTGGTTGGCAACAACCACTTCCCTTATTGATTGTAGGTCTGGAAGCATGACCATCTCTAATGGAATCAAAGAGAAAGCATTATCCATTTACCCACAAACAAAACCCTCTTTATCATCTGAAAACCAAAGCTAGATTGATGGTTTTAAATTAGAAGATGATGAGGTCTGAGAACTTGCAATGTTAACATTGATAGAGCATGTGGAAGAGTATCAAGAATGTATAGATGAGGAAGAAGGAAACCTTGAAGTTCATAATGTTATTGATGATCAAGATCACTGCCCTTTAATTATTGTCATGAATTCTGATTCAAATCATAACCAATTACTCCACCAACTTTTACCACATCCCCGTCCTTTAAAAACTTTGATTGAAGAACCCTCTACTCTTCAAAACAAGACTAGGCAAATCTTAGTGCAAATAGATAAGCCTTTACTCTTTAATAGGTCCTTATCAACTAGGCAAGAAGATTATCTAAATGATATTTTAGAAAAGAATACCGAAGCATTTTCTTGGGATTATAAGGACATGAGCAGGATCCATCCCGATATCTATACACACCACATTTACATTGAGGATATTAATCCTGTAAGGAAAGCTCAGAGAAGGATTGACCCTACATTAAGATATTTTGTGAAGTTGGAAATTGCTCCAAGTAGGATTCATTTATCCTATTTCAAACAGTAAATGGGTTTCTCCACTCGTCATAATGCCTAAGAAAAATGGTAAATGGAGAGTATGTGTGGATTACAAAAAGTTAAACAAGGCTACTAAGAGATAATTTTCGACTGCCTTTTATAGATCAAGTATTGGATAACTTATCAGGCAATAGTTACTTTTCTTTTCTTGATGGTTTTAGTGGGTATAACCAAATTTAGGTAGCTCTGGAAGATCAAGATAAAACAACATTTACTTGCACATGGGGTACCTATGCTTATAGAGAGCCTTTTGGACTATGTAATGCACCTACTACGTTTCAACATGTTGTTCTTGCCATTTTTGTAGATTTAACATGTATGGAGGTATACATGGATGATTTTATAGTCCATGGTAAAACTTATGAGGAATATTTGAATAATTTGAATAAAGTTTTGAATAGGTGCAAAGAGCATAGGTTATCATTGAACCATGACAAAATTTTATTAATGATGAATGAAGGAATTGTTTTAGGAATCAAGGTAGACCCTACGAAAATTGAAGTTGATCTACAGATACCAATACCTCGAAATCAGACTGACGTGAGAAGGTTTTCAGGACATGATGGCTATTATAGAAGGTTTATAGAAGGGTTTAGTAAGATTGCAGGTCCTCTATTTAATTTATTAAAGAAAGATTTAGAATTTCTTTGGACTGCAATGTGTCAACAATCCTTTGATGATATAAAACAAGCCTTAACAACCTCACCTATCATAGTCGAGCTAGTCTGGGGTGAGCCTTTTCACATAAGTGCAGATGCATCTAATTTTTCAATTGGAGCAGTTCTTGGACAGAAGGACGAATCGGGAGTGATGCATGCCATTTATTATGTAAGTAAAAATCTTAATCCAACTGAGCAAAATTATACCACTATTGAAAAGCAATTTCTAGTAGTTGTGTATGCCATTAATAAATTTAGACACTATATTACTGTTTATAAATTTTTTGTACATATAAACCATGTCGCTATTCAATACCTGTTGAATAAAGCTATGGTGGGAGGATGCATCATTCGATGGTTATTTTTATTGCAAGAATTTGATATAACAATAGTTGATAAACTAGGAAAAGATAATGTGGTGGCTGACTTTTTGTCTAGAATGGTTTTATAGGAAAATAACAAACAAGTGAAAGATGTATTTCCTAATGAACACTTATTTTCCATATCAATTCAATCGCCTTGGTTTGTTGATATTGCTAATTATTTAGTAACTGGGAAATGTCCTTATTTTTCATCTAAGCAGCAAACGAGATTAATTAGAGAAAGTTTCAGATTTGAATGGATTGATGGTTTGTTGTTTAAAATGTGCCCAAATAATGTCATGAGAAGATGTATACAAGAAATAGATGTTTATGATATTTTGAAGGCATGTCATGATGAACCAGGTGCAAGACATTATTCCACATTGAGAACAGTACATAAGATTCTAGGAGCAGGCTATTTCTGGCCAACAATGACTGAGGATGTGACTCACTACATCAGGCATTGTGATCAGTGTAAGATAATGGGAAGGCCCACATGGTCTATAGAAATTCCACTTCAAACACAAGTTTCCTTAGAACCATTTGAGAAATGGGGAATTGACTTTGTTGGTCCCATAGATCGACCATTAAAAGGAAATCATTACATTCTTGTGTGTACTGATTATGTCACTAAATGGGTAGAGGTCAAGGCATTACCAACTGCTAAAGAAGAAAGAGTTGCAAATTTCTTATATAAAAATATTCTATAGAGGTATGGATCACCTAACACACTTGTATCAGATCAAGGACCACAATTTATGTCTTCAATGCTTCAAGCATTTCTTTAGAGATATCAAGTTCAACATAGGAAGTTATCACCATACCATCCTCAAGTGAATGGGTAGAGGTGACTAATAGAGAATTGGAGAATATACTCACAAAGACAGTTTCACCTCGAAAGAGTGACTGGTCTGATAGATTGAAAAAAGTTGTTTGGGCATATAACACCACTTGGAAAACCACCACAGGTTTTTCTCTATATGAGTTAGTTTATGGGAAGATACCTATTCTTACTATAGAATTTAAACTTGAAACACTTAGAACAACTTTAAATGTGGGTAGAGACCTGACTGAAGCACAAAAAAATATAGTGTTGCAATTGAATAGGTTAGATGAAATGAGGATGGAAGCTTTGCATCAAACAAAGATCATTCAAAATCAAAAGAAACAATAGCATGATAAGAATATCTATAGTAAACAATTTACTGTAGGAGATTAGGCATTACTGTTTGATTCACAATTTCAAGAATTCAAAGGGAAGTTTCATACCAAATGGCTTGGACCATATGAGATTAAACAAGTTTTTGATAATGGAGTTGTCCAATTAACACCTATTGATGGAGAGAAGAAGACAATGTTGGTAAATGGACACAGGCTTAGGCTTTATCATAAACTAGCATAGAAAGAAGAGTTTACAATTGAACTTCATTCAAGGATAGAACATTTTACCAAGGAAGATTTTTCTTCTTTAGGTGAAGTGTCTTGTCCTTAGTACTTTTCAGTTGTCATGAATAAAGAAACTAAATTGAAAACCAGAAATGGCGGTTTAACTTCTGAATAAAGAAAGTAAATTGAAAACCAAAAATGGTGGTTTACTTTCCAAAAAAAAAATTCCTAATCTTCTTGTCTCTTGTAGGTACATATCTAGATAGATTTTGATGGCTCCTCGCAAAACCATAAAGATTCTGATAACTCCTAATTAAATTGGAAATCAATTCCTTGATCACAACTTTGATTATATGCTCAAATTAATTCAACTCTTGATATCTCCTAATTACTCTTGATTAGTTGTTCTCAGTATTCAAAGAAGATCTTGAGAGGAACACTTCTGATAGCACTGAAATATTAATGACTAGTGGGAGCAGAGGAATTAATGCATCATTTGAAGCTTCATTGTTTTGCTAACTTGTTTGTTCACTGTGCAGGTATAGGTTCATTTGATATTTTGTATTTTCATGGTTTGACATGACAACATGTGGAGAAAAGTGGGATCCCACAAGGGTTGAGCCCATCATGCTACAAGCATTACATTTATCAATTGAGATCGAGTACACTATATAATTTGTCAAACTCTGACAGATTCTAATCCTTTTTGAAGATAGCAAAGATTATTCCATCTAACTCCATCGTCAAATATACTATCTGTCAACATCAATGTCATTTCACACCATCGAGAGGTAGGTTTTATATGATGTATTTATTTTCAAAAGTTCAAGTGCATTAAATTATGTGTCATAAAGTTGTTATAGAGGTCATATCATCATGTTAAATGCCAAGTGTAATTTCTAAGTGGTTTAAATATGAGGTGACATTACTTGCTCAGTTTTCAAGTAATGATTGTGAAGTGATGTTTAAAGTGAAAATCATTCTGTACGACAAGATCAGTGAATGTACTTCCGCCACCTTTCGTCAGCAAATTTTAAAACAATTTCATTGATGAGAAGTTTCAAGCATGTGAAGTGTACTCTGGTTTAACTAAACATAATGACGAATAAAGGACATTTAATGCCCAAGTATAGGAGCATTTATGAATCATTTCATATTTATTCAATAAGAAAAGGAAACCCGTTGTCATTTCTACAATATCCCCATTTCTACATATTTCCTAAATTGTTACAAAGTTTTTGACATTCTCAGTCTATAAAAATGGGTTACAAGTGAATGGCTGAACCAAAGGAGGCCATTATAGATAGTGAAACCAAAAGATGGTTGCAGTAGGTGGGCTGGTTGGACCTCATTCTTAAATATGAAGGTTATGAGTGGGATGTGATTCAAGAATTTGAAAGAAATTTCCACATCAACTTCACAGTAGTGAGAAGGGAAGCTATTAAGGTATCCACGACTGTCATTTGTGCATTGTTTGGAATTCCTACTAAAGGAGAAATTGTGAAGTGAGGTCAACATGATTTAAAGGAACTTCAAGAAATGTTCCATGTTGACCCAGAACCTTTGCCCACTTTCCAGATTCACAAAGGGAAAAATAAGGGCATTGATAGAGGAAGTCTCCAGGAGCCCTGGTCATCAATTGCCCACTGCCCAATGAAGTATTTTACTGTGAGGGCCAGTTTGCTACAGTTTTGAGAACAACTCTTCAACTTCTCATTCATATTCATCACGAAGAAGCTAAGCTGGAGGTAAGAGTAAATCTACCTGCATTTTTTATTTTCCCAAATCAGTGATATGGAAATTAAATGTAAAGAAAAGTAAAGTAGGATTACCCACCATGGATCAATGCATTTAATTGCTAAGCATCATTTTATGCAAAAACCAAATGGTGAGGAGAGATGGAGACAATTTTTGATGCATACTGAGGGTGAGAGTTTTGTAAAATATAAAATCCCTATAACCAGAACTTTGAAAGTAGAAAAGAAAAAGAGCTCAAAGAAAGTTAGGGAAAAACCTATAGGGAGGCCTCGAAAAGAAGACTCTGAGGAAGTTGAACCTTCAAGAAAAAGAAAAGAAAAATAAATGGAAACCTTAGAAGAATATAAGCCTAAAGAGGGAAGTAGTAAAAAGAAGAAGGGGATTGAATAGAAACAAAAACTGAAAAAGAGGAGACAAGATGAAAAACTTGAAAAACTTGAGGAGAAAAATAAATTGAAAGAGGAAGAAAGAAGAAAGCTCAAAAATCTCCTCTTATAATTCAAGTTGAGGAATCTGAGAAAAAAGAACCTGAAAGAGAAGAAAAATATTCTCAATCTACAAAAACCCCTATGAATGAAACTTTTATGCCAAACCCTACTACTGCTCTAGAATCCCCTATTGAAAAGGAAGTTTCTCAACCTTTATCTCCAGTGTTTGAAGAAAACATTAAATTACTAGAGTCCCAAGTATTTGAGGAAGCCCAAATCCATGATGTTACCCCTGGTTCTCCAAATCTACCACAAATAGAAGAAATATTTGTCCATGGAGGGAAAACAACCCTTAAAACAACAAGAGGAGGTTGATGATAATTTAAATCAAAAGAAAGAAGAAAAAAACAAGTTCAATTTTCACTTAGGTTATCCAAGTTAGAAAGGGAAATACACGAATACAAAATGTAGAATATGATACTGGAAATTAAATTGAAACAAAAAGATGAAGAAATTCAAAGTCTGAAATAGAGGTAGAAAAATTGAAGTCACAGTTGCAACAAGATACAAACTAGTTGTTCACACAACTGGAAAGTGTAAAAGAAACCCTAGGGAAGGTAAATGAAGAATGTGCACAAAGGATAATGAAATTCAAAGGTTGAAGGATTCATAGAAAGAAGGCAACAAGTGGCTCCTGAAAAGGAAAAACCAGAGCAAAAAACATCCTCTAGGTGTTTACCTCCGCTAGAGGGAAAACCACAAGAAAAGTCAATAGAACCAAGGTACCTTTCCCTCATGGAAATAAAATACAAAAAATTAAACATGCAGCTTCAAAATGACATCAAAAAAGTTACCAAAGAAAGGGATGAAGCAGAAAAGAGGGTGGATGAGGTGGTTGACATAGCCTTTGCACTGGTAGCCACCAGGAAACCTTCATGAATGTATGATTTATTTCTTAGAGAAATGTTTTTAAAGTGGAAATTAAATCAACTTGTGTCACAAAGGCCTATTGATTTCAGAACTGACAATGATTTTCTTCAATCTTATTTCAAAATTCATCCAAGTATCCAGAATCAGATGTGTGAATTTTATCAACATGCTTTCATTATGGGAGATATAGATGATTCTCTCCTTAACATTTATGTTGGGGATATCTAGATTAGAGCATTTTTTATCTTTGCTATAGAATGAAATTTAATGGAGGAAAAGAATGGGAGAATATAGAGAGGCACATAAAAAGTGTGGACTGCCAATGAGAGGAGAGATCCCTATTGCAGCTAAATACATTGGAAAGTTTAGATCAGTTGCTAGACTCAATGATGTTGCTCCCATTTATGTGTCTAACTTATTGAAGAGTATTGCATGTTTCCAGAATGTGGAAGGAACATTAACTCCTTTAGCTCATGAAGCATGCATTGAAAGATATAACTACATTCTTGATCAATTGAAAAGAAGATAACTTATTAGCTCAAATAATATCAAATGGAGTTTGAAAAGAGTTAGGCATGTGATCAGTTTGATAAAACAACAACAATAATCTTGGATTGGGATGAGGTTCAAGATCCCCATCATCATTATGCCTACTCCAAAAATCAATGCACAAGAGAAAATACCAGAAGAAGTCTTGAAATCCTGGTATGAGAAACTGGAACAGAACCATGGCTTCGCCAATAAACAAAGGACATCAGACATGTATAGAGGATGTGTCTTTGATTGTGCCTTATAGATCAAAACTCCAAATAAAGACATCCCTGATGTAATCAATCTATAACCATGAGGACATGGTTAAGAACGAGAGGGGGAGAATGATGAGGGCTTGTAGAAACCTCATGCATTTTATAAATTTGATACTTAATACTTTATATTTGGCTTTAAAACTGATGATATCATCTTTTATATGCTTCATTTATGAACTTAATTATGCATGAAGACTTAGAATTTGAATGCTTTTATATAAATGTTTATTTTCTTTTAATATATGTCTGAATGGAATTTAATGTTGTGATTGTTCTATTATTATGTATATTTAACTCATGACTGGAAGAGTATTTATTGATCAGATGAAGTGCTAACCATTTTTCTATTCAAATGAGATTGGTGACTAACCTATCATGACTCAACAGTCTCAGTCAACTTACTTATCAGCCAAACAACAATTCCAACAAACATACATTCCACCTCTACAGTTCTATTCGACACCAACTAAATATGATCACAAGATTTTCATGATTGTTCTTCAAGCACTCCAAAATGTCTTTAATAATCTAGAGTTAGTTATATTTCCCACATTTTCCTATTTTCCAAATAAGAGAGGATATATATATCCAATCTCGAGATAGTTAGAACATTAATGTATTAGTTTTTTATTTCAAATAGATTTCACTTTTCAATTGCTAGTTGGAACATTTTGTACTTCGCCCCTGTTTGGGAAAATTCGATGGAAATAAAAAGAAGTTGATCCAATTTTTGTTGTTAGATCCCTCTAGAGGTAGAGCAGCGCCCGCTCTTCTGAAGGAAGGTGATCTTGTTAGTTAAGATTTCATCTTCATTCTTGTTTTAAGTTGCAATTCTTTCATCAGTATAATGTTAGAATAGATCTTAAATTCATAATTGCATTGATGTAATCTTCATTCCATTACTGTATTGATTAATTAAAATGTTTTATATTTTAACTTAGTTTAAATTCTAGTTAATTAGATTGAAGATAAAATAGTTCATTAATTGTTGATAAGTAGTTATGTTCTTAATGGATTATGCACAGAGAAAGAATTATTACTTGATAGATTGGATGTATGAGGAATGAAATATTTTTCTTTTGAATTATTTAGATTTCAATTCTATTGATTAGCTAGATTTTGAATTCAAGTTAAGATAGATTATCATTTTTTTGCAAGAAAGATTAAGTTTAATCATCCATTCCAAATGATCTGATCTAGCTTGAAATATGACTCGGCTCTGCACATTTTCTATTTTGGAATAATTTTTTTCATTTAGAATCTTTAGAATAAGTTTGAGGAAGGAAAAAGTAGAAGAATAGCGTAGAGACACTTCTGATAAATAAGGAACAAAATTGGACCGCTCCTGACAAAGTGGACTAACAACAAACCCCCCCAAAACCAGTCCAACTCTTACCACAGACAGCTTTAAACACTCCCGAGTTGAAAATTAAAAGATTAAATGATTAGGGAATTGTGACAACAACAACCCCTATCCATCACCTATAGGTTCAGTTGTTGTTTCTCGAACTTGGTTGCATTACCATTTCATCATCGTTTAGGTTGTTTAGAATAATATAGATTTGTTATTCTAAACATCTTTTCTAGTTTGCATTACCATTTCATCATCGTTTAGGTTGTTTAGATGAAATATATATTTTTTATTCTAAGTATATTTAGATGTTGATAAAAAATTATGATCATACAGGTTCAGTTGTTGTTTCTAGAACTTGGTTGCGAACATATATGATTAGAAAGAATGGCATACCTGCATTTGAAGACTATGAGAAACACAAAACCATTCTCATGTATTCACACCTTGTTATAGCAACAAATGTTAAGTTATTGATACATCATGCTAGACCAAAAAAAAAAAAACTATGGACAATTAGTAGTGTTGATCATGAAGCATTACTGGAAACTATGAAGGTAAGAGATGACCCTTCAAGCACACTTGAGTAGTAGATCATTTGTTGTATGGGACAGGTATGATATTTTTCATCACATTTTGATATTGTTTATTTGCTAAGGTTCATTATTTAGGTTGTTTAGAATAATATATATTTGTTATTCTAAGAATCTTTTTTAGTTTGCATTACCAATTCATCATCATTCAGATTGTTTAGAATAATATAGACTTGTTAGTATAAGCATCTTTTCTATTGTGACCATATAGATTTCTCATTCGAAGTATATTGTGATGTTCCTAGCATGATTGATCATGGAGTTGCTGCAACAGTAGCTAGCTCCGATCCTTTGACATAGGTATGCGACATATTAGAATAATATAGATTTTTTATTCTAAGCATCTTTTCTAGTTTGCATTACCATTTTAGCATCATTTAGGTTGATTAGAATAATATAGATTTTTTATTCTAAGAATATTTTATATTGTGACCATATAGATTTTTCATTCGAAGTATATTGCAATGTTCTTGTCATGATTGATCATGGAGCTGCTACAACAATAGTCAGCTCTGATCCTTTGGCAGAGTTATGTGACAGATTAGAATAATATAGATTTATTATTCTAAGCATCTTTTATAGTTTGCATTACCATTTCATCATGAATTAGGTTGTTTAGAATAATATAGATTTGTTATTCTAAGCATCTTTCTAGTTTGCATTACCGTTTCATCATCACTTAGGTTGTTTAGAACAATATAGATTTGTTATTCTAAGAATTTTTTTCTATTGTATGCAGTTTAATTGCTACCTTGATGGTTTGTACAGGTGTTTGTCACTCCAAAACGTCAACATGCTATTGTTGTGGAAGACTGTGCCGACCGTGAAGGTAACATGTGATCTATTTCCTTCCCCTACTGGGAAATGACTATGTATTATGGTCATTTGTTGTATGCCTATGTGGCATTTTATAAATCCTATATTTGATAGCAATTCTTCAATGATAATATCATATGTATTGCGTGTAATTTACGTGTATTCAAGTGTATACTTTACAACTTATGTGTATAATTTGTCACTTATGAGTATTCCAATGTATACTTTATGACCTACATGTTTTCATGCATATACTTTGTATTCATGTGTGTAGTTCATGACTTAAATGTATTTGAGTAAATGATTCACTTTTTCACTCACTCACGAGGAACAAAACGAACCCTAAACCCCTTTACACCTGTACATTGCATCCATCTAACCCTTTTTCCATCAACTGAAAACTCGACACCACAAACAAATGCCTTAGAAATATCAAAAACCAAGAGAGATTATTGTAGAGGGGCCCTATGTGATCTCGTAGACTTAGACAAATTGTTTCTAAGTGACATGGTTTTTGAGTAATAACTCATCAAATATTGCTTCCTTTTAGCACTGTGGACTCTTAAAGGAAATCACCAGTTAAATGTAGTTTAAAGTGATTTGGCGTGTTTGGGTGCAAAAGAGGACCATTCCTAGCATAAACGTACCCATCCAAATGTTTTGAAACAATTCATTTGGTCGTACGAATTGCAAAACAAAAGTTGCACCTTTTGCAATTTTACATTGCTTGCGTTTGACAAATTTTTCCTCAACTGAAAACTCGTCACCACAAGAAAATGCCTCTGAGATAGCAACAACCGGGAGAGGTTATTGTAGAGGGTCCCAACAGGATCATGTAGCCTTAGATGGAGAGTCTGTAAGCATCACAGTTTCTGAGTAATAGCCCGTCAAAGATTGTTGTCTTTTAACACTTTGGACTCTTAAGGGAAATCGTTGGTCCAATGTAGCTCGAAGTGGTTCAACGTGTTTGGGTGCAAAAGAGAACCATGCCTACCATAAACATACCCATCTAGACATGTTGGAATAGTCAGTTTCGTTGTATGAGTTGCAGAATGAAAGTTACACCACTTCGCAACTTTACACTGCTTGCATTTGACAACTTTTTCCTCAATTGAAAACTCATCACCACGGAAAACACTCTGAGGTAGAAAAATTCGAGAGAGGTTATTATAGAGGGTCCCAACATGATCCCATAGCCTCAAACAAGAGTCTGTAATGTCACGGTTTCCAAGAAATAGCCTGTCAAAGATTGTTACCTTTTAGCACTTTGGACTCTTAAGGGAAATCACTGGTCCAATGTAGCTCAGAGTGGTTCAGTGTGTTTGGGTGCAAAAGAGGACCATTCCTAGTGTAAACATACCCATCCAGATGTGTTGGAATAATTTGTTTGGTTGTACGAGTTGCAGAATGAAAGTTGCACCACTTTGCAACTTTACACTGCTTGCATCTGACAATTTTTTCCTCAACTGAAAAATCATCACCACAAGAAAATTCCTTTGAGATAGCAAAAAATGAGAGAGGTTATTGTAGAGGGTCCCAACATGATCACATATTCTTAGATGGAGAGTCTATAAGCGTCACAATTTTTGAGAAATAATCTATCAAAGATTGTTTCCTTTTAGCACTTTGGACTCTTAAGGGAAATCGTTGGTCCAATGTAATTCGAAGTGGTTCAACATGTTTGGGTGCAAAAGAGGACCATGTTTAGCATAAATGCACCCATCCGGACGTGTTGGAACAATTTGTTTGGCTATACGAGTTGCATAATGAAAGTTGCACCACTTTACAACTTTACACTGCTTGCATCTAACAACTTTTTCCTTAACTGAAAACTTGTCACCACAGGAAAACGCCTCCAATATAGAAAAAAATAAGAGAGGTTATTGTAGAGGGTCCCAACACAATCTCGTAGCCTTGGATAGAGAGTTTGTAAGCATCACGATTTTTGAGTAATAGCTCGTCAAAGATTGTTTCCTTTTAACACTTTGGACTCTTAAGGAAAATCGTCAGTCCAATGTAGCTTAGAGTGGTTCAACGTGTTTGGGTGTAAAAGAGGACCATGCCTAGGGTAAATGTACCCATCCGAATGTATTGGAACATTCTGTTTGGTTGTATGAGTTGCATAATGAAAGTCACACCACTTTGCAACTTTACACTACTTGCATCTGACAACTTTTTCCTCAACTAAAAACTCGTCACCACGGGAAAATGCCTCCGAGATAGCAAAAACTGAGAGAGATTATTGTAGAGGGTCCCGACACGATCCCATAGCCTCAAACGTAGAGTCCATAATCATCACGATTTCAGAGAAATAGCTCATCAAAGATTGTTTCTTTTTAGCACTTTGGACTCTTAAGGGAAATCACCGGTCTTATGTAGCTTAGAGTTGTTCAGCGTGTTTGGGTGCAAAAGAGGACAATGCCTAGTGTAAACATACCCATCCAAACGTGTTGGAATAGTTTGTTTGGTTTTACGGGTTGTAGAATGAAAATTGCACCATTTTGCAACTTTACAATGCTTGCATCTAACAACTTTTTCCTCAACTAAAAACTCGTCACCATGGGAAAATGCCTCTGAGATAACAAAACCAAGAGAGGTTATTGTAGAGGGTCCCAACATGATCACATAGCCTTAGATGGAGAGTCTATAAGTGTCACAGTTTCTGAAAAATATCCTGTCAAAGATTGCTACCTTTTAGCACTTTGGACTCTTAAGGGAAATCACCGATCCAATGTAGCTTGGAGTGATTCAATGTGTTTGTGTGCAAAAGAGGACCATTCCTAGTGTAAACGTACCCATCCGGACATGTTGGAACAGTCTGTTTGGTTGTATGAGTTGCAAAACGAAAGTTGCACCACTTTGCAACTTTACACTGCTTGCATTTGACAACTTTTTCTTCAACTGAAAACTTGTCACCACAAGAAAATGCCTCCAAGATAGAAAAAACTAAGAGATATTATTGAAGAGGGTCCCAACATGATCCTGTAGCCTTAGATGAAGATTTTGTAAGTGTCATGGTTTCAGGTAATATCCCATCAAAGATTTTTGTCTTTTTGCACTTTGGACTCTTAAGGGAAATCGTCGGTCCAATGTAGCTCAGTGTGATTCAATGCGTTTGGGTGCAAAAGAGGACCATTCCTAGCATAAACATACCCATCTGGATGTGTTCGAATAGTCTATTTGGTCATACAAGTTGCAGAACGAAAGTTGCACCACTTTTCAACTTTACAATGCTTACATTTGACAACTTTTTTCTCAACTAAAAACTCGTCACCATGGAAAAACTCCTCTAAGATAGCAAAAACCAAGAAAGTTTATTGAAGAGGGTCGCAACATGACCCCATAGCCTCAAAAAAAGAGTTTTTAAGTGTCACAGTCTCTGAGTAATAGGCCATCAAAGATTGTTTCCTTTTTGCACTTTGGACTCTTAAGGGATATCACCAGTCCAATGTAGCTCTAACTGTTTCAACATGTTTGGGTTAAAAATAGGGCATTTCCTAGCCTAAACGTACCCATCCACATGCAATGGAACTATTTTTAGAGCAGACTAACCTCCTTTTCATTGATGATAAAATATTCCTCTTATCTTTTCATTCCTTTTGTAAGTAGTTAATTTTATTCTTTAGTTGTTTTGCTTCAATTTCAACACTTATGAAAACAAGATCCCTTTGTTTGATAGAGTTTTCAATGCTTAGGACAACAACTTCCTTTTTTCAAATCCACCTTAACCATCATCTCTCACTTTCTTTGCCCGCGCAAATTCTTACCAACTACAAAACTTCAATTGCATTAGGTTCAATGGCATATATGACAACAATTGCGATATAGAAAGTTTGGTGTGGGCCAAGGTTGATTGACATATATGAAAATATCATATCAATGTTATTTCTTTTTTGTGAAGTGTGCATTATGAATAGTGTGTGATCTGTATAGGATCTAGACTAATTGCGAATCTGAATGCTTAATTATAACAACTTAATGGAAATATAATTCATACATACATTATAGAAATTATGCATAAAAACTAAAAACTTAAGGTGAAAAGCAGAACATAAGAGAGGAGAGAAGAAGTGCAAAAAATTTGGTAACGGAGTTCGTCACAAACGTGACTACGTCTCCGGGTCCGCTCCAATAGAGAGACCGATCCGATTAATCTCCACAAAAAGGATTACAAATGCACCAAGACCATTCCTTCTAGCACTTCAGCAGCATAACACTACTCCGACATACAAGAATGGCTCAAAAATCTCCACAAGCATTCTCCTGTTCTCACCACCTAGACTTGAAAAATCTGAGTGAACCAAGCTCACTCCTAAACTCCCATTTTGTACATCAAATTTACCAAATATGGTGTAAAACCATATGATTTACAATATCCCAAAAATCCCCTAATTACATATAAAAATCAGAATAATCTCCCTTATTTTACATAAAATCTTCAAAAACAACTCCCTTATCCATGTGAAATCACATAAAATAAATTTAAGCCCTTTAATGTATTAATTCGGGCTTCTATGGTTTAGGGGAGTTATGCCTAATCCCTTAAAAAGGATTAAAGAGGTTGTTGGTTCTAATTTTTAGGGGAATTTGTTTTTAAAATTAAAGCATTCGGCTTTAACAATCTTTAAATAGACACATCCACTTATACATACCAAATGTATTCGGTGGTGCATCGGTAGTCCTACATTTTGTTATACAAGTGGTCGGGGGTTCCAATCCCGCCGGCCACATTTTAACCACAAAATCCGCCAAACAATGAAACAAAAGAAATCCATGCTAAATATAGAGTAAACAAACTGTCGTTGGCATAACGGTCGGGCCGTTGGCTAGCCCACGACAGGTCATAGGATCGAGCCTTCTAACAAACCTTTTTTTTTAACAAAAAAACTGACGGAACATGGAGGGTTGCAATAGAGCCACGTGTCGCACCAGGAGGGTGCCACATGGAAAATGCTCATTCGCCGAGGATAACACGTCATTGCTGATTGGACCGCTGACGAGGCCGATGACTTGTGTGCCAACTCAGATGCCACAGTGTATGGATGGACACGTGTCAACCTTTGATTGGTCCGTACAATGTTGATGTGGATGCCACGTGTCAGATTCCCAATGGTCCACCTCTCTGTCCGTACAGTACGGAATGACATGTCAACATGATGACATCATCAGTTGTACCCTCTAGTCAATCGAACCTTGACTACCAATATCTCGAGCATATGATGTCGGATTTTGATGAAACGAACGTTGCCCGAATTGTCCTGACGAGCTCTTCGATTTGGAACTACTTCCGTCAATTTTCGAGACAATCTTTTTTCCGCTTTTTGGATGCCCCCTGATGGCAGTTTGACCCAAGGTTTGACTGGCCATAACTTGTGCAAACAGACTCGTTTTTGCCCCGTTCAAGTTACGCTGGAATCAGGACATCGAACCCTTTCTGGTGGTACTGAAATATGGAGTATTGGAGACATTTCAATTTTCACTGAAAAATATCCCCCGGATCAGGCCTCCCCACTGGAGAACTTTTGGACCTCCAAAAGTGACATTTACTCTGACATTAAGTGAGGACTTGGCCTCCCCACTTGTCTTGTATCCTCTGTACATTTGAATACCTGGCTCACAAGCATAATCAAGACTACAAAAATATTGTTGAACATAAACATAACTTTATCACTTCCATAAGAATCTACATCAACTGTCGTAGCCACTAACCAACAAACATTGACTAGCATCAAGCTGAACAATAATGCAGAAATGAAAGAGAATAAGTCAACAACATATCGATCCTTCACAACAAGAACATTTTTACCCAAGGAACCATCAATGCTTTCAATCATCATTCCATGATGCTGTACTGCGGGTGCATCCTGCAACATCTGACCCTGGTTAGCTACTCCAAGTTCAAGTTTAGAACCACCTGTATTGACAGACATAAGAGTTAACTCTTTACTTGCATTAATCACCCTCTTTAATTGCCCTGTGTTTGCAAAAGAACGATCAGTCTTAATCCTGTGAGAATGTACAATATATTGAATGCCATCTTTAAACAAGTGATAATGATTCTTTTCCCTATAGAAAATTGCTTTTCGATGATATAAATAAGGGCTACCAAGCACTATCCCACATATATCCAGTGGAACCACATCAAACTGTACTTCATCCACAAATTTACTAGTGATTGCGAATCTTAAGGTGCATTGTCTTGTTACTTGCAACTTATCATTTTCACAAATCCAGCCTAGTGGATAAGGTTTCTTATGTTGTGTAGTTTCCAATCCCAAGTTCTTTACAACACTTTCAGAAATTAAGTTCACTTGAGAACCACTATCTATGAGTGCATCAATTTTAGTGTTCTTAGCAACAACCCTTAAATGAAATAGCTCATTCCTTTTTTTATCTTCAGAGAAATCATTAACTTTAGATGAAGAAGCACAACTATGAACAGAAACACTGGAAATAGGAGCTTTACCTTTCAAACCCATAGCTGTTATCTTAGTCTCATCATCTGAATCTGAACCAAGATCCAAAACAACATTCGTGGCTTTCTCCTTACCTTTCTATTTTTTATTACATTTCTGAGCCCACTTAGGCCTCAGTTCAGGATGCAACTACCAACAATGCTCTTCATCATGACCCTTCCTGTCACAATGAGTGCAAGAAAGTTTCTCATCCTTCTTAACTGTAGCTACCTTCTTTCCTTTCCCTGTCTCTGCAACCTTAGAAGATTTCTTTACATCATTATCAAACTTATCAATAAAAGATCCTTTACCCCTTGACTCTAAATGTGTAGCTTTCCATCCTTACCTTTCCTATTGTTTTATTCCAAGCAATATTTCCTAAATTCAGTACTCCACTAGGCCATCATTAAGTGTCATTGCAGACATTACCACTCTACCAATGCAATCATTAGCCCTATTCCTAGGTCACTAAGTAGAGTGCAAGAAAGTTTAGGCTTATCACTCCTTCTTGATTGTATGCTTGCCTTCTTTCCTTGGTCTCTGCAAACTGAAGATTTTTTTGTTCATCATTATCAAACTTATCAGAGATCCTTTACCCCTTGACTCTAAATGTGTAGCTTGAACAGACACTCATCCAAATTACAAGGGTTCAAAACCAAAATAGAATGCCTAAGGTAGGAATACAGACCTCCTATGTACTTCAACAAAGTGTCCTGGGTGTACAAAGGAACATTCAAAGCGATAGCCCTTTTCCTAAATTCATGGGTGTACTCTTGGACAGTTTGACCTTTTCCTTGCCTAAACATTTGTGAGTCCATCATTAACTGCTGCATATGTCCTAGGGGATAAAATTGCTTTTTAAGAGCATTAACAAACTCTGCCCAAGTTAAACTGACTCTACCATGTTGTGAAATTTCTGCCTTAGTCTTACTCTCCCACCAAGTTAAAGCTGTACCTCCTAACCGAAGAGTAGCTAATTGGATCCTATCAACATCATCTAATAGGTTCTGGACTCTATAGTAGACTTCTACTTGCTGAATCCAATCATCCAATTTTTCAGCATTAAGTTCACCACAATACTTTGGTAAATCAAATTTTACATCCAACTTAATTTTAGGCTTATGCCCACTCTTGAAAGGATTAAAAGAAG
This sequence comes from Sequoia sempervirens, assembly GCA_007258455.2. Lineage (NCBI taxonomy): Eukaryota > Viridiplantae > Streptophyta > Pinopsida > Cupressales > Cupressaceae > Sequoia > Sequoia sempervirens. The sequence continues at coordinate 7,433,085 of VDFB02000011.1, forward strand.
TAGAATGAGGAGAAGATGGAGAAGAAGGAGAAGAGGGAGGAGAAGAAGAAGAGGGTGGATCTAGTTGCTTGTCACCATCTTCATGTTGTTTCTCTTTCTTGTCTTCACAAACATCTTTCTTCGACGAACCTCCTTCACGTTCCTTCCGTTCTTGTCTTTCTTGGAAAAGAATGTCCACCTTAGCCTTCATCTCGAGGAATGCTCTTCGAAATTCCTGCTCACTGATCTCATTAGGAACCTCCATTCCAGAAACATACATCTTCGGAAATGTTCTACGCTTCTTGATCTCAGGATCAAAGTCTGTAAGCTTGCCTTCGCCTTTCTGAATCCTGGATCTCGTTAGCATTAAAAAAAACAAATAACTACAATAATAGTCAACTGAGCTCTGATACCACTTGATCTGTATAGGATCTAGACTAATTGTGAATCTGAATGCTTAATTATAACAACTTAATGGAAATATAATTCATACATACATTATAGAAATTATGCATAAAAACTGAAAACTTAAGGTGAAAAGCAGAACATAAGAGAGGAGAGAAGAAGTGCAAACAATTTGGTAACGGAGTTCGTCACAAACGTGACTACGTCTCCGGGTCCGCTCCAATAGAGAGACCGATCCGATTAATCTCCACAAAAAGGATTACAAATGCACCAAGACCATTCCTTCTAGCACTTCAGACTCCGACGTACAAGAATGGCTCAAAAATCTCCAGCATTCTTGTTCTCACCACCTAGACTTGAAAAATCGTGAACCAAGCTCACTCCTAAACTCCCCTTTTGTACATCAAATTTACCAAATATGGTGTAAAACCATATGATTTACAATATCCCCAAAATCCCCTAATTACATATAAAAATCAGAATAATCTCCCTTATTTTACATAAAATCTTCAAAAACAACTCCCTTATCCATGTGAAATCACATAAAATAAATTTAAGCCCTTTAATGTATTAATTCTTCGCTAATCCCAATTAGAGAGTACCGATCCGATTAATCTCCACAAAAAGGATTACAAATGCACCAAGACCATTCCTTCTAGCACTTCAGCAACATAACACTACTCCGACGTACAAGAATGGCTACAAAAATCTCCATAAGCATTCTCATGTTCTCACCACCTAGACTTGAAAAATCTGAGTGAACCAAGCTCACTCCTAAACTCCCCTTTTGTACATCAAATTTACCAAATATGGTGTAAAACCATATGATTTACAATATCCCCAAAAATCCCCTAATTACATATAAAAATCAGAATAATCTCCCTTATTTTACATAAAATCTTCAAAAACAACTCCCTTATCCATGTGAAATCACATAAAATAAATTTAAGCCCTTTAATGTATTAATTCGGGCTTCTATGGTTTAGGGGAGTTATACCTCCCCGGATTAAAGAGGTTGTTGGTTATAATTTTTAGGGGAATTTGTTTTTAAAATTAAAGCATTCGGCTTTTAACAATCTTTAAATAGACACATCCACTTATACATACCAAATGTATTCGGTGGTGCATCGAAAGTCCTACATTTTGTTATACAAGTGGTCAGGTGTTCCAACCCCGCCGGCCACATTTTAACCACAAAATCCGCCAAACAATGAAACAAAAGAAATCCATGCTAAATATAGAGTAAACAAACTGTCGTTGGCGTAACGGTCGGGCTGTTGGCTAGCCCGCGACAGGTCATAGGATCGAGCCTTGTAACAAACCTTTTTTTTTAACAAAAAAATTGATGAAACATGGAGGGTTGCGACAGAGCCATGTGTCGCACCAGGAGGGTGCCACGTGGAAAATTCTCATTCACCAAGGACAACACGTCATTGCTGATTGGACCGCTGACGAGGCCGATGACTTGTGTGCCAACTCAGATGCCAGGGTGTACAGATGGACACGTGTCAACCTTTGATTGGTCCATACAATGATGATGTGGATGCCACGTGTCAGATTCCCAATGGTCCACCTCTCTGTCCGTACAGTACGGAATGACATGTCAGCATGATGACATCATCAGTTGTACCCTCTAGTCAACTGAACTTTGAATGCCAATATCTCGAGCATACGACATCGAATTTCGACGAAACGAACGTTGCCAGAATTGTCTCGACGAGCTCTTCGATTTGAAACTGCTTCCGTCAATTTCTGAGACAATCATTTTTTTCACTTTTTGGATGCCCCCTGATGGCAGTTTGACCCAAGGTTTGACTGGCCATAACTTGTGCAAACGGACTCATTTTTGCCCCGTTCAAGTTGCGCTGGAATTAGTACATCAAACCCTTTCTGATGGTGCTTAAATATGGAGTATTGGAGACATTTCAATTTTCACTGAAAAATATCCCCCGGATTAGTGTGCATCAAGCCCATATAGTATGCCTATTTTGCTTATTTATGCATTATGGTTAGCAACATTCATTGTTGTGCATTACAATAATACAAATTGCATGTCGAAGGTCAAATAACATTCATGCCATGGAGTTGTATTTGGTTTGTTTAATGGTAGTATCACACTCATTTGGTCTATTCAATGGTTGCATTATGGTTGGATGATGTCTTAATTGTTGATCGTGATTATTGTATAGATTTCACATGAACAGTCTAATGAACATGTATCTTGTTTAGTTGTAAGGACTTTGTTTGAAGGTTGCATCAAACCCCTATGGTTGAAAGATAGTGGTTCTTATTCAAGATGATTTTATACCTTTTACATGTTATTAAGCTTGAATGAACATTGAGTGACATTGATTTTATTAAGATGATTATATTACTTTCAAATGAACACTGTAACATGACATATATTCATTAAGTTGTATCCTTTTTTCATTAGTTTTAACTTCTTTTGAAATAAAAATCAGCTTCCCACTTCATTACATGAGTTCAAAAAACAAAATAATGTCAAATTTAAATTCATTCAACAGATCTTGAAATCATGGGTATTCTCAAATTGAGTGTTTGATAAAAATGTATTGGTAGACATGTATGAAAAATGTGGTACAATAGAAAAGGTAATGAATTGTTTGAAAAAACTCTTCAAAAAAATTTGGTATCATGGAATGTAATGTAAGTGAGCCTTAATATGAATGAACTCTAATATAGATGGATAACCAATTGCAATTCATAAGTTCTATTAAAATGCAATTTCGTTAATCTATAACATACATTATCAACCATAACTTTAAAACATTCTAAGATAATTATACATTCCATTTTGAAAATTAAAAGTAGAAAGACATGCACACGAGGAACAAATTAGATCGAATATCAATTCTTATATATCAAAATGTAGAATAATTATGTTTGTGCATATACAAATTTGGCATATGCCTACTCAGAACAAGTTTTACAACAAGTTTTACAAAATGTGGCATATATGTCATCTCAAGATCTATCAAACCCTAAGTATCAATCTATATCATCTCCTAATCCTGTGCTAGACCATCAAAATTGAGCCTCCTCAAAGAAGTTAGTTGCTCTGAAGTTTCCTGCACAATAACAATTCAAACCAAAAATTAGATTAATTATGTGAATGGTTGACAAGGTAGACTAGTAAATAGAAACTTATATAATATCATTTATAAATTATGAATTAACATCAAAATCAGTATACATGTACTATATTATATCAATAATACAATTCTTGTTTACCTCGAGTCTTGCTCTCTTTTTTACAAGACGGTCTGCATATGATTGTCCCTTAGGACAATCGAGAGTCCTCATATAAAGTAATGGTCTCACACTCGTCACAGTGCTAAGTTGACCAAAGGACTATAGCAGATAAAATAAAAATGATACAAATTAACATATAATTGTTGACAAATAATCATATCTACTAAACACATGTCTACTCCTATCTAAACGTAAATGTCTGCAATATAAAATAAACACACACTTGTTGTGATGCTACGACACTAAATGGGCTCATAGTGGATGAATCAGCTAAAATGGTTTCCTATATAAAAATGACAAGAATGTAACACAATTTAAATGCACATGCACATATAATCATAATGTTGAGAATTAAAAAAATATATACCTGTTGTGCAACTTCATCCAATGGATTAGACCCAATCAACAAGGTCGTATAAGAACCAGGTTGTTGCATAAAAAGACAAGATTACATTAGACTATCAATATATGTAGTACATGTATTTAAACATAATAGATTTCAAAAATTAACATCTAAAATAACAATTTAAATAATACCGTATACTGATTCTATAGGGAAAATGAAATGGAAGTATTCGTAGCCTCTTGCACTTGCAACATCTGCTCCTCTATCAACAAAGTTGTTAAAGATCAACACATAAAATATCTCTCATAAAATATGAAAGAATTTACATAAAACACACTATGAAATTACTTTAAGTCTTACCACCGGTCCTCCCATATCATCCCTTCCAGTCGATGTCTCTCCTGCAAATGGTCCACTTCGTGCTCTATCAACTCTTACATCTGACATACCATGAACCTCAAAGTCGGATGTGTCTATGGAAGCCTCAATGGACCGTCGAAGAGGACCAAACATAAATTGTTGCATGTCATGCAATAATGATGCACACAAATATGTCCCAAAGAGGACGGTGTACTAGTGGGAACTAATCACGATGTACCAGTGGGAGTTGATGTAGTAGGTGTACCACCATCATGCTAGGATGTATCAGGCGTAACACCATCATGATGGGATGCACCATCAAATGGTTGCACAACATGATGGATTTGTGTGACCAATTGATCACTCAATGAATGTAATGAATAAATGCTCAGCTTCCCTACATAGAAAGCAATCTTAGGGTAAGGTAGTGGAGTCGAGGTTGTAGTAGGAGGAGCAAGACGAACTGGGGTGACTTTGTGTGCTCTAGGTCTATCCTATGTCATCCCTCTACCAACACCCTAGAAATCTCGCATGTCAAAGTAATTGACATGTTTCCCTAGAACAAACTCAACATATAATTTTCAGAGGAAATATTGAGGGAAATCAAGATTGTTGTTGGGTGGTTTATTTATTAAAAACCATCCACCAATATCTCGAGAAATTATCTAATATGCCTCTATGGGTGCACCATTTAATAGAAATTTTTGGTTTTTGCACATTAAAAGGTTGTCCTATTATGTGATCGATGAATAACTGGGCTAATTGGGATTTGTCAATATCAAGTTCACTCACCTCATCATATGATAACCCATCGGCAAAAAAATGTCTTTGTTCCTCTCGCCACTTTGCAAATCTATTGTGCTAAGTTGCCAAAGTTTCAACATTTGACATGATTATTTCCAAAGTGTTTTTCATGTTTGATAGCTCAGTGAGTGCCTCATAAATTCAACATACATTTTTCAATTGATCTAAATTTCTATGAATAGATTTGATGCAAACGAAAAAACAACCCATCCACAAACACACAAAACACAGAAGTTAAACAAAGAAAATAAATTGCATTCAAATATGAAAATAATGTGCAACCATGTTCAAACAATTACAATATTTATTCAATAATATGATCAACAAAATACTTTTTTACAATATTTGGCTCTCCATTGCCATTCTCTCTCACTTTTCCTCAAACTCATTCGTCATCTCTGCTTCCTGCAAGATTTGAAAATCTTCTCTCAAAAACTTCCATGCTGCTATCCTCACCACTATTTCCATGCAACCTTCCTACTCTCCCTCTCCTTTTTTTCTTAAAAAATGTTCAATGAAATCTGAATTAAAAACAATTTAATGCTCTCCCAAAGTGGAATCCCACTCCCTTAATTAAAATATACAATTTAACAATTTAAATCTTTGCTGGAATCTTCTATGTTTGGTATTCAAATCTACTCTCACATTTTTTTGAAGATGCCCTCCAAAATGGAGGTCTAAACATAAATTTTTTAATCAATAACGTCAAAAATACTTGCCTCTTACCAATCCATACCCGTGGGTCTTCAAATTAATGATGATATCCACACTTGCAGCTCTAAATTTGTCTTTGTAATAGCTGAAAGAAATAATTATCATTTTTTGTTTTATAGGGAGCGATTACATGGACAAAAGGTGAAATTATGCAAATAATTTAAAATCCTCTATCACTGCCCATTTTGAATTTTGAATTTACTTCAAAATATGAATATGAGATAAATAAATTCCATCAGACATTACCTTTGAGACTGTATAGATAATTTGGAAAAAAAATTCAAACATGTGACTTTGGCGTTGCACTACTGGTGCTTAAACTGACTTTTTGCATAACTCTTACCTAGAAGCTCATACTCACATGAAACTTTGTCAAGATATGAATAATATCATTAAGATGATTCCCTCCAAAGGATTTTTTCTAGATTTTAAAAATATTGAAAATTAATTATTTTTGTAAAGCTACCTATTGGAGCCTTAAAACTGCGACAACACAAAAACTCAAATTTTGAAAATTAAATCACATGAGAGGTTTTCCAATGCTAAGAGATGCCAAATGAACCCAAAAACACACCAAAATGGAAATCCAAACCAGAAGCTTGTTTTTGGTTGATGTCGATATCTAGTCCACCCAGATGCCCCTGCATCAAACACGTCGGGTAGGAAAATTTTTGTGAGTAGAACTCACAAAATGGAGTGGAGTAGTAGAACTACTCTTTTAGGTTGTGGAAAACCTACAACGAACTCCATCACTGATCTCTAGACAAAAAAAAAATCTTCCTTCGCCTCTTCCAGCACTTGGTTGGGATTCTTGTCATTCTCCTCCACCAAGTGTGCATTCTATTCATCCTTCTTCTCGTGGAATCACATCCACCATAGACCATCGTTCTTCGCCATATCTCTTCTTCCTTTCTATCTTTTTTCGTGGGATCCAACCCACCACAAATTGACCACCTCTACCAAGCTCCTCCTGCACCATCATCTACAACCTCTATACACAAATATGCAACATTCGCATACCCATTTTCAACTACAACTTTATCTTCTACTACTGCAATCTCTTCCTTAGAGGGTAAACAATCAACATTTTTAAATTTAAAATAAAAAATTACCTTCTTTGTTGCCCCAACATCATTTTCTTCATCCTCAAAACTTTTCATGCATGCATCTTCATAAGACTGTACTCATTTCTCCCATGTAGTCATGTCCTCCAAAGGACCATTGTTTGTTGCATCTCCTTCTTTATTGTTTGCACTGAAGATAACTTCATCCAACATTTTTCTCTCAAATAACCTATCTATCATCCTCATTTCTTCTTTAGACAAGAGATCATCCTCTTCCTCACCAATCCACTTTTCAAATTTAGGACCATCCATGTTCACAATTTCTGATTGCAAACCCTTTTCATCCACTTCACACAATGCACTTCATTCACATTTCATCTCTGCAACGTGTACCTTATCATCTTCTTCACTTGTGTGGGCTACCCACGCATATTCTTTATTACATTCAACCCCTACCAAAGGGCTAAAACTCTCTTTCTTTTTTCTCTTATTTTCGCTGTCCTCTTCTAAGAGAACATTCTTCTTCTCATATCTCTCTTCCCACATTCTCATTTCCTCTTTAAACATCTTCACTTCAGCTTGGAGCTTTTCAAACTCTTCACTGTGCTTCCTATTTTCCACTTCTTCCTAATATTGTTCCTAGAAAAAAAAAATTACGGCCCTCCTCATGACCCATACCATCCTCTCAAGTATAGACTGGGTGATCCCATAATACTGGTTTACAATTTTTGGCCAAACTGGACACTGAACTGATTTTTTCTAACTAAATCTTCACTTTCGGGCACCTATAGCGGCTAAAGCATGAGGAATTTGAAGATGATGCAAACTAGTGATTTGTGACATTTTGTTTGTAGATTTTAAATATATATTTTTCAAATTTTTTGGAAACATATTGCACTTCTCTTTCCATCTCCTTCAAAAACTAGTTTTTTTTAGTAAACACCATTTTCAAGGAGTGATGCTCACCATATACAACATAACTTTTTTTTCCATGAAGGATAAAATTCTAATTTTTTTGAATTTAGATTTGTAACTACAATATCTAGCCCTTTCATTTGGTTTCATAGTTTTTTATTGAATATTTTTTCATTAATCAAGTTTTGAAGTCAAACCAATTACAATTCAGAAATAGGTGGACTGTATACAACATAACTTTTTTTGTATATATCGAAATTCAATTTATTTTTTTGGATCAAGGACTTCAATATCTAGTGTATTAATATTTTTCAATTTTTTTTTTTTTTTCTGATAATCTTCTATTTTTCAACATGTGCAGAACAAAGACCTTGATTTTCGATGAAATGCCTACATTCACAAGAAATAAAAAATAAATATAATAATAAAATTAAATTTATTTAAAATTATACTTTTTGGGAAGCTTATAATAAGGATTACATACTTACAAGAAATAAATTTTAAATTAATTCATTTGACCCCCCAAAAGGTAAATCAAAAGTAGTTTTTTATCAGCATTTTGATAGGTGTAAAGGAGACTCCATTATAGGTATGATTTAAAACTAACGGGTTTCTATCCAAGGGGGGTTGATCTAAGGTGGTTCGATCAAACCCTTTTCAATTGGAATCCTTTAAATGAAACTTTTCAAGGTTTAAATTATTATATTTTCTAAAAATATGCGATTTCAGCAAAAAATAGGATCTTTCAGAAATTGTAAACCAGTATTGTGGGATCACCCGACTACCTCACGCTCGGTGATCTGTCTACACACTTTAACCCTCTAACTTCATTCTCCACCCGCAAGTCCTAGCATAGACTGCCTCACGTTCGACACTTTGCCTATGCACTCAAAACTTCTGGGTCTGAAACCACTGATGCAAACGAAAAAACAACCCATCCAAAAACTCACAAAACACAAAAGTTAAACAAAGAAAGTAAACTGCATTCAAATCTAAAAAATGTTGTGCAACCATGTTCAAACAATTACAATATTTATTCAATAATATGATCAGCAAAATATTTTTTTACAATCTTTGGCTCTCCATTGCCATTCTCTCTTACTTGTCCTCAAACTCAGACTTCATCTCTGCTTCCTGAAAGATTTGAAAATCTTCTCTCAAAACTTCCATGCTGCTATCTTCACCTTAACTATTTCCATGTAGCCTTCCTGCTCTCCCTCTCTCCTTTCTTTCTTAAATTTTTTTCAATGAAATGTAAATTAAAAACAATTTAATGCTCTCCCAAAGTGGCATCCCACTCCCTTAATTAAAATATGCAATTTAACAATTTAAATCTCTGCTGGAATCTTCTATGTTTGGCATTCAAATCTACTATCACATTTTTTGAAGATGCCCTCCAAAATGGAGGTCTACACATAGATTTTTTAATCAATAAGGTCAAAAATATTTGCCTCTTACCAATCCATACCCGTGGGTCTTCAAATTAATGATGATATCCACACTTACAACTCTAAATTTTTCTTTGTAACAGTTGAAAGAAATAATTATCATTTCTTGTTTTATTGAAAGCGATTACATGGACAAAAGGTGAAATTACGCCAATAATTTAAAATCCTCTACCACTGCCCATTTTGAAATTTGAATTTCCTTTAAAATATGAATATGAGATAAATAAATTCCATCAGACATTACCTTCTGAGACTGCATAGATAATTTGGAAAAAAAAATTCAAACATGTGACTTCGACGTTGCACAACTGGTGCTTAAAAGTGACTTTTTGCATAACTCTTACCTAGAAGCTCATATTCACATGAAACTTTGTCAAGATATAAATAATATCATTAAGATGATTCCCTCCAAAATATTTTTTCCCAGATTTTAAAAATATTGAAAATTAATTGTTTCCATAAAACTGCCCGTTGGAGTCTTAAAACTATGACAATGCAAAAAACTCAAATTTTGAAAATTAAATCACATGAGAGGTTTTCTAATGCTAAGAGATTCCAAATGAACCCAAAAAAAAACCAAAATGGAAATCCAAACCAGAAGCTTATTGTTGGTTGATGTCGATTGCCAGTCTGCCTGAATGCTCTTGCATCAGACACGTCGGGTAGAAAATATTTTGTGAGTAGAACTCACAAAATAGAGACATCAGACACGTTGGGTAGGAAAAATTTTGCGCATAGAACTCACAAAATGGAGTGGAGTAGTATAACCACTCTTTCAGGTTGTGGACAACTTGCAGCGAACTCCATCACTGATCTAGACAAAAAGAATTTCTTCCTCAACCTCTTCCAACACTTGGTTGGGATTTTTGTCATTCTCCTCCACCAAGTGTGCACTCTATTCATTCTTCTCGTGGACTCACATCCACCATAGATCATCGTTCTTTTCCATATCTCTTCTTCCTTTCTATATTTCTTCGTGGGATCCAACCCACCACAAATCGACCACCTCTACGAAGTTCCTCTTGCACCATCATCTACAACCTCTATACACAAATATGCAACATTCACATACCCATTTTCAACTACAACTTTATCTTCTACTAATGCAATCTCTTCCTTAGAGGGTAAACAATCATCAGTTCTTTGCTGCCCCAACATCATCATCCTCTTTCATGTATTCTTCATAAGACCAAATTTCTCCCTCATCATTGTTTGTTGCATCTCCTTCTTTATTGTTTGCACTGAAGATAACTTCATCCAACATTTTCCTCTCAAATAACCTATCTATCATCCTCATTTCTTCTTTCAATGAGAGATCATCCTATTCCTCACCAATCCACTTGTCAAATTTAGGACCATCCATGTTCACAATTTTTGATTGCAAACCACTTCTTCACTCACTGCAAGTTCTTCTTCACTTGTGTGTTCACATATTCTTTATTACATTCAACCCCTACCAAAGGGCCACAACACTCTTTCTTTTTTCTCTTCTTTTCGTTGTCCTTTTCTAAGAGAACATTCTTCTTCTCATACACTCTACTCTTTAAACATCTTTTCTAATATATTCGTGCTTTAGCTTGGAGTTTTTCAAACTCTTCACTGTGCTTCCTATTTTCCACTTCTTCCTAATATTGTTCCTAGAATTTTTTTTTACAAGCCTCCTCATGACCCATTCCATCCTCTTAGCTATAGACTGGGTGATCCCACAATACTGTTTTACAATTTTTGGCCAAGTTGGACTGAACTAATTTTTTCTAACTAAATCTTCACTTTCGGGCACCTATAGCGGCTAAACCATGAAGAATTTGAAGATGATGCAAACATTTTTAAATTTTGTTTGTAGATTCTAAATATATTTTTTTCAAAAAATTGGAATTAGATTGCACTTCTTTTTCCATCTCCTTCAAAAACTAGTTTTTTTAGTAAACACCAATTTTTAAGGAGTGATGCTCACCATATACAACCCCAAATCTATCATTTTTTCTTCAATATTTTTTCATTAATCAAGTTTTGAAGTCAAACCAATTACAATTCAAACATAGGCGGATTGTATACATCATAACTTTTTTTGTATGTATTAAAATTCATCTTTTTTTGTTGGATCAAGGATTTGAATATCTAGTGCATTGATATTTTTTAGTTTTTTTTGATAATCTGCTATTTTTCCACATGTGCAGAACAAAGAGCTTGATTTTCAGTGAAATACCTACATTTACAAGAAATAAAAAATAAATATAATAATTAAATTAAATTTATTTAAAATTATACTTTTTGGGAAGCTTATAATAAAGACTACGTACTTACAAAAATAAATTTTAAATGAATTCATTTGATCCCCCAAAAGGTAAATCAAAAGTGGTTTTTTATCAACATTTTGATAGGTGTAAAGGAGACTCCATTATAGGTATGGTTTAAAACTAGCGGGGTTGTATCCAAGGGGGTTTGATCTAAGGAGGTTCAATCAAACTCTCTTCAATTGGAATCTTTTAAATGGAACTTTTTAAGGCTTAAATCATTATATTTTCTAAAAATATGTGATTTCAGCAAAAATAAGATCTACCAGAAATTGTAAATCAGTATTGTGGGATCACCCGACTACCTTACGCTCGGTGATCTATCTACACACTTTAACCCTCTAACTTCATTCTCCACTTGCAAGTCCTGATATAAATTGCCTCACGTTCGACGCTTTGCCTATGCACTCAAAACCTTTGGCTTTGATACCACTGATGCAAACAAAAAAAAACCCATCCACAAACTCACAAAACACATAAGTTAAACAAATAAAATCAACTGCATTCAAATCTAAAAAATGATGTGCAACCATGTTCAAACAATTACAATATTTATTCAATAATATGATCAACAAAATATTTTTTTACAATATTTGGCTCTCCATTGCCATTCTCTCTCACTTGTCCTTAAACTCAGTCTTCATCTCTGCTTCCTACAAGATTTGAAGATCTTCTCTCAAAATTTCCATGCTACTATTCTCACCTCAACTATTTCCATGCAACCTTCCCGCCCTCCCTCTCTCCTTTCTTTCTTCAAAAAAATTCAATGAAATCTGAATTAAAAACAATTTAATTCTCTCCCAAAGTGGCATCCCACTCCCTTAATTAAAATATACAATTTAAATCTCTATTGGAATCTTCTATGTTTGGTGTTCAAATCTACTCACCTTTTTTTCAAGATGCCCTCCAAAATGGAGGTCTAAACATAGATTTTCTAATCAATAAGGTCAAAAATACTTGCCTCTTACCAATCCATACCCCCGTGTCTTCAAATTAATGATGATATCCACACCTGCAGCTCTAAATATTTCTTTGTAACAACTGAAAGAAATAATTATCATTTCTTATTTTATCAAGAGTGATTACATGGACAAAAGGTGAATTTACGCCAATAATTTAAAATCCTCCACCACTGCCCATTTTGACTTTTTAATTTGCTTCAAAATATGAATATGAGATAAATAAATTTCATCAAACAGTGCCTTATGAGACTGCATAGATAATTTGGAAAAAAAAATCAAACATGTGACTTTGACGTTGCACAACTGGTGCTGAAAACTGACTTTTTGCATAACTCTTACCCAGAAGCTCATATTCACATGAAACTTTTTCAAGATATGAATAATATCATTAAGATGATTCCCTCTAAATGATTTATCTCCAGTATTTAAAAATATTGAAAATTAATTATTTCCGTAAAACTGCCTATGGGAGCCTTAAAACTGCGACATAGTAAAAACTCATATTTTGAAAATTAAATCACATGAGAGGTTTTTCAATGCTAAGAGATGCCGAATGAACCCCAAAACACACCAAAATGGAAATCCAAATCAGAAGCTTGTTTTTGGTTGATGTCGATTGCCAGTCCATTTGAATGCTCCTGCATCAAGATTCATGTATTATTGGCACATTTTGGTTTGGAAACAATGGTCGCAGTGAAGGAGGATTTGGAGGGTTTTCATCTTGTGCAAGGTTAGGGTTTTCATCTTGTGTGTGGTTAGGGTTTTCATGTTGATCCATTTTAAGTCTGTTAATTGATAAAAACAAATCAAAATTAAAAATGATTTAAATGCAATAAAACCTATCAAATTTACCTTATTTTTTACTAAAATTAAAAAAAAATAATGCAAAAAGAATATAAATTGAATAAAAACTTAAAAATCCAAACATACCTTTCAAATTTGATTGATTTTGAGCAAAATGATTCCCTGCGAATAGATCTGAGTTGACTAGTAAAATAACATGTGCACAATGAGCTAAATATGAGCTTTCAAGTTTTTCTTTTTTAATTTATAGCACATGAAAATGATATTCATTTCAAAACAGATATTTGTTTCAAAATAGATATCCATTTTAAAACGGATATTTGTTTCCTATTTTATACTTTTTTTAATGTATGATCGAGTCTGAGACCTGACCATATATTAATTAGCGACATTTTTTTGAAGTGTATAATATAAAAATATATTAATATAGCTAATATATAATATATATTAAATTATTTATAATATATATATTATATTATACATTTTTTATAAAGTGTTATATAAAAAAATTATATAATAATATAATATTATATTAAATTATTATATATATATTATATTATTATATATATTATAATTATTATATAAATGCTACCCTCATATAATATTATATCTATATTATATATATAATATTATTATCATAATATATTGTTATTGTTACTAATTTCACCCTCAGGCTCAATGGCAAGGCATCTTTGGCAGGTGTTCATAAGGGTCAAATGGGAGCCTCATGAGGATTAGTTCATGCATCTGATGACATTTCGCAAGGGTTTTTGTTGGGGGCCTGCTTTGTTGGAAAATATGCCTCAATAATCACAGGCTGAAGCCTCCATTAGAGCCAGGTCGGTATGACATCTTCACTGTCTAGTCGACTAGTTGTTTGATACCTTCCATTTTGAACAGGTCGCTGTGACCTAGTTTCTATCTTGTCGAACGAAGCTGCAGAGCCTATCGCTGTGATAGGAAGGGTTTGGTATGGCCTCTTATCACGTGGATTTCTCTGGCCGATAGGCCATTCAATCTTCAGTCGGGGAGACTCATGGTGACCACGGGTTTCAGGATAACTTATGATGCTCGGTGAAAGGTCCCAGCGAGGAGTCGAAGTCTCACCGATTGCTTTCGTTCGGGGCAATAAGGAGTCTTAGAAGCAGGTCTTAGCGAAGGCGAAGGTCTCGCCGAATGAGGGATAAGCTCTCGACAAAGGTTGGTCCCTTTTCCACAAGGTCTCGCCGAACGCAGAGGGTCTCCCCAACATTTGACTTCGGTGTAGTTTCCAGCTGTCGCCCTTGGGTCTTGTCGACATGGCCATGTCTCAGCGAACGAAGGGATCTCGGCCAAAGGAAGTGGTTTCGCCACAATGTCTTGGCGAAACCTTTGTCTCTTGCCAAAGTGAACGAAATGAAGCCTCGCCAAATCAGGCTGTCTTCGGCGTAATCTTGTGAATTCGATAGGAGGTCTCCCTAACTCAGTGATGTCTCGTTGGCAGTAAAGGGAACAACTCGGGTAGACAGGAGGAGTTCTCTATGAAGTCTCAGCGACCGTGTGATGTCTCACCGACCAGAAAGTAAAGACATCGCCGAAAGAGCTTGACATCGGCATAAGGTCTTGTCGATATAAGGATGTCTGGCCGACAAAAGGAAAGCAGCTCGGCGGGATGACTTATGGAGACATCGACAAAGGTCTCCCCGACATGATTTTCATCGATGTAGCGCCCGACTGTCGGAGTGATGTCTTACTGACATCATGTGGTCTCAACGACAGAGGAGAGATCGATATGACATCTGAGCCTCGCCATGATGTCTTCTCGACTTGCCACGGTCTTGCCGAAGGAAATGAAGAGCTCAGACAGAATGCGGGAGTTTGGCGTGGGTCTCGGCGACAAACACCGGTCATGCAGAAAGGAATGTTTCTTTCGAGGAGACTCAGAAAGGAGATCTTACTTTCGGTAAGATGTCTTCCCGAATGAAGGTGGTCTCAGCGATGGATATGGATAGCTATCGGTGTGACTAATGAAGCCGCTATGACTCTTGTCGACGATGTGAGTCATACCGATAAGTTGCAGAATGATATAATCACATCGGCAAGACACTTTTAGTGTCACGCCGAGATGCGATTCTTTTCAAAAGGCTTTTGACCGCCCACAGAGTCTACGTGGAATACGCTCGACCAACCAGGAAGAGCTGAGGCGAGCCGTGGAAGTCTGACCAAAATGAAGAATGTCAACACGGGATGAATGCAACGCGTATCTATTCTGAGCTCAAGGCATTCAAAGCGTGCAGCTAAAGTGGTTCAAATGGGACACGATGCCAGGAAGTGAATGCGGTAGCTGCGAAATATCTGAAGAAGGCTTCTCCGGGGAATGACTCTTCACTGACACACACAGCAAGGACATGCAGGGGTGCAACATTAAATTCATCAAAAGATCTAGGGAAAAATCTATTCCGAGGATTGATATTTTGTAATCCCTAAGGGGCCGACACATTTTTGATATATAAGGAATTTTTTGCCTTTTTGTAAATAGTTCGAACGATGCATTCAAAGGAGTTAGTGATTTTATCAATCCTTCTCATCTAAATGTATGTTTTGTAACTCAACTGGATCTTGGAATATAAGATACGGAGTTTCCTTGGCCTCTGTTGATGCTTCAATTTTTTTGTCACTATTCTCGCAGAGTGTGGTGCATTTTAGGTTAATAATCAAGTTATCTTGTGAATTCTGTTATTCCTTTATGACTTTATCTGATATTCATGCCTTCCTTTGTAAAAGAGCACCATTATATGAATCGCAAGTTGTGTTTTTATAATCACACATAGATTTTATTCTTTGAAAGTGTTTTCCTTTATTCAAAACGTGTGTGTCAAGCCTACTTATGACATATTAATGTGTAGCTCATAGAATTTGATGTGTGTCCTTCTAATCATTAACAAATTTCAAGTGCATTCCAAGTATTCCTTGATCTTATCAAGTTCGGTGTATCACCATATGAATAGGCTAGTTTAGTTTCATTTGTATGCACTCCTTCTCCTTTTACCTCACAGTGATCAATAGTTTAGGTGATACCCAAAGGAAGCTAGCTTTCTCCAGAGGTTCACTCCAATTTTAGGTGACCCACAACCTTGGAGTGATCCAATGTTTCACTAGAAAGCTCAGTTTTTTACAACTTTGCATAGGGTGCATTTCTAGGTGACAACAGTTATATAATAATATAATATAATATAATATAATATAATATATAATATATTATATTATAATAATATAATAAATTTAATGTATTTCCAACAACTAAGGTTCAAACCTCACGGGGTCAATCTCTACTGTGTTAAAAATTGAGATTGGGGGAGACCCTATGGTGAAATGGTGGAGCTTCTTGCCTGTAGTGCCAAAAACCAAGGTTCAACCACACGGGATCGCTCTCTACTGTGTCAACAATTGAGATTGCTTACCCCAAATTTTTGGGGGATGACTGCGCAATGTGACGGTAAGTCACAAGCCCTGTTGAGAGGGTGTTCACGTGTTCGAGTCTCACTCAATGCATGAAAGAACGAAGGACCAAAAAAGGACCGAGGATGGATGAGCGCACATTGCACGAGGAGATAGTCACCGGTCGTTGGTCGCTAGGTGAAGACTGTAGATAGAAAGGGGGTCGATGGTAGGATCCATGGTGGTAGATATCACCCTGCAACAGTGAAGGAACAAGGTGTGTGCGCTGGCAGGGGAGGCATGGAAGGGCAACAGATGGAGGATTCCCCAGGAGTTACAGGGAGGACGAAGAAGACAAGGAGAGTGGAGGAGTGAAGATGGCAGGGATTGGAGGAGAAGACAGGCAGAAGGAGGATGAAGAACATGGGTGAGCGGGAGGAGATAACTGCAGGAGGAAGGGATGAGGCAAAGAAGAGAAGTGGAGTGGGGAGGAGGGCTATGGGAGGTAGGAGGTGAGGCAGTGAAGAGAAGTAGGAGAAGAGGAGGAAGTTGCGGGAGGTAGGAGTGGTGGCAGAGAAGAGAAGTGGAGAGAAGAGGAGGAACTACAGGAGGAAGAAGTGGAGGCAGAGGAGAGTAGGGTTGGAAGGGAGAAGTCAGAGAAGATGAAGGAGAGGTGGAATAGAGGTTAGGATGAGGAGAAAGGAATGGACTGGTACTAATATCAGACAAACATGGGGATGAGGTCCCCCATAAATTGTGGCCTCATTGATTCAAAGCTCCAGTTAAAAGCGATCACCGATAAAAATAATAATAAATTTAATATTATATTTAATATATAATATTTAATATTATATAAATATTATAATAAAATATAATATTATAATATATTAAATATATTATTATATAATACTAAATTAGCAAACATTATTATAATTTTTTTTTTATCTAATTTCCATATGTTGTATGATAAATATATTAAAAAATTATTATAATATATAAAATAAAAAATTGGTCAGGCCCAAACTCAATGGGATTAAGAATTTTGACTTAAACTAAATGGATATTCGTTTAAAAATGGATATTCATTTTTTGAGATGGATATCCGTTCGGGTTGGTGTTAGGTTTGGCATTGGTACTTTCTGCCCAAGCCTGCAAAAAGTCAAAGCGGAAATTTCACATTTTTGAGCATGTTAAAAATGTCTTTTTTTCACATTGCCACTTTTTGGAGCCCCATGATCTTGCACAGACCCAATATGCTTTTGTAGCAATCAGGTTCCACTCTTCAAAGGGGTTTTCACATAAGAAGTTGGCCCTCAATGCAAATCGTTGGTGTCCCAAGCCCCATCAGGCCATCTTTGACTATAAGCTTCTCACAGGTGTGATTCTCCAAGTTCCAATCCTGGATTTCTTAGTAGTATCTCCAACTCAGTTTGTGCTCCAACAATGGCTATAGTTGACAACTCCAGCGTTGCTAGTATTGCTAGCAACCTCAACTCATTATCTTCCCATTATTTGCTCTAGTTTCCACCTTGTTGAAGCCAATTTTAGGACAGTATAGCTAGTGTGGTCTAACAATAGGCTTGTCAGGTTGTGATTGTAATTAAATTGAAACATGCGGAGGATAATTTATTACGCCGAAGGCGTGTCCCTCATTGAGCTTTCGAAGCTCACTTTTGCATCGGATGGCTGGAAACCACGGAGGCCCTCGGCAAGGTTCTACATCTGTGCAGAGGCGTTGATCCTTCCACTGGCAACACACACATTTTTGCGGGTGGTTGAGCATTTACTCCAGTCGTCAGGATTGTTGTTGCAGCCTGTTTGGTCGTGGGTCTTGAATGCACATGACAACGCATGCCTTGAAGACTCAGCTAGATTACCTTGATAACTGTCGCTCAAGCAGCTGGGAAGATGAAGAAAATCTGTGCAAAATATCTGATCGGAGTAATGAATGTCTTTGACAGCACGACAGAATGAGGGAAGTCGGTTACTCCTTTAGTAGATGCCCGAAACCCTAAATTCATATTCATATTTACATTTCGGGTAAAATATTCTGTGAAGAGATATTTGTGCAGAATCCTGAGGTAAGTCGCATTCCGTTGAATTTGTCAATAGTTCACGTGTCTATTCTATTCCGTTTGATGGATGTCCTGAACCTGATTCGAAATCTCCCATTTTGGGCTACGCAGGAAGGAACAATACAGAACTTGGGGTTTCCTGCAAATTCCTACGACCTCTGCCCATTTTCTCTCATTGGCATCATTGACAGGTATTTTTTTAACCTTCTGCATTAGAGAAACCATTTCCATCTACTTCAAATTTTCTAGGGTTTTCCCTCTTTACTGAAACTGTTTCTGAGTTAGAGTATCAGCTGAATTTAGTAACAAATGCATTAAGATATATATATTTCAAAATATTCTGTTTCGAAATGAGAATATTTTGTAGAAGTGTTCATTCTTATCATACTGCACAAATCATGTCGTTGTGTGAATGCTGCCAATGGGAAGTACTGGGCAGAGTTCACATGAAAGGCATTACGAAACCTAATCAACAAAAAATTCAAAACCAATCATGGAAAACTTTATGAGAAGCAGTATATTGTAGGTGGGATTAAACACTGCTTCCCAATATTACAAATCTTCGTAATATCTGTCAGCTATCGAGGATTTTGTTGGGGCGAAACTGGGGTGCAAGTGGAATGGAAAAAGCCCGCAGCTCCTGTGACATAGTTAAGGGCAGAACCATGCCCTTCATTGCTGGATAGGACTATACTCAAATAACTATCCCAAGTCCTGCAATGATTCAACTAGCACATTGCACAAATTGAGATCTTCTTAACCATAAATGAAACTGGTAGTAAAACCAATAAGAAATCTTGACTGCCAACATATTTGAATTGACCTGTCAGAAAACCATATGAAAAAGAAAGGGAAAATAAAACATAATATAATCAAAACAGTATGTTGAACATCTTCGTATGATAGAACATATAGTGCAGCTCCAGAGTTTGCTAGGGCAGCGATTGCCATTCCATGCAAGTGGAAAACACAAAATGAAATTAAGTTTGGTGACACAACAAATAAAATAAATACGTTTAAAATACACCACACCCTGCTTCCTAATCGTTGTTTTCTGGAGGTCAGCGTGGGAAAGGAACAGAGTAGAAGGAGGGACGGCTATGGCGTTTTAATGCAGAATTCTTAAGGCCACCGCCACTAGACAGGAGCCAGCAGCCCTAGCGTCTGCTCCTGACGGAAGTCAAGCAGGAGGGGTTCAAGATTTAGGGTTAGGGTAGCGCCCGGTTTACCTTGGAAAAAGAACGTGTTTCCATGTGTAGGGAGGAATAGTGCCTTGAAGTACGTAATGAACATACGTGGATGAATCTTCAGCTAGACATTTAGCAAGAGCGTCCTACGAGGTATGTGGAAAGAGTGCCCCATACAACCTTAGTAAATTGAAGTAATAAATCATACACTCATGGTTGAGGCAAGTGACAGCTAATTATGCTTATTCATAAAAAAATTCATCGACATTTAGAGGATAAATTGGGAGATCCTAAAGATAACATTTTATTTACTTTCTGAAGTTTTAGTGTTTTAAATTTTAGAATAATAATAACACTAATAAATAAATAAATATTCGGTTATATGTTTTAAATTTACCACAATTATGGCCCTTAATTATGAAAAAATTGGTTTTTTTTTTTATACATTCATGTAATACATGAGATCTAATGATAAATCATTTAGCAATTATGCATTCACTTACAAAGATTGAAACACGACTGAAACAAAACCATTGAATTTAAATATATAAAATGCTATTAATATACTGCATATATTATATATTATAATATAATCATTATTAAAATCTAAAAAAACATTCTATAATTTATATTAAAATAAATAATTATATATATTAAAATAAATTATATATATGTTTAAATAATTAAAAAATTAAACATATAATTTATTATTTAAAAACTAAGAAACCTGCCATAGAAAAAAAAACCTACAAAAAAATTATATAATTTATATTAAAATAAAGTATTTCAATATATTAAAATAAATTATATATGTTAAAACAAATTATTTTCCCTTAATTATGAAAAAATTGGTTTTTTTTTTTATACATTCATGTAATACATGAGATCTAATGATAGATCATTTAGCAATTATGCATTCACTTAGAAAGATTGAAACACGACTGAAACAAAACCATTGAATTTAAATATATAAAATGCTATTAATATACTGCATATATTATATATTATAATATAATCATTATTAAAATCTAAAAAAACATTCTATAATTTATATTAAAATAAATAATTATATATATTAAAATAAATTATATATATGTTTAAATAATTAAAAAATTGAACATATAATTTATTATTTAAAAACTAAGAAACCTGCCATAGGAAAAAAAACCTACAAAAAAATTATATAATTTATATTAAAATAAAGTATTTCAATATATTAAAATAAATTATATATGTTAAAACAAATTATTTATATATAATAAATATATATTACAATATTGTAATTATTAAAATAATTAAAAAATTAAACATATAATTTATTATTTAAAAAGTAAGAAACCTAAAAACTCCTTTGATTTCTTCCTATAATCTCCACATTGGAATATATTGGAAGACAAATTCAAGCATAAGAAGATAGTAGTAAGGATATAATATGAAATTAAGAGCATGTTGCAATTGGTAGTAGATTATCACCAGAATTGGGCTTTCACTTTTTAAACCACGATGATCATAAATATAAACTTTGCTTGCTATTTGAATGTAAGTATTGGCTTTTCATTAGTTGGAACCATATTAAATGCATCTGGCCAGCAGAGTATATTTGTGTTATAACCATTCTATACAATTTTATTCTATTGTTCCTTACATATGCAACTTTGTAGTGTTCTCAATTTACAATGCATTAGACACAGATGTCAGTCACTTTGCTACATTGGCCAAAAAAAATAGACCATTGTTACATTCTTTCACTCAAGTTTTGGGGGTGCTACTTCGTGATAGAAATCTGGAATGGGATTTTCCTTAAATGAGAACCTTCTCATCTTCTTCAACTGCTCTTCCTGTTGTTCTTGTAATTTTCTGTGAAAACACATTAGCATTCTACCTCTTCTTTCTATTTGCATATACATCGGAATGTTTCTTGATCTCACTAACAAAATTATACAAAGAAGGTTTTGTATCTATTTGGTTTCGTAGTTATTCGAAGCCATATTATTAGAAGTGGGTTTGAATCCTATATATCTTTTTATCTAAATCT
This sequence comes from Sequoia sempervirens, assembly GCA_007258455.2. Taxonomy (NCBI): domain Eukaryota; kingdom Viridiplantae; phylum Streptophyta; class Pinopsida; order Cupressales; family Cupressaceae; genus Sequoia; species Sequoia sempervirens. The sequence goes on from VDFB02000011.1 coordinate 7,455,167, forward strand.
CTTGTACTTTCCTCATTGTTATATAGGTGAAGTTATCTTAAACTAGATATTTGTATATAGTTTCATACAATAGATTCTTGTGAAAGCTCTACAACTTCAATTTAGAGAATAAATATTGTATACAATTTGTAACTTGATATCTAGAAATGTAATTTAAATTTGGTTCTCTAGCATGTCCTAAATTTAGATAGTAGCCACACTTACTTTCTACAAAATAAGGTATATAGTATTTAGCTTCAAGTAGTTTGATTTCTCATTTGTAATTTTGTACATATATAATCTTTAACCTTACTCATCCCAGGAGATGACTACTACTCCCCATGTCCCTGAGATTATCCAACCCATGGTGGCTGACTCATGTGCATCCATTAATAGTCTAGAGAATGTTGGAATAGATGCCGCACACCTCGCTGCGACCATATCAACCAGTTGCCAAAGCATAGTCCACCAATTTAAGGACATTTGCCAGTCATCGCCCTCAGTTCAAGATGTCGACATTGAACAATTGCAGGAAACACTTGCCTTGTTTCGAAAGAGCTGCACAAAATTGGAGGGTCAATGCACTTTCCTAAGAGAAATATTTTATGACCGCCACTACCAACAAGATGGAACGGCTGCTCTGGTGCATGCATATGAAACATACCTCCAAAATATGTGATAGTTTAGTTTAGCTTGCTACTATTTAACCTTTGTACAAATCCATAATTTTTTGATATTAGTCCAATCAAAATGCGTATACTTTGATGCTATATAACTAACAAATACATATCCATGTACATAATATGTGCCATTTTCTCACATTGTGTGCACTTTTCCCGTATATTGCTCAATATGTAAGTGCCTTTCAAATTACTATGATCACTATCTATTGTAACTACCACAATGTCTACTCTTAATCTATGTAATCTATTGCATAGCAACTTTGAATTACTTGCTCTCTTCTAAATTATAGTTGCACATCCTTTTAATTTAGTTCTATGATGTTCTTGTTCAATTTCGTATGCTTCTCACCTTATGGTATTAGGCTAGCAAATACACCTACACTTTTATTCTATGCAATTAGTTGCTTACTTCTAAAGTTTGAGCTAGCCCATGCTTTTTTAGTCTACAAACACTACAAATGCATCTTACTTCACTTTTTTTTCCCTACAAAACAAGAGATTGCCACAAAACCTTAAAATCACATCTTATGCCATACAATGGTTTCTCGCATTTTCCTTTGCATTTTTTTAAGGCATTGCTTATGCTTGCTACACATAGTAAACGAAAACTTACTTCCAATTGATGCCTATTATAGATCACAAATCCTATACATGAAATACAATCTAACAAAACCTCCTTGCACCTTCTCCAAGCCCCAACAAATCCAAAGACTTTCATACTTGAATAAAATCTTTCAATTTAGTTCATACGAAAGGTTGTACGGACCAGTTTGCATTTCTTGATTACTACTATAACTTTGTTTTGATACCTAAATTCCATACTCACTTTGCTTGCAGGCCCTCCACTTCCACTATCTTTGACTATTGTCATGTCTACTTTAACTACAAATGCCATTGCCGACATCCTTTCAGGCATTCCTGATGTTGATCCCTTTCTACAAGTTGCATCTATCGACCCCATTCAACAACCACAACCTACGCTCCCCAAGTATCGTATTCAACTATCAGATGGAACACACACACACCCTGCATTGCTGCCCACACAGTTCAATGAGCTTGTTTTGGAGGAGGCTTTAGTCAAAGGCTCTATTGTCCACCTCAAAGAATACATCTGCAGAAAGTTTCACAAATTCACGTACGTTCACAATTACCTTCTTTAATTTGGTTCCTCTTCTTTACACATGTACATAGCATTCACTTTCAATTTGTCCTTATCATTGCAGGGCTATTGTAATTCATAGCTTGGAAGTCATTACAAACAATGCCTCAATCATTGGAGCTCCAACTGCGATTAATGAAGCTACAACTTGTATGCCCTCTAGCAGCTCTCTGGGTTCGTTGTCCAGTACTCCAAATCCCAACACCTCACTCAATACACCTGAACCACATCCCATTGCATCCTTGACCCCAAACCATAAAAATTGGTCCATAGAAGGTCGTGCCTTGAGTAAGAGCCCAATTAATCATTACAAGAATGCAAGTAATGGTGGGAAAGTTTTTGGCTTCGATTTTGTAGATATCGCCGGATCTGAGATACATGTAACTTGCTTTGATGAACTTGCAGACAGGTTCTACGATGTGATAGAGTCTAATAACACTTATGTCATCTCAAATGGCCGTATCAGAGTCCGAAACACAAAATACAGTAGCGGCCACAACCCATATGAATTATTCCTACACAGCTCCTCAACCATCAATACATCCACTTGCATAGAGTCCACAATACCCACCCACAACCACCATATTAAAACCATTGAATCATTGATGTCATTACCCATTAACTCCCTTGTAGATGTCATTGGTGTCCTTCTATCTATCTCTCCAGCATCAACCATTTGCAAAAGGGATGGCTCTGAAATAATAAAGTGTACAGCCACAATCATGGATATGTCAGGCCGAACCATTGATATCACACTTTGGGGTAGCCATTGCCAAATCGTAGGGAAGCAACTAGCTGGCCTTCCCCTCCAACCCAACCCACCAATTATATTGATCAAAAGTGGTCGGATAACCTCATGGTCTGGAAAATCTATTGATACCATCTTTCCTACAACCATTGTAATCAATCCTAACTTGGTTGAAGCCTCAACATTGCAAACATGGTATGCCAGTATAGGGATTGGCCTTCCTTGCCTTTCCCTCTCAAAGAGCCAAGTATCAACCGACAAATTTGAAAATCCGATTCTTATTTCAAGTATTGTGAATCCAACCTCTCTTGAAAAACAAAATATTTGTGTTAAGGCCCGTATCACAAAGCTCCACTTAGACAATTTTTACTACTTGTCTTGCCCTCAGATGGTTGACAAAAAAAAATGTAAGAAAAAGGTTCTACAAATTACCCCAAGTGCTTTTAAGTGCCCCAAGTGTTCTGCAGAGATGGCTACATGTGATTTTAGCTACATGCTAAAGATGGACTTGCAAGACGGGACAGGTCATCTTCTTGATGTCACTGCTTTTGAAGAACCAGCAACAACGTTGTTTGGAGTTTGTGCAGAAGATTTGCAGCTCCTACTAGCAGAACCTAATGGTCGTAGCCAGATTTTGCAACCAGTTCTCAACCACGAGTTCCTGCTAGCACTGTCCATCCAATCAAATACTTTCAGTGGCCGTGAATCTCAAAGCATTGTTATTATAGCTATTAAGCGCGCTTAGATTTTCTATTGTACTCTTTTCAAGTATGCTTATTGCATCACGTACAATTATCCGCTTTTTGTAACCACATCAAACAATCAAACGAAAAAATTACTTTTTGCAATATTGAATTTGAAAAACATATATACATCTTTCCATATATACATGTTTCATGGTAAATTTGGAGTTACCACTATTTAGTAAGCTTTTCCATTGTACAATTGCAAACTATTAAATTACATATGCCATCACCACTTAGCGGTTACCGTAAATCCATTTCCACTTAATACATTTGCATTTTTATCCCTTTTAAGTTTCAGGACATTTACTATAGCACAAAAAAACATAAACAAACATTTATTCATTCGTATATTTTGTTGTTTCAAACGATCCCAAACAAAAATGGTTTCCTTTCAACTGATGCTTACACCAACCAATGCTTTCATATGGTTGTGAATGTTTTTCTTAGAAAATTGACATTATTGCATCCATCCGGATACCTTTAACCTTCAATATTTTAGTCTTCTCAAATACAAAATTTACTTCTAATTTCCAACATTTTTATGTAAACTTGCAGCAATTTTTAAATGGATTTGGAAAACTCAAGATTGCAACAAAAAAGAGCACGCCGTAACCAACAAGAGTGCACCCGCTACCATGCGAAGAAAGACGTCATCAATACAAGAAGACGACAAAGGAAAGAAAGCATGGCTAATGACGCTTCCACTTCCACCCTCCCATCCTCTGCTACACCCTCCCACCTTCAACTTGACAATACTAGAACACAAGCACATACAGAAACCTTGGCTAATGCCACTTCCACTTCCATACTCCCATCCTCCGCTACACCCTCCCCTCTCGATCCAACTCCAGACTTTGGTCAGACCTTCCTTGCTGCTAGATCTTCCTTTCATTCTACGCTTGACAAACTTTCAATCATGTCAACTTGTATAGTTTGCATGGAAAAATATCCAGGTATTAAGACAAAACTAGTACTTGGAATACCTACTTGCTACAGATGTGCAGCTGAAAAAAATGCCAATCGGTTCTCCAAATGGAATAACATGGATCCTGGTGAACAACCTCCATGTTTACGAAGACTAACTCAAGTTGAAGAGATGCTAATAGCTAGAGTCAGCCCAATCCTTCAAGTCACCTATGCAAAAGGAGGGCAACTAAAATATACTGGGCACACTATTAGCTTCCCTCAAGATATCTCTATGATTGCTACCCACTTACCTAGACGTATAGATGAACTAGACATCTTATTGGTTAATAGAAAAAACATTGGCCAACAAGACTATAGCTTCTATGTGAGTAGAGGTCGCGTATACGAGGCCCTACATTACAAAACCTCACATGACCCATACTATAGAGATGTACAATTAGATGTGGTTGCTTTAGCATGTCTACCAAGTGCTCCCACTAACATTGCCGACCTCCTATCTGCAACTACCACAATTACTAGCACCCCACCTACAAGCTCTAACCTTAACGATACTACAACCGTCAACCCTACTGAAGAAGACATTCAACCCTCTACTTCCTTTGTAGCTAACCTTCCCCCAGCACATACAGAAGTCGAAGAATTGTGTTCTTTATTGCAATTAGGTCAAGGCCGACCAACTTTATGTATGGATTGGCCACCCCTTTCACCATCACCCGTCAATGAATACACCACTGAAGGATTGTTTGTTATGGCTTTCCCAACTCTGTTTCCAAAAGGCGTCGCCGCTTTCAAGCAACAACGCATGCAAGAAGTTAAGTTACATGAATATGCTCTCCACATGCTTCGGTACTTTGACAATAGGTTTGGCCAACACCCTCGCTTTAGGTACTTCATTCTGAATATTATCATGCGTCATCGCAGCCAGTCCACAGCATCAGTGTTTGTCCATAAGCACATTAATACATGCTTTCCTGCAACAATATCTGATCTTCGCCAACATTTAAAGGACCTACCAGATGACAAACTTGCTGAACAACTCATGCGCTTTGGATCGACAATCCGTGGAACACGACCATTCTGGAACCGCTGCAGAGGGGAGCTCACTGATATGGTCCTCCAAGCTGGTTGCCCCACGCTTTTCTTTACACTTAGTGCAGCTGATACAAAATGGCCTGACCTACACAGTATTATGCCATCATCGGCACCTTCAAATTTGCAAGCCGCTTATAAGTGGAGGATACAAAACATTGTTCAAAATCCACACCTTGCTGCCCAATATATGCATCTTAGATTTACTGCATTTCGTGAAGAGGTTTTGGAAAAGCTACTTGGTGCAACCGACTATTGGTACAGGTATAATATCGCTCCCCTCACAAGCTTGCATTTACTACAACTTGAATTCCTCCTAAGTTCCTAACCTTGACAAACCGTCAGGTACGAATGGCAACACAGAGGCTCCGCACATATCCATGGTTTCCTTTGGCTACAAGTAGCACCTGATGTTGGGAAACTACAATGGGACAACCTTGAAGCAGTCCAAAAATCCCTTACCTACATTTCCAGGCATGTATGTGCATGGAACCCTTGCTCACTACTATCAAGGAACCAACCAATTCATCGATCTCTTGCAGATGACCCTTGTTCAATGGATAGCACAATGATCATACAAACTAACCCTATCATCGACTACACTGAACTTGTCAACTATGTTCAACGCCATACAAAGTGTACCTTACAAACATGCCTTCGAAGAAAGGGCCAATCCATCCAATGTCGTTATAAAGCACCTTGGCCCATGCAAGAAATTTCCACCCTTGACATTGATGAATCTGGCCTACCTAAATTTACCGCTGCTCGAAATGATGATCGCTTAAATCAACACAACCCATCTATCCTCTCTATTTGGAGAGCTAATATTGATTGTCAGCCTATTGTCTCCATCCATGCAGTCCTCAAGTATATTGCTAAGTATGCAACAAAAGCAGAGACCAAGTCAGAAACATACCACACTATGCTTTCTCGTATTTCAACCAATATTGAGTCTGACAAGCCTGCACCAACAGCTTTCAAAAAAATGCTTGCTGACACTCTTGTCGACCGTGATATTGGAGCCCAAGAAACTTGCCACCTCTTGCTTAAACTTCCACTCTCCCTGTGCAGTAGGACTTTTGTCTCTTTAAATGTGAACCAAAAAAGTTTTCAACGACTAGGGCTCTCATCTGAATCATCCACCACCTGCCCAAGTAACATTGATGCTTACATGATTCTTCCAGTTTATTTAGAGGCTATGTCACTTATTGAGGTCACCCAAAAGTGGACCTACAAGGCATCCCAGAAGCAAAGGCAATTGAAAGAGCGCCCCATTAAAGCCATTGTTTGTGTCTCACCACGCTTCACCTCCATCCCTGCAAGAGACGACATTTGCTTCGAAGCATTTTGCTGGAGTGAACTACTTTTGTACAAACCATTCCGCAGCATTCAAAATGAGTTCGCAATGCCCAATAGTAATATTATACAACAGTGGGAGAGTTTTGCAGACAGTTACCATCCTTGGCATGTTCTCCGCACGTGCTTAGAGCCTTCAGAAGATACAGAATCTAGCTCCTCTTCAAATCCAGAAGATATAGTACATGAGAACAACCCATCTGAGTGGCAAGTATTATCAAGCCTCTACCCCAGCGTTCCTTTTCAATTTGATCAACTAGATATGCTTGGTCGTCGTGACATTGACTTGCACCATGATTGGGGCTCCTGCCAACTAAGTCCCCAAGAACAAGTATATGCTACTACCTACATTGAATCCAGTCGCCAGACATTTGTACTCCCCCATCTTCCCACAATCCCTACCCAACTTGACCTCTCTGTCCAACAAAAGAAAGCATTTGATATAGTTTTCTCTCATCTAAATACATGTACTTTGCAACCTCCTTTACGAATGATTGTTCAAGGAACTGCTGGAACTGGAAAATCACACCTAATAAAAGCCATCCAATCTGCCATCAACAGTTCATCCCAAAATTCCCCATCGCCATTACTACTTCTAGCACCTATAGGTGTAGCAACATTTAACATCCAAGCATCAACAATCCACTCAGCCCTACGTATACCTATCAAAGATATTGCCCCCCTGCAAGGGCAAGCACTAGCAGCCTTCCAAGAAAAAATGTACTTCATTCGGTACATTTTAATAGATGAAATGAGCTTCCTTGGCCCCAGATTACTTCAAAGTATTGACATGAGGCTACGTGAGGCATTCCCCAACCACAACCAATTCCCATTTGGAGGATGCTCAATCATGCTCTTCGGTGACCTTGGACAACTACCACCAGTCAAGGACATTCCTATGTATGCCTCTACCTCATACGGGGGTTCTCTATGGCGGAGCTTCACAATAGTAGTAACACTAAGCAAAATATTTCGGCAAAGCGGAGAGGACCCAGTGCAAGTTACCTTCCGTACCGTCCTCTCAAATTTACGAAATGCAGTTCCTACAGTCGAAGATTGGCAGGTTCTTATGTCACGCTCCACCGCAGCTCTACCTTGTTCAACTCAAGCCGAGTTCTTGCCCTCAATATTTCTTTTTGCAACCAATGAAATGGTCTCACAACATAACTTGCGAATGTTATTATCTTTGGCAACACCAATTGCCTTGTCAACTGCAGAGCAACTACGAGGTTCACCAAGCTCCAGCCCAGATGAAGAACAACTACAATCTAAGGTCCTTTTATGTGTTCATCAAAAGGTCATGCTTTGTTCAAATTTATGGGTGGAAACAGGCCTCGTCAATGGTGCACTTGGACAAGTCCAAGCTATCTTCTACAAGGATAGTGAACATCCACCTTCACTTCCCTTGTTTGTTGTTGTCCAATTCGAAAAATACATAGGCCCTGCTTGGGATCTCAATAACCCAAAAAATGTCCCTATTGCCCCTGTGAGTCGTGGTCTCCGTCGTCAAATTCCCCTGAAAATGGCTTGGGCCTTGACAATACACAAATCACAAGGGCTTACACTTGAAAAGGCAACTGTTGACATCGGTAACATCGACCGGCAAGGGCTTACATTCACAGCTATTTCTAGAGTTCGTTCACTAGCAGGGCTGCGAATCAATCCAGCTTTCTCCTTTCAAAGATATGCACGCATGAATCAAAGCTCTTGTGTTGCTCGCCGTAAACAAGAGGAGGCTCGCTTACTCTTGCTATCCACCGAAAACCCTTGAACACACAATGCCATTGCACATTCATGTTTTAATTCTTTCAAAAATTTTATGTGCAATTTTCTTCCAATTCTCCTGTTTCTTCATGTCAACTAGACCACTTTAACTATATTGTTAGTTTACTCATGTTGAAATGTGTGTGGGTGCCCAACCTCACCATGATGTGAATATTCTGCATACACCACAATATTAAAACAAGGCAAATATATGGTTATTGTTAATTTACAAAATATTCAATAAATGGATCTTTTCTAATATACAGTTACATGAAGAGGATACCGTTTTCTTCTTCTATTTTTTTTAATGCTACTGGTTGCCTGTTAATTAAATTTGCATAGTTATTTCCACCCGTGCTTTTAAGACTGACGGTATTTCTCATGTACTCATAATAACTCAAATTATCAGACATTTTTAAAAGTTAATTTGTTAAAGTATATGCTGCATTCATGGACTCCGCTGCCCAATTTTTACTTCCAAATAAACATTAACTTGCCGTTCAATACAATAAACAAACTTTCCTAATTCAATGCAGTTCATAACAATTACTAAATAATGCAACTAAATACCTGTCATGTTCCCTGGAACAGCTGCTTCTGAGTATTCTTTACTATTATATATTGTACTTGAGATGATGCTTGGTTAATTCTACTTTTCCTCTAATATGCTACTCAACATATGTTAACTCCTTAGATTTGGCCACAATTGGGCTTTCACTTTTTAAACCATGATGATCATAAATAAAAACTTTGCTTGCTATTTGAATGTAACTATTCGATTGTAATTGACCTTTCATATATTACTGTTGTGCATTAATCAATATGATACCACATTAATGACATTATATCCAATTTACCACCCATAAAACATTATATTGTATAATGCACAACAGTAATATATGAAAGGTCAATTACAATCCAATAGTTACATTCAAATAGCAGCTGTTCCAGGGAACATGACAGGTATTTAGTTGCATTATTTAGTAATTGTTATGAACTGCATTGAATTATGAAAGTTTGTTTATTGTATTGAACTGCAAGTTAATGTTTTAAGAGAGCTTAATTATATCAAAGGACCAATGAAAGTACAATGATCAACTCTATATTTCAGCTCTAATAACATATTTGAACTGCTAGGGAATACAACAGTCGTATCTAGAAATGTTCAAATGAATATATGACTTAACTTCAAGCTTGATTTAGCAATAGAAATTGTCGACTCCTTTCTGCTCTTATGGGTGGTAAATTGGATATAATGTCATTAATGTGGTATCTTGCATATTCCAGGTTTATTCATTTATATGCTCTTTAATGTATTTGCATGCAATTATAGTGTACCTGGGATGTTGGTCTCGAATAACATAGAAAGCAGTAGTCTGTTTAATGAAATCATTTTTTCACAAAAGTTGTCAGTGTTAATAGTGATCAGCATGTGAACCACGAAAGTTTTGGATATAGATTGTGGAGTCATACCTGTTACCCCTGTTTTTGAACTTTGAAATATCTATTCATTTCAATTAAGCTCTCACAAAGAATAGACTGCCATGGAACACTTGATGGAATATAATTTAATTGAAGGGTCATATACAGGGATGAGATCATGTGTAGCTTTTCCTTTCAGCTCAATCTTCTTATCAGGTTCTAATATTAACATGTATTTGTTTTGACAATTTATTCTACAAATTGTCCATTCAATTTCTTAGCTGACTGAAACAGAGCATTGTAATTTGCTGACTAAATGATATCTAATCTATGTATATTTAATACATTTCTTACAGTTTGCTTGAGAACAATTTGACAAATTAACTGTAAGGTGTTATTTTCCCATGAAGTTTCCTATGTTTATTATGGAAAAGTGTATACGAAATACAGGGCAAATTCAGTTTAAGACACTTAAGATGATTAAAAATATTATACTCCCACACTCAAATTTACATTATTTGTTTTCTTGGAAGTCATAATGCTGTACACAGTTGTCATTATGAGTAAAATAAATATCGAAATGAAAATAGAGTTAGCATATTTAAAATAGCTTCTAAAACATGCAATTTGTTCAGCATATTTATGGCTAACTATGGCAGCCTTGTTATCTTTCAATCTGTGCATTTTTATTTGTTTAGCATATTTATCTTTCAATCAAAGCATTTTTATTTGTTTAACTGGCATACCGCCATATGCATACCACCATATGCAGTGCTATAACAAGCAAGAATGCAAGTCTGGATGACAGTGTTTTCCTGTCTTGTAAAGGAGTTTTCGATAGCCCAATTTTCTCCATTATTTTAGTCAATGCCCTCATGACAACAAATGCCAATAGCCTAGCCATGAAGGCACCTTCTTGCACTCGAACCTCTCTTCTACACTCAATTCTGCAACTGCCTCATCTCTTCATCCACTTTCCCTACTCTAATGAATTTACATAGATGAGACAGGACCCAACAATTAGTGCCGATTCCTATACTTGATATATTAGTTCACAATGTGTATTCATGATGTATTATGCTTACTACAATGGAATTTATTATTATTGACTTCAAAAGGTAAAACAAGTAAACATTTTCAAAATACATGGGGTGCACTGCAGCTGGAGTCCCTGAAGTGTTGCTATTTTGTATATTTTGTAGCTATTTTTTTCAAATATTTAAGATTTTCAAATCTGTCAAATTTTTGCCAAGTACTCTCTGACTCCAAGCCTGCGAACTATGCTCTTAAGTTGTTAACAATTCCTTGATGGCTCTGCTTAACGGTTATACTTGGACTCAACCTCTGACTCTTTCTGTGCAAACAATAAATATCAAATCAGTTCATGCCATAGCTATTAACAGAGATGGAAACCTCAGAAATGTATACTGACAAAATCAAACCGTTATCCCCTCTGTCTGCCATTCATTGCCTACCATTGGAGGAGAAAGATGAAATTTTTTTTATCCTAATTCACTTTTATATTTGATGCAGAAAATTCCAAAATGGTGGTTCTGCTACTACTGAATATGCCATGTTTCTTGGACTGTGTATGGTCTAATTGCCTCACAGTATGAAGAATTCAACTGTGTTTTTTTCATTTTTATATTTGATGCAGAAAATTCCAAAATGGTGGTTCTGCTACTACTGAATATGCCGTGTTTCTTGAACTGTGTATGGTCTAATTGCCTCACAGACCAATTACAAGTGACTGGTGAAGGTTCCAAACCACTAAATCAGTTTGTGGACGATTATTTTGGATACAAGCATGATTTCTTAGGTAGATTCGTTGTTGTTTGGATAGCACTGGTTTTGTGGGGAAAGCAATGCTCTCACCTGTTATTTATCTATAAGCTGTTATTTTCCCATGAAGTTTCCTATGTTTATTGATGTTTATTGTTGGAAGTCATCATGCTGTACACAATTGTCATTATCAGTAAAATAAATATCAAAAATGACAATGGGAATGAATAAGCTTCTGTCCAGATTTATGTTGCCTTTTTATTTATCTAATACAATATTCATAATATTAAAATGGATTTTCTGCATGTAAAACAATTCAACAAAATAAAAAAACTGCTTTATTTTATTACTACAATAATAAATCTGCCTCCACAACTCTTCGGCGTACCAATTGCACACCAAGGTGCATTAGCTAGTTTACATGCATCTCTAAGTAAGACATTGACATTACCTAACCACAAGTCTGCAAACAAAGACAAGCGCAAGGTTGCAAGGGTAGTCAAATCCAAGGCCCAATCACCAAGTGCCACTAGCAATGCTAAAGTGATCACATGCTAGTTCAATTTCCCAAATTTAAGATGCATTTGTGTATGCTAGTCTATGAAAGTCTGTATGGTTGGGTGGCGCTCGTGCACTTGGCCTTGCCTGGGTGCTAGTTATATTTTAGCATTGTTAAAGCTGGTGCTAAACTCATACAACTTTTGCTATCTTGGCTCATAAACATGTGGTGCTAGATTGTTCTCTCGGGTGCCTTACCTAAGCATCAGTTGCTTCGAGTTGTGAGGGATTGACAAGTGACAATGTCATCGACCTACGCACTTTCCATTTAGAGGTAAAAGTTGGCCCAACTCCTCAACTCTAGCTAATGTGACATGCATTAACTATGATCACTCAGCTCGATGACATCATGAACTGGCAAGCTCAGTACGACTGATTGATTGGTTGTGATACGACACATGCTTCTCCAAATTGACAGATGCCTTGGGGATCAACCATGTATGGCAAGGTGGATGCGATGTACTTCAGCGTTGAGTTGGTGTGTGCTGCAATAATGGAAATAAAGCTCCTTAGAGCGAGCTCGGTACTACTCCTATCAAAGTGTGAATTTGGAGATGATTTCTTCTCGCACGAAATGTGGGAGGACGAGGAAGCTTGCTAATTTAAAGTGATGGGGTGATAACCTTGCCATACTTCTTACGGTAGCCTTGAGCACTCGTCAAGAATGGATTCTCCTATCCGCCTCACAAGCTTGCATCATCAAATGGCTTTTGTAGGTGCCATAATAGACCAAAGGCTAAAGATGATAATGAAGCATCCTAGTGGCAGGTCTTTGAAAACAATAAAGATAATCCTCGATGTTGATTTCTTGTTGTGTGATGGGAGGTATACGGTAAACACTAATATCACATCACAATTTGTGGCCTCCCTTGTGGACTTAGGCGAGTTGAAGGAGATGGTGTGGGAGCTAGCTTTGAAACTATTTAAGAAGCACAACCTTGGAGGGTTGGAGGAAACTCTAGGTGTGGCAAGGTATGGGAACAGAGTCCCAAGGTTGAGGGATGTTCTAAGAGTGCGTGAGGAGGGCACTGTGGTGGAATGGTTCCCATTCCTTGGTAATTTCCGCACGGTGACACTGATGCAACACCGAGCATTGACATCTATGGGTTGCCAATTCTTGAAGAAGGTGAATAATCTGGAGACCATGGATGACTTCAAATGGATAGTGGAGTTTGATGTCACCCTTGGTGTGGCATAACTAGATTTTTCCTAGCTTATATAATGTTTTGTTATATATGTAAGCATATATGTTGGTTTGTTAATGACCATAGTTACTATGTATATGCCTTTCATCATTGGTTTTGTGTATAGTCTTTTTTTACATGGTGCTCAAGTATCAAGTTGTTTATGGTCTTTTCATTAGCATGGATAACCTTCTATGGTACTGTAGAAACATTATAGTCTTTATCTATTGTAATCATATTATAATTAATAATATCATAGGTGTTCTTCACCTTTTTCCTAAAAAAAAGCTATGAAACCCTTAATAATGCAACCAATTTAGTTTGTATCAATTGTTTATTTTATTCATTGTCCCATTATTTTATATTAAACAATTGTGGATCAACATCATGGAATGCCATCACCATCCGAAACCACTCCACCAATCTCAATCGAGATGAAGGTTGGCAATTAAGTCTATCTTGGCATCCCCTTCTAAACTCCCTCCATTCCAACCCTCCCACCTAATTCCTTCCCTCTCGCCTTCACCTTCACCTGTCTTTCCTTTCCCCCTTTGACCTCTCCCCTTTTCTTTGGTGCAGTCTAACTTTTCTCTCTTCCCCTCCTTTCTTTCTTTTTTACCTTTCCCCCTTTCCCTCTTTCCTCCTTTGTCTTCTTTTTATCCCATTTCTTCTTACCTTTGCCTTTCTTTGTAATTTTGTTTTTCTTCAATTATTTTCTTTAATCAATTACCTATTTAGGGATTCTTGTTCTTATTTTTCCTTTCATTTATTTTTTTATTTTTATTTTATTATTTTTTCTTTCACTCCTTCACCTTACTTGTTTTATTCATTTAAGTTCATTTAAGTTCATCTCTTCTATTACCTATTTTTAATTATTTTCTTCTTTTTCTTTCTTTTGTTGCCTTATGTTTTGATTTTGATTTTATTCTAGTCTTACGTTTTTGTCTTTTATAACTTTTTGCTTTCTTGTAATCTTTAAATTAATATAACAATTTTAAACTAATTATTTTTTGGTCTTTTTGTTTTCTTTCTATCTTTTTGACCTTTTATTTTGAATTTGATTTTATACTAGTTCTAGCTTTTGTCCCTTTTTAACTTATTTAATCTTTTTGTTTCTCTAGTATTAAATAATTATAGTATATTCATTTTCTTCCTTCATCTTTTTGTCCTCTTGATATATTTTCATGTTTTTTACTTTCTCTAGCTTTCTATTTTATTTTAATCATTGATTTATTTATTTATTTTGTAATTTCCTCATTTTTATTTTTAAGCTTTAGTTACCTTTAAATTTCTTCTTTTATATAATATAAAACACTTTCAAATTCTATTATTGGGTTTGACTTGTTTATTTTTTTCTTGGTATTATTTTATTGTTTTTTAAGTCTTTTCTCTTCCTCCTCCATCTCACCCTTTATTAAGACTTGTTCTCCAATCTCATCTCATTTTTTTCCTCTTCCTGATGATGGATCACTCGACAAAAAAATTGACACAGTTGAATCCAAAAGCTTAAATATTAGTATCATGGAATGCATTTATTTTTATGATATTAGAATCAATTTTAATTTGTATAACTATTCATATTATTGAAAAAGTAAAATAGAAAAAATAAATATACGAAATTGTGATTAAAATAATTAATAATAGAACAAATAAAATTTACATCTATTAATTTTAAAGAAAAGAATGAGGATAATATTTTAAAAGTTAACAATAAGAAAAAAATATTATATAAAGAAGAATGAATATGGCATATCTTATATTTATTTATTTTATAAATTACTCAAAAAAAGTTATATTTATGCAAATTCTAATGTCTCTCATCAATTTAAAGTTAAAATATTCATGTTCAAATATAATGATTAAATTACATCATATTTAAAACTTCAATTTTCATTTAAAATTATTTTTTATTAATATTTACAACAAAATTCTAACTTTTATTAAATTAAGTTAATGAATGATTAACATCACCAATAATCTCCACAAGAACATTCCCCTTGTGTGAAATTATGGAACCGGTTTGCATCTCTCACAACTATCTCTCTACCAACAATCTTGGAGATAATCTTGAGTGCAGTGTGGCAGTCAACACATATTCGAAGGTTTTTGACAACTCTGATAGTTTTTCCAGGGGATGTGTTTAACAATCCAAATGAAATGGCCAGCTTCTCACTATGGTGGGAGGAGAAGAATTGTTTTTCTTCCTCCTCCACATCATTCACTGCATACTTTGAATATGGAAAATACCCTGCCGCCTTCATCTCCTCAGATAATCTGTCCAACTTTGCATAGATCTCTTGTGTTTGTGGGTGGGATCTGTCTCCCACACAAAAAGCATGCACCACTTTATGCACTTCAATCCAACTACACCCGGGGATCTTTTTAATTCCTCTATCTCTCATTAATCCTTTAACCTTTCGAACCTCACCCCACCTGCCCCCCTCTGCATAGACGTTTGACAGAAGAAGATAAGGTGCAGCATTCTTAGGAATCAGCTCAAAGAGGTGAGTTGCTGTATATACTCCTAGCCCTACATTCTTATGTGATCTACAGGCACTAAGCAAACACATCCAAAGAACCATTGCAGGTTTAATGGGCATCTTGATGATAAAACGTAGAGCTTCCTCAAGATAACCAGCACGGGCAAGAAGGTCAACCATGCATACATAATGGTCTAACGTAGGCATAATACAATAAGAGTCAGTCATGGCATTGAAGTATACACAGCCCTCATCCACTAAACCTGCATGACTGCATGCAAATAAAACACAAACAAAGCTTACATGATCAGGGCGTGTTCCAGATTGCTTCATTAGTTCAAAGAGTTCGAGAGCATCCTTGCCGTAGCCGTGCATTGCATATCCTGCAATCATTGCAGTCCACGAAACCACATCTCTGTGAAACATTTTGTCAAAAAGTTCACGTGCCTTCTGTATGCGTCCACATTTTGCATACATATCTATTAGGGCATTTACAACTGCAACATCTGACAAGAATCCACTTTCCATTATGCTTTGATGGATGTTCATACCCTCTTCCAAAGCTCCCATTTTGGCACAGGCTGGGAGAATACTGACGAAGGTTGTGGAGTTTTGCGTTACACCTGCCAATTGCATTTGCTTAAATGTTTTCAAGGCCTTTTCAACTAGCCCATTCTGTACATATCCTGCTATCATTGCTGTCCATGAGACGACATTTTTCTGAGGCATTTCTTGGAAAAGCTTTAAAGCTTCATCAAGATAACCATTTTGTGCATATCCTGATATAATCGAATTCCATGATATCACATTTCTTCGAGGCATTTTGTCAAACAATTTGCGTGCCCTCTCTAAGCTTCCGCATTTTGCATACATGTATGTTAGAGAACTCGCAACTACAACATCTGGCAAATATCCGCTTTCTATTATTCTTTGGTGGACCTCCATACCCAAATCCATGGCTCCCATTTTTCCACAGGATGGAAGGACAATAGCAAATGTTGTAGAGTTTGCCTTTACACCTGCCAATTGCATTTGCTTAAAAGTCTCCAAAGCCCTTTCTAAATACCCATATTGTGCGTAACCTGCAACTGTGGTTGTCCATGAGACCTCATTTTTATGAGGCATTTCGCCAAATACTTCACGTGCCTTGTCTATGCTTCCGCATTTTGCATACATGTCTATCAGGGCACTCCCGACTACAACATCGGACAAAATTCCGCTTTGGATTATTCTTTGATGATGTTTCATACCCTCTTCTAAATCTCCCATTTTTGCGCTGGCTGCGAGTACGCTGGCAAAGGTGAAGAGATTGGTTTGAACACCTGTTTGTTGCATTTTGTTGAAGAGTGTCAATGCCTGGCGAGGATTGCCATGTCTTTGGTAAGCTGCAATTATCACATTCCAAGAAAAGACGTCTCCTTCTGTCATATTATCAAAAACTTTGCGAGCATTCACCAAACTACCGTTCTTGATATACATGTTGAGAAGAGTGTTTTGTAAAACCGTGCGTTTAGCAAATGGTAATCCCCTGTCCAAGATGAGAGAGTGGATTAGCTTACCCTGTGAAAGCGCATTCTCTACACTGCAGATGTGCAATAAATGAAGATATGCAGACGACTTTCGAGGAGGATTGTGTGTAGTAAGCAGAATGTGGAGCGCCTCTTTCAATCGCGACATTCTACACAATCACAACCCATCCAATGCCAAATTCCCACACTGCGTTTAGGTACTCTGCAATTCTCAATCTCAACATTTCTCCTTCTCTGAGCTCATTTCAAAAGCATTTTAGATTGAAACAAGCATTTCAGCGAATGTTTGGCAATGTTCCATTCAATTTAAAGATTCATAGGTGCCATTCCATACTTCTCAAATAGCAATAATAATAAAATCATCCATCTGTTTCTTACGAATGAGTTGGGGGAAGCATGCGTGGAATTTGTGAAGCTTGATTTCAATTAAGTTGAATGGGAACTATTCATCAAAAAATAATTCAATAAATTTAAAATCAGAAATCTGTATGTTTGATTATAATAATCTACTTATAGTAAATTGTAAATAAATCTTAATAGAAAAAATTTATATATATATATATATATATATGAATTCTAGACACCATGTTCTACAAGAGGATATTTTAATGAAAGTACTCTTGATTAGAGAAATCTAAGATTGAAGTTGAATTTATATGAGAAAACGGTTAAGTTAGCACATAATACTTTAGAGCAAATGGATTGATTAGAACCCTTTTGTTCAAAAATGTTTTAGCCAAAACATTGTATATAAATTCAACCTTCTCCTCATTTCAAAATAAAAATATAGTTATTTAATAGTTTTGAGTGAAAGATTTTCCTAAAATTCTTGTCACATGGGTGCCAAGTAGTTTCAATTGAAATAGAACTATGCAAAACTATTTTGCCTAAAAGTATATTTTTGGGTAAAAGTGTGAAACTGTTTTGAACTTTTGGAATGCACACCAAGATGAGGGACAAAAAAAAATTAAATCATTCATTTTAGCTATAACATGTTTTCATTATTGAAAATATGAAGTAACACAATCTTGTTATTGCTTGGCAAACACCAAGCCAAAACACAATCATGTTTTATAAACCACAAAAAGTGATCATATTCTATAGTATATATAAAATGGGATTACATTTTGTTCTTACAAAAAATGGACAAATTTTTTAATACCCGTTCACAATTGTGACCAAGAGAAGAATTGTGTGGATATTTTTAACAAAATGTGATCTTTTTTTTATAAATTTGAACCCCATTCCAAGTTTTTTTACAATGCCACATTGAAGGAGAGGCAAATATGGAAGATTTTTATATTGTTTAATCAAATCATGTTTGTATTTTTATACATTCGACTATTTTAAAATATGTTTCTTATATGTTATTTTGTATACCACTTATTATAAATCCTAATCCCGAACCTAATATAGTTGAACAAATGTCTAAAGAGATCCTTATACACCTCAATCTCCTCCTACCCTTCTAACAAACACTAAGAAAGTCAAGATGAGTTATTAGGACATTTGGAAAAAAAAAAAGTCAACTTACACAACTATTTTCATCATTGAAAGCATCCATATGAAACCCACAAGATGCATTACTTGTTTCATCCTTGGAAGTAATGATGAAGCAAGTTGACTTAGTTATGGCTAAAAGATAGAAAAAGAAGGTAAGGTGTGTTGGGGTGTTGTGGAATGATCTAAGGGTTTAAACACACTTATGCTTTCCCTAATTTCATTAGAAAAAATATCTCCTAAAGATAGGATTGACTTTCAACCTTGAGGTGAGTCAACCCTATTAGGAAGGTTTGTTGTTTTCTTATGATAGAAATGAATGATTGACACTTTTGGGAGATGAATTAAAATGCATTAACAAACTAAGTTGTATAACCTAACACTTGAAATGCAGAATATTATGATTCATAATCAGAAATAGTAATTTGTAAGAAGATTTGAGAAGGGTAGAATAGTGTGCACCTGGCCTAAAAAGTGGGTTCTAAGCTCTGTAGTAGGACTGGTTTTCCCTATGGTGAATGGGTCCTAGCGATGGGGTTCAAAATATGATTTTATAGTCCTCAAATCCTAGATCCAAGCTTCTGATTTCTCTAGGATTGATTGTCAGAAAGAGGAAAATAAAATCTATAGGTGAGTTTTCGTAGCTTGACAACAATGACGACATATTTGACAACTTTGCAAAATTGCTCCTTTGATCAATCTCCAGTCCTTCTTCACTTGTAAATCTGTACATGCAAAAAGAGAAGAAAAATTGTTTATTTTTGGGTGAATGGGGGTTTGCCTTAGTCAAACCCCATGTTGGTAATTAAACCTTGATGATGAAATAATGATGAATGGAAGGAATTGATTAATGAATAAAGCTATGTCACAACTCACCAAACCCTTAATGGTTGCCCTTAGAGGACTAAAGTCTAACACATCACTCTAAGGTTTGGATCTTACATGAATTGGCTTGAATGATTACTTGATTGGATGCTTGAATGCTTGAAACCTACATCACAATGTTAGCTCTAAAACATGACATGAACACACATGAACTTTGACATGATGATATGATCTTGATTGTTGTTGTAGATGACTGATAAATCTGCTCTTCAATGCTCTTGACATTAATATTTTCTCTTGTGAAGTTTAAAGTATGCGATTTAAGTTTGAATTGATAAAATAACTATGAATTTATAGGTGTTTATGTTGGCAACTCAAGGGTAGACAACTAAGAGGGGGGGTGAATCAGTTGTCACCGAATCTCAAACTTATTCAACTTATTAACTTTAATTTCAGATCTGATCATTAATCATGAAAGCATAAATAAACAACACATCAGAAGCACACATAACACCAATATTTTTTACGTGGAAACCCTGTTAGGGAAAAAACCACAGTGGAGTTCAATCCACAAGATTACACCCTGTTAAAAGTATAAGGAAATATGAATGGGGAATGCACATGCATTCAAGCACACTGCCTAGAGCTCGCTGCTCAAATACAACAAGGCTTACTGCCCAAGGAAGACACACTGTCTTACAGAAAGATTCAAATTAAAACCATCCAGATTTGAACTGAGAAAATAGCATCTGCTAATGCCTGGTTATAGTTCTGGTTAAGCATGTGAACACTTCTTCACTCTTCTTCACTCTTCTTCACTCTCTGCTCTGCCTTTGAATGATATGAACTTTATTCACACACAAGACTCATCCACTTCTCATTCACACCCCTTTTCACTCTTCAAACAATCACTCTTATATATCTGCAACAAGAAATTACATCGCTATAAGTCGGCCACAAAAAAGATAATAAAATAATTACAAACAGTCGGCCCAAAAAAAATAAAGATTATTCATGCGAATCAACCAAGGTTGGCCATAACATAGTGAAGACTGAAAAAAAAATCTCCAACACGAAAACACTTCAATTAATTTCTCCTTGAAGATCCACAACACGCTTCAACACCTTGTCGACCACGAACATGAAAAACAAGAACACACAAGAGAAAATCTCGGATCACCAGCACAACGATCAATGCAGATATGCCACAAAGATAGAGAACAAACTAGAAACATCCACAAGCATCATGAAACACCAGAAAAACATCCATAACAACTGAACTTATTGAATTCACAGAATCTTCAATCAGGAACACTAACTAAAGCGTCAGAAAAACTATCAGAATGAAAATCACTGTAACTCGATCAACTCTTCATGCAGATCTCTGAAATTCAATGTGGATAAACTAAACATACTCAACAAGAAACCCTTTAGTCCACAACCTCAGAATAGCAACGTACTGAACACATCAACATAAAGAACTTCACTTCACCATTGACAACCTATAGCACTTCTTATCACAATTTTCTCAATATCCTCGACATATATAGCTTCTAATGTAACAATGCTAATAGTGTTGACATCAATGACAACCACATATCGGCAACGCAACCACAACATCCAACAATTTATCTAATTTCCCAAAAATTACATTCCACAAGATGACATTTGAAACTTGAATTTGAATCATGCTGCCAAAAACATATTAAAAATTGGGTCTTGAGACTTAAAAGGGACCCATTCGCCCTAGGGAGAATGGGTCCTAGGACCTAAGTCCAAGAAAAACAATTTCCAAGGTGATTAAATTAATGCAGATAATTGTTTAATATAGGTTTACCTTTAGGTATAGTAAGGCTTTGGAATGCATAATTTAGGTAATTAGAAGCTTAATTAAGTCTAATTAATTAAGGGGATGAAAACATAGTGTGAAATTGTAAAGGTGTACAATTTTCTACACTATATTTAGCCCCCACATTAGTGAGAGTATGAGCCCATGCTCAAACTCACACTAAAGTAGACAAATAAGTCAAGAGAGGTCTAATTGTACAATTGTTGGAAATATGAGATGACAAGGATCAAGAAGGATGATCAAACCCCTAGGATCTAAGATCCCATGGAAAAAAAAAGGTACATAGAGACACATACATGCAACAACGACACAAGATACACAATCTTACAATGTCAAAATTAATGCAAAGATGAAGAAGGGGTGGATCAAGCTTTGACTGTTTGTCCAAAAGGTATGGATCAAGCCTAAGCTATTTATCCAAAAATATGCTCACAAGGGCTAGTGCGGTCTAATATACACTAGGTGAGCCCCAAGGTAGTATGAGAAACACACAATGGTATAGTGCAATTTGATATACACTAGGTGTGTACCCATAAAAAGGTGGTAGATGAGCAAGTCATGCTAGGTCTACATGCTCCCTCACATCAACCATACCAAAAGTTATACTCCCTGATAAATTTGATAAGGTGCCACATTGAATGGTCACAGGTTTCACAAAGCACCATTGGCAAGCGAGTTGTATTATGCTTGGTGGCCAAGATTTATTTTAGGATAGTCAAAGGGGTTTTGCTTAGTTCATGAAAGGTCTCACTTTAGGGAACATCACACTTGATATCACCACCAAGAGAGGACTAGCTGAGGGATAAAAGATTCACACCTTAGGAAATGCGTCATATCATTACCACTAAGAGGAATGCCATATGCCAAGAAAGTTCACACTCTTGAAGGACATTAAACCCAATGTCACCACTAAGAAGACATGACAAATGAATTGAGAAGACCACACTTTGAATAAATTCATGTCATTATGCAAGCAATGAGCAGGAGGCATAATGCACACCAATTTAAAGAAATTGTTAAACACCATGTTGTGAGTAATTACTTTAAAGCAAAAGATGATAAAAGCCAATATATGAGAGCTTATTTGGAAATCCCTATGCCAAACATTTGTTTCCAAATAAAGATATGTCATGGAAAGGAGGTTTCCCCCATATGCAATCCTAAGATAACACATAAGGTATCCACAGATTTGAAGTCAAAAGCTTGGAATCATCACCATTCCCTAAATATCTCATGGAACAATGAACACAAAGGAGGAATGACACATAGAGAGATAGAAGACAAACAATCCATTTGGGTCAACATGGAGGAGACCTAAATGTCTCAACGCTTTGCATCATCCCCAAAAGTAAAATACAAGATGATATATAGAAGAATGTAGATACAAATAGAAGAAATTCACAATAGATTCAGTTCATTTGTATCCTTGCACCAATGGAGTGACAAGGGTCATCCAAAGTAGGCTCACAAACATAAAGACATGCCAAGCAACACAATATGATGGATCACATTACGCACATGAAATCACAAAAAGAACATGAATAGACATAAAGCTAGTATGATACATGTGAGCCAACAACCTAAATCAAGTCATCTACATCCCAATCTTGTTCATCATATACAAAACATGGATAAATAGCTAAAGGGGAAACAACAAGTGTCGTACTAGGATCACCAAGTTCAACATGTCGTGAGTCACTCTTGTTAGGAGGATCATCATAGTTGTTGTCATCTAAGGTCATGGAAGAGGAAAATAATAAATTTAGCTCATTATGCACTTCCTCATCAATCTTAACAATCTCATCACCATCCAAATTTATCATAGCAGGAGGTCTAATGATAATGTCCATAGAGGTTTCATGTTTTTATTGTGGTGAAGATAGAGAATCATCATGCTTTGTTTGAGTTAGATTGTGGTCTTGGTTTGCTGGTTTATTCTTTTCTTTTAAATTATGAGCAATAGCATGATGTCTACACCTATGCTCTTTTTAGCATTTATATTTATTTTTGTACAATTTTCAAGCTGTGATGGTGTAGGATCAGGTTTATCAACCATAGGTTTCTTCACTTCCTGCAAGGGAGGAACAAATGGAACAAGTGAGGGTTGGTCAACCATTTTTTTCTTTAGGTTTATAAACTTGTTTTATATTAGGAGGCACAATGGGCATTATATGGTTATCTCTTGGTCTCTTGTAGGATATAGGAGGAGGAATCATGGTTGATTTGTCTCGGTTACTTGGAAGAGATTTTGATTCAATCATAGTTTCATCAATGATAGGGGTTCAATCATGGATTCAAAAATGTTGCTAAGAGATAATTATGCTATGTGTTTTGCTTTGAAATTTTGGTAAGATTTGAAAAAAGATTCCTCACAAGGCTTGATAAGTTCCATGAGTTTGGACCAAAATAAATCCAATGAGAAATTCCCATGGGAAGATAAAGGATTAAAGTCACTATGATGCACAGTGAAAATTTCATTTCTGAATGGAAATTTTAAGCATTTATGTACTACCAATGGGAAAAAATCCATGGAGCGTATCCATGGGTAGCCTAGTTTCACATAGAATTGGTCTGACAATGGGATGATGGAGAATGATACATTTAATTGCTTTGGTCCAACTTTTAATGGGAGAGTGATCAAACCTATTGTAGGGTAAGCAAAACCATTATGTTTTTTTGATCCATGCTTTCGATTATTAATAAGAGTCTTGGAAAAGTTCATCCACAAACAATAATTCCTCAACAATCACATTCTCTACACATAGAGGATCAATTAATATCCCATTGGTAGGCTTTTCATTGATTCTTTTGGCTATATAAAGAGGACCATTGGGTGCATGTTTAATTGTGTCATTTATGAGAAAGCAATGTCAAGTGACATTTTGGTTTGGCCCTTACGAGGTTGAACATCAATGAGGTTGACCATAGTTTGTATGTCATCATCATTATCACTCATGTTATCGTTATTCATGTCGTGCACATTATCAAAATTCATCACATTATTCTTGGTGTCACTAGCTTTAACAAATGATATTTTATGATTTGGCATTGTATTGGTAAAGATTTACAAATTTTGGTTAGGTGGGGCAACAAACTTATTTCCTTGATTATTAACACCATCAATCTAGATGTGATTAGAATCAATGAGGTCTTGCACAATATTTTTAAGACACATACATCATTCTATATCATGTTCATTTTGTCAGTGATAATGGGAAAAGACATTTGGATTATGGTTTGGAGGTAAAGGCTTAGTGGCATCAAGGGTTCTAAAGGATCTAGAACAGTGATTGTTGCAGGAAAGAAGTTTTAAGGAAATATATATCAACTTAAGGGTGTTGATGGACATTGCTTTATGACTTAGATTAATGATAGTTGGCTATGGAACCAGAGAATGTGTATGTGAATTTTGATAACCTAGTGAGGATCAGTGTGGTGCAAGCCGTGAGAGATCTACCAAGGATTACAAAGCATGTTAATGCTATTTGTGGGAATTGTCAATTTGGAAAGCAAGTGAGAAACAACTTCAAATCAAAAGAACAATCTAGAACTACCGAACTATTGGATTTGATTCATACAAATCTCTATGGTCCTACAAGAGTGGGAAGTCTAAAAGGTGAAAGGTACTTTATGCTTTTGATTGATGATTACTCTAGGTATACATGGGTTACTTTTCTTAGAGGGAAATTTGATGCATTAGATAGATTCAAGATATTCAAAGCTATGGTAAAGAATGAAGTAAATTTGAGAATAAAATGCTTGAGGTATGAGAGAGGTGGTGAATTCACCTCCCACGAGTTTAATATGTTTTGTGAAGTTCATGGAATAAAAGGACATTTATCTTCTCTGAGAACTCCTTAGCAAAATGGAGTTGTTGAAAGGGAGAACATAACAATTCAAGAAGTTGCTAGATCAATGATTACTGAAGTTGGTCTCCCGGAAGTTTATTGGAGAGAAGCTATTCACACTGCTTTTTTATGTGTTTAATCGAGTTCAAGCAAGAACTAACAGTACTAAGACTCCCTATGAGCTATGGTGTGGAAGAATTCCTACTATTAAGTATTTCAAGGTATTTGGAAGCAAATGTTATATCAAATGAGATGAAGAGAATTTAGGGAAGTTTGATGCTAGAAGTGATGAAGGTATTTTCCTTGGATATTCTACTAAGAGAAAAGCTTACAAATGTTTTAATAAAAGATTGAGAAAGATTGTAGAAAGCACAATTGTCAAGGTTGATGAATCAATGAAGAATTCAATTGAAGTATATGGATGTATATGATGAACCAAATTGTGTAAGAATTGAAGAAGTTGTGGAAGAATAGAAAATCAGAATGAAGAAGAAGAAGAAGAAGAAGAAGCTTCAGTAGTGTCCCCTAAGACACCCAAATATGTGCAAAAAAATAATTCAAAAGATCAAATCATTGGAGACAAGAGGAAAGGAGTATCGACAAGTAGAGTTGTTCCTGCTGGTGAGATAAATCTATGTTTACTTACTGAGATTGAAATGAAGATCGTAAGTGAAGCATTCAAAGATGAGCATTGGATGGAAGCTATGAAAGAAGAACTGATGTACATTGAGAAGAATCAAACTTGGTAATTGGTCCCTAGATTGGTAGATAAAAACATAATTGGATCAAAATGGTATTCAGAAACAAGCTGAATGAGAACGAAGTAGTTAGAAATAAAGCAAGGCTTGTGTGTAATGGTTACTCACAAGTAGAAGGTATATATTTACAAGAGACTTTTGCTTTGGTGGCAAGAATGGAAGCTATCAGAATGTTTTTGGTGTTTGTTGCTCATAAAGATTTCAAGGTCTATCAGATGGATGTTAAATTTGCATTCTTGAATGGTGAGTTAGAGGAAGAGGTCTACATGGAACAACCGAAAGGATTTTAGTTGTTAGATCAACAAGACATGGTTTGCAGATTGAAGAAGGATTTATATGGATTAAAGCAAGCTCCTAGACCTGGTATGCAAGGTTGGATAGATATTTGATTCAACAAGGTTTCAACAAAGGTACACCAAATAGTAATATGTATTTTAAAATTGAAAATGACAAGATCTTGATAGTGGTTGTATATGTTGATGACATTATCTTTGAAGGAAATGAAACTATGTGCAAGATGTTTGTTGAAGAGATGCAAAAAGAATTTGAGATTTCCATGTTTGGTGAGATGAATTCTTCCTTGGGCTGCAAATTAATCAAACAAAGAAAGGGATCTTTATTTCATAGTCAAAGTATGTAAGAGAATTGTTGAAGAAGTTTGAGATGGATGGTTCCAAACTAGTATGCACTCCTATGGTGATTGGTTGCAAATTGAGTAAAGATGATGATTCACCTAAGGCTGATCAAAGCAAATATAGATCTATGATTGGTGGATTGTTGTATTTAACTGCTACTAGACCAGATATCATGCATGCAATTTGTCTTGTGGCTAGATTTCAAGAAGACCCTAAAGAAACACATGTTGCTACTATTAAGAGAATATTCAAATATTTGAATGGAACTCTAGATTATGGCTTGTGGTATCCTAGATTTTACACTAAGTGATATGTAGATTTTACACTAAGTGCTTATACATATGTAGATTGGGTTGGTTGTGTAGATGAAAAAAAAGTACGAGTGGTGGTGCATTCTTTCTTGGTTGCAGATTGGTGGCCTGGTTGAGTAAAAAGAAAGATTCAGTTTCCTTATCCATTGTTGAAGCTAAGTATATTACCGCAACATTTTGTTGCACACAAGTTTTTTGGATGAGACAAAAATTGAAAGATATCAGAATAATGTATGATGATCCTATTTCCATCTTCTGTGATAATAAAAGTGCAATTAACATTTCAAAGAATCCAGTGATGCACTCGAGGACAAAGCATATATCTATTAGGTGTGACTTTTTGAGAGAGAAGGTTTTGGAGAATGAAGTAAAACTTGAGTATGTACCTACGAAGGATCAAGTCGCTGACATATTTACAAACGCTCTTCCTAAAGATACTTTTGAGTATCTCTAGGAGAAGTTAGGGGTCATTGCCCCTCCTTTCTTGAACTAGATGCATATGGAGATGCATCATTCCAGTGGGTCTATGGATCTATCTTTATTTTGGAATGATGTTTTGGTGGCTACCTCTCAAGGGGATCAGGTAGTGTTATGTGTTGTCATTGAAAGAGTATTTTGTTCTTAATGTTAAAGGGGAAATCAATGTAAAATATATTTTTCCTTTGCCATTGATGTCAAAGGGGGAGAGAAAGTGAGAAAGTATCATGTGAAGAATCTTATCTACTAAGGGGGGGAAACAGAGAAAAGAAAAATCATGAGGAAGTGTGTTTTGAATTGTTGTGTTGTCTTTGATGGTTTTTCACATCATGTGCTGCCATCAATGACAAAGGGGGAGATTGTTGCAAGTGTGAAGCAAGTATGAAGATGGTGTAATTGATGTCAATTAGTTAACTAGTTATCAACTAGTTGTTATCATTGATGTCATGAATAATGGTTATTAGATGTATATGCCGAGGTCAGAAATTTGTAATGAAGAAAGGTTGCAGGTGTTCAATGGTTGCTCTGAGTTTTTCTCTAAGATTTGCTCCTATGTTCGTGTGGTTCAGATATGTTGATCATGGCTATTAGAAGTTGTTATATCAAAAATTTGGGTTTCTGGATCAGTTTACAGTGTGAGCTGTGATCATGGCTAAGGTATGGGAGAAATGTAGTTGCTCCAGATTTCTTCTTGTTCAAGTCTTATGACTTGTGATTCTCAGGATAAGCTATTGGGAATGTTTTCAAGATAATTTGTTATCCCAAAAGATTGGATCATGCTAAGGTTGTGTGTGCTTAATTGATTTATGTAGCCAACCTTGTGTTTAGCATTACTTTTGAAGCTTATGGAAGTGTGTTGAAGCATGTGGTTGGGTTGCCCTCATTCTAACTGCTTAGGTGTTTGTAAAAACTATATTGTAATTGAAATTTTGTCATCTATCAACATCTAGTTATTAGTTATGCAATTTGAAGTAATGCTTTGAGTTTGAAAGATGTGTAATGCAATGTAATCAACAATTTGAATATAAACTACAAAAATCTATTTTTTACAATTCTTTAGTTAAACTCTCTATTTTATTTGCTCTCTATAACTCTATTGCTATGGAAATGTTGTTCAATTAAAAAAAATAGTTTTTGTCTCTTACTCTACAATTTTTTACATTTTTTCATCTATCAACATCTAGTTATTAGTAATGCAATGTGAAGTAATGCTAGGCTTAGGGTATGAAACATCCACAAATGTGTGAATGGTTGTGCATTATTTCACAAGAATCTTGCAAGTGAGAGTGAATGTCCAAAATGTCATGAAGCAAGGTATAGACAAGGGTTGAAATCAACTATGGTTCCTAGAAAGGTTCTTCACCACTTTTCGGTAATCCCAAGATTACTCTAAATGTATAGGTGAACGACATTGTTGAACTTATACAATGGCATGCCCAAAATAAGAGCATTAATGGAAACTAATGCCATGTGTCTAATTCTAAGATGTGGATGAATTTTGATAATAGATGGCCTGATTTTTCTCAAGATCCTCATAATATAAGGTTGGGTTTGGCTTTAGATGGGGTGAACCCATTCTCAGATCAAATTACTAAATGGTCAACTTGGCCAATTTTTTAATAAATTATAGCTTACCTCTATGGTTAGCAACTAAACCATTTTTTTTAATGCTATCATTTATTATACCAAGAAAGAAAACTGTGACTTTAGATACAATTGATGCTTATCTAGAGCCATTATATGATCATCTAATGGAATTGTGGAAAGGAATTGAAGCAATTCAATCTTTAAGGGATGGTCATTCAATCAAATTCACTTTAAGAGCTTCCTTATTGTTTATAATTCATGATCTTCTTCCATATGGCACATTGTCTGGTCTCAGTGTTCATGGATACCATGGATGTCTTGCTTGCAACTTTAAGGATTTTGTGAGGCACTCAAGAATTTTGCATAAGTGTCCTTATTGTGGACATCATGCTTACCTTAAAATGGATCATCCATTTCGTCAATAAAAAACACGGTTCAATGGTCAAGAAGAGAATCGTGAAGCACCATTGCTAATAATGAGTGATTACATTTTTGAGAATGGACAAAATGAATGTCATTTATTAAAAATGATGGGATTACTAGTAATAGATATGATCCATGTAATGAAAGGGTGTAAAAAAGTTGTGCATATTCTATAAGTTGCCATACTTTAAGGATATAGCCATTAGGCATACTGTTGACTTTATGCATACTGAGAAAAATATAGCCTATGCTATTATAGAAACTCTTTTTGGTGCTTTTGATACTATTTCATCATGTGAAGACTTTCGACAACTAAATATTCATTGAAATATTTGGGTTAGAAAATATGATGATGAAAAATATAGAAAACCTAGTGCTCCTTTTGTTTGGACAAAGGAACAACATGCACAATTATTACACTTGATGTCTCAGACTCCCTTTCCCACTGGATATGTAAGTAGTAGTATTAGAAGCCAAATTGGCATTAATGGCTTAAGAGGCCTCAAGACCCGTGACTATCATGTCATAATTGAGAATATTTTACCTATTGTGATAAATATATCAAGTTTGGAAAAGGGGCCTAGATTGGTTGTTATAAGGTTGGGCCTAATATTAAAGAGAATGGGTTGACATGTATTAGATCCTTCAAAATTTGATAGTTTGAGGGAGGAGGTTGTTGAAGTCCTTTATCTATTGGAACGAGAATTTCCATCAACAATATTTAACATTTCTATGCATCTTTTGATACATCTAGAATATTAGCTAGAGCATTGTGGCCCAGTGAGAAGGAGATGGATGTATCCTATAGAATGATATATGAAGGTTTTGAAAAAAAATGTTTGTACTAGGGAAAAACCAGAAGGAAGCATGTCTGAGGGATATTCAATGCAAGAGGCCATGGGATTTAGCACAAAATATATGAAGGATTTTAAAAATGTCAATAGACATATATGGGATGATGACAAAGATGAGAGAGTTGCAGGTGAAGTATTAGAAGGCAATGGATGTTGCTTCAAGCTATCACATCAACAAAGAAGTGTGATACATGCCTATATTCTTCAAAACACATCTTTGTTTGATAAGTGGCGTAGGTAAAAAAAATTAGACAATAATTTATTTACTCAATTGTATTTACACATTTATATTATTAATCTTACTATATGTATGTTAATATTCTATGTAGAAAATATGAAGATGAGAATCAAGCTTGGATGCAACATCGACCTCAAAAGTGTAGATGTTATGATTTGATTGGAGGTGATTATTTTCCAAAATTTGAAGAATGGAATGCTAATGTAGTTAATGATGCAAAAGAAGAAGGTCAAGATATAACAATGAAGGAAAGTGAGCTTTCAAAATCTCCACATTTATGGGCTATGCATTTCAGTGGAATGCGGGCCTATGGTAGTCATTTAAGAGTGGAAAATAAGACAAAGGAAAGACAAATTGTGATTGTGTTGTTAGTGCTAAATTTCTTTACAAAACTGAGAAGAAATTTTATGTAACTGGATTCATCCAAGAACTTATTCAAGTGGATTTTGGTGAAAATATTCCTATATTATTAAAATGTAAGTGGATCTAACCATCCACAGTACAATTTGATGAGTATGGATTTGTACATGCAAATACAAGATAATTTTTATCAAAGATGGATGAGCCATATGTTTCCCCTCTTCAAATTAGCCAATAATTTCTAATTGATGATGTAAGAAGCCTAGGATGGTTGTATGTCATTCAAACAAAGTCTTGTTCAAAATGAAAAATTCATGGAAGTTGTTGATATAATGCCTGATGGGAAATATGTTAATTTACAAGAAACATTCAAAGAAGTGGATGAAGACAATGATGGAGTGTTTGAAGAAGATATTTTGATTACCAATGAGGAGATTGGGAGAGAGAATGCATTACATGTCATAGATGAGGATGAGGAAGAAAATCAAGCAGGTGTAGACACGAGTGATCAGGATTCTGATCTTGCCAGTAACGTAGATGATTATAATGATGTTTTTTCACCTTAACTAGCCTATCACCTTAAGAGGTTAGCTTGTCACCTAAACTTTGGTTATATGTATGGTGTAATTTATTATTTAATGTAATATAGACCTGAGTATAAGTATATGCTTATTCACTATTTTTTTACTAATACATTTATGAATGTAATCATCATTATTCTATGGGTACATTGTACACAAAACCTAAGATATTCACTGTTATTTTGAAGTGCATTTAGAGTTAGGTTCAATCATTCTTCTTAGTTTTCTTACTTTGGTTGAAATTATTATTTTTTAGTTAGAATATAATTTCTTCTATGCCCTATATGTTTTCTAGATGTTAGAATTTTCTTGTATGTCTTAAATATTAGCTTTAGTTTGTAATACAACTTCTAGCATCCACATTCATTGAATATGCTTGTGTGAAGGAAACAATAATGAACATTTGTGATTTAATAATACATATATATATCTTAACATTAGGTGAACTAAGCCTCCTAATTACAAACAAAGAAATGATCTCTTAGGTCTGAATGACACTAAAAACTAGAAATATGTGAATGAGGTGTTGTGAAATAATATTTTAAGTGAAATTGATCAGTGCCTATTCCCATTGGGTAATGGAGTCAATATGTGGGTGATATATGTGTCTTAATTATGGCTACAACTCTAATTATTTGGCATAGTGAGAGTCTATGGCTTGCATAGATGTGTGATGATGCAATTATGCGGTTCTTCTTATTGATCCAAATAAGACTTCTAAGTTACTGTAATTTATTCAAAAGGATTTAATCCTTACTTGAAGGAAACAATTAAAATAAATCACACAATGATAGCAAGTGTGTATTGACAAATCAAACATATACTTGATATACTTAATTTGAATAACAAGGAAATATTAAATTAGAGACAACCATACAATCATACACAATATTATCAACAAATAATTGAGACCAGAATTCGAGCACCAGATTAAATCTTCTTCTACATTGATTGATTCAAATAGATCTTACAATATAATAGAAGTCTCCTCATATATGTTTCTATAAATGCCTATGATGATGATATAAAAATTTGGTCTTGGTTTCTCTTTTATAAGAGAAGCAAAAAGCTTTAGACCATTACAAAATATGGCATCTTTTCAAAATTCATGCCTCTTCATATAAACTAAACATTAGTTGCGCTTAAAACATAACTAAGAGAAAACATATAAAGTAGACAATGTTGATTGGAAGCTCGTAGCACTTGCAATACACTTGTAGTCCATTAATTAACATAGGAGACCCATTACCATCCCGATCTGGCAAAGTCCCCCTCTCTATGATAGAGTTTTTGAAGGCTTGACTTTTCTGCTACAACATCTTCAAGGCCCTATTCTTCTGGAGGAGCCAAATACTTTTGCTCCCATTGGTATAGTACTATGTAGTCACGAGGCCATTTGTATTCTTGAATCTTTGATATATTTTTTAGGTGATTCCTCCATCTATTGTCAAGTAACCCTCTACCATCTGTAATGAATTTAGAATATCTAGTATCCAAGGCTATTATTCCATCCATGATCAAATTGAGGTCATGGAAATTCAATTCACCATCCTTTTGTACATAAGCAATGCAATCAGGAACAATTTTTCCAAATTCCTTTCTCCATTCACTGAGATTTTTCAATTGGTCATCATCCTTTAATATCCTTGGCACAAACCACTTCTTCAATGTATGAAATAATTCCATCCTTTTTTTGATCTTCTGATATTCTCCATTTATATATTGAGATTCATCTATAACTATCTTAACCATCTGCTCAGTTGGCTTCAAAGCTGAAGGAGCTTCCACACTTCTTGTAATACCCTACATAAAGTCATCAAGGTATGATGAATTGGCTGCCACTTCTTGAAAAGAGGATCCAATATAAGTGCACAGGCTTTCATCTAGTTAATTGCTTGGGATAATGAAGTGTAACAATCATACACACTTTCTAATTTGTCCTCAATCATTTTGATCTTTTCATCCAAGATTTTTTCCAAGACATTGATGATGATTTGGTCCCTCATTCCCTCCTTGGTTTTATTATTGGATTTTTTCAACTCTTCGATCTCATGTATTAGTAAATTCATTTGTTCAAAGGATGCACTATGTATATCGGTTGATTGGGTAGTAGGAGGTTGATACAATACTATTTATTTACTCTATCAGGGCTCTGCTCCTTTCAATTGCTCTTACAGTCTTACATTTTCTATGAATATTTTATTTACCTCATCATTTAAGAATTTTTATTCCTTTTCATATTCTATCAAATTCTTTTCCATTTCCTTAACAACAACTCAAGTGAACATGTCCAATTGCATTGTCATGGTTTGCAACTTCTAAAGGAGATGTTTCCTTTAATTTTTTTACCATACTTGTTCCTCTCATCTCTTGTACCATATATAACAACCTTGGTTTTTGGTGTATTTCTTTGCTTGGAACAAAATTCTAAGGTCTCAATCTTAGGGTTGTACCTTGTACCACTCATCCCCTCATCAAAATCAAATTCAATAATCATCATTGGGTCTTCTTGTGATCTTACTTGGTCAAGTAAGAATATCTTCTTTAGTTCCATACCTAGGATAATGAGTATATTACTCTTGAAAACCATATCCCTAGCTTCTTGTGGGCTAATATCAACATTATCAATTCTCATTTCATTGAAAGTTTGGGCTACAATCTCATAATGATGAGACTCTTCTGCACCCATCTTGTTTGTCTCCACCCTTTCTTCAAACTCTCTCATTTTCATTTTAACCTAGAAATCCTTCAATTTAGGGGTCTTAATGAAATCATAATCTTCAATAAATTTGAAAATTGCAATTTCCCTCTCATCATCCTGCATTTCCCTTTCTCCCTACATATGGATATCAATTCTAGCCTCTGGTTTATGAGCTTCAATTTCATGGGCTGGTTGATTAGCTACCTCAACATCATCCTTAAAAATCCTTAGTACACTCACCACTTCTTTTGTATCTCCCACTTCTTCACTCATTACATAGGATACCAATCTATATGGCTCATGTGTCTTCTATTTCTTAGGAACTGGTTGTTCAAGAGGTGATTCTTGAGGAACATGACATACTAAAATAGTGTCAGGAGATGGCTCTGAATTACAATACCACTTGGCCTTTTGGGAGATAATTTGGTGGGCCTCTCCTCTACTGCAAACTTAGCATACAATTCATCAAACTTATCAATTATCAAATTTATCCTCTTAAGAGGATCTACTTCTTCTACAAAATACCCCAAGAAGTCATTGTTCTTCTTCTTCCTTTCTTCCTGTAGCTTCATCATGATCTCCCATTTTCTTTTCCTCTGATATACCTCTTGGGGAGTGAAGCAATTTCTAATCACATCCTCTTCATAATCCACTTGATGAGTGATTGTGGCCTTTGTGAGGAGGTTTTTTCTTATAAAATTCATATGGTCCTCAGGGTCAAAAACACTTTCATATCTAGGCCTCAAAGAATATCTTGTCTTAAGGTAATGTAATTCTTCAAGGGTGTCATATCCAGCAGATAATTCTTCACATGTTATCAAGTTAGGTAGAAATGTATCCTTATTTTGTTTTTGCATGACATCCTTTTCCATCCACAACATCTGCCACATAAATTCTCAAAAGGATAACCGAAGAGGAAAATTTTTTGGCAATATATGTGGGGCCTATGGGCACCCATAAATCCTAATTAATCTTGATTATTGTGACATATTGTAGAAAAAAACAATCACCAAAGTTATGGGTAGGACCTTGTTTTGGTTTCAAATCCAAGGGCCTCAGTAGTTGTAGTATAGGTGTGTGTAATGTTGCAAGAATGGAAAGAATGAAGGTGTTTTCATTGATGTCAACTGGTCAATTAGTTATCAACTCGTTGTTGTTGCTTTTATATGTTAAGGATATTGAGAAAATTGTATTAAAGAAAGATTGCAAGTGTTTAGTGGTTGCTCTGAGTTTTGATCCTATGTTTGTGTGGTTTAGATATGTTGATCATGGTTGTTAGAAGATGTTATATCTAAATTTTTGGCTATTGATTTATTGTATAGTGCAAGTTATGTTCACCAGTTGTGAGTTGTGGTTCTTTGTGTTTCTAGTTGAGGTTTGGATTTCTCTTTAGTAAAGTCTTATGACTTGCGGTTCTAGAGTTGAGTTCTTTTTATTGTATTGAAGATAGTTTCAGTATCTGGAAGATTCATGCTTAATGATTATATGTGTTTTACACTGGTTTGGCCAACCTTGTTTTGAACACTACTTTCAAAGTTGATGAAGCATGTTGGATCTATCTGGGTTCTTATGAAGCATGTGTTTGGGTCACCCTTCTAATTCCGCCCTAGGAGGTTTTGGTGTCAACCTAATTTGAATTTGAATTTGGATGGCCAACTTTGGACATGTTTCAAAGTTGAAGATGGTATAAATACAAGATGAGTTAGTGGTGAAGCGGTGTAAGTACACAAGAGATAAGAGAAAAGAAATAGAGCAGATAGTTGCAAGATTGACGAAAATTAGTGAGTGTGTGTGATGCAAGTGTGGAAGATCAGTGTGAAACATAAATGTTGAGTTTTCAGATGTAGTGAGCAGAAGGTACACTCTATCATTCATGCATGTTTGCAAGTGGTTGAGCAAATTGTGGTGGATTTCTATGTTGCATTGAGATTGTCTTCTTTGTGTAACATATCTCTTCTATCTTCTTTGAATCTCTATGGTAGTGAGCCCTCTAGGTTGTTAGCCCTATTGGACAGTGAATCATAATCTGGATAGTGAGTCCTTGTTTTGGTAGTGAGTCATTGTAACTGATTTTAATATTCTCTATAGTGTGAGTTAATCCTTAGTGTGGTTTTTCCCTTATTGGGTTTTCCACGTAAATCTGGTGTTATTGTGTTTTTGTGTTGGATTAAGTTTTTGCATTAGTATTTAATGGTTAATCATTTAAGTACTATTAAGAATTAGTTCCATTGAATGAATTAAAGGTTAAATCTATGACAACTGATTCACCCCCCTCTCAGTTGTCTTGTTCAACAATTGGTATCAAAGCTTGGTTCCTCAATGAAGAGCTTAATCGCTTGAGGAAGGTTTGGGATGGCTGGAAAAATGGTTTATGATTATCTGAGGTTCGATGGAACTAATTATGCTATCTAAAAAATATTGATGGAAGAATATCTGGAGTATTGTGGTTATGATGTGGAGAAATCTTACAAGAATCCTTACACTCCTAATAATGGTCCAAGTACAATTGATGAGATCAAAGCACATGAAGCAAATAATAACGCAAAGTACATTTTGAAGAATAGTTTGGTACATTATGAGTTGATTAAGGTTTAGAATTTGAAGACTACTAAGGAAGTTTGGGATGCTTTGGAAAGGGCACATGAATGTGATGAAAGAGTCAAAGAGGAAAAATTGTATAATTTGGAGATAATTTGAGCTTCTACATATGTCTGAAGATGAGAATGTTAAAGCTTATGTACAAAGATTGGATGAGATAGTAGTTGGAAAGCAAGGACTTGGTGCTACTATAGATGAAACCAAGATTGTAAAGAAGATTCTTAAAATTCTCCCTGATACCTACAGTGAGAAGGTGTGTGCTATTGAATAGAGTATAGATTATAAGACCTATACTAAAGATTTGTTGTTGGAATTTTTGACATCTTATGAGATGGGGAAGCCAAATATGAGGAATGGATGCAAATCAAAGACTGATTTTAAGGCTACAAAGTTTGAAGATCTGGATGAATTTTTTTTTTATGAAATAGAAGCTAACTTTGTAAGAAGGATGAGGAAAGGCTCCGACAAGTATGAAGGTAAGTTACCCTTTAAATTCTTAATTGCGGAGAAATAGGTCATTATGTTGCAAAGTGTCCGGAAAGAGCTAAGAGGAATAAACAAAGATATGAGAAAGAAAAGAAAGGAAAGAAGATCAATAGAGCATATTATGTGAATGAGAGTGCTAGTATATCTGATGAGTATTTTGAGTATGAAGACCCTGATGATAATGAATGCTTGTTCTAGGCTATAAAGGATGAACCTACTTCTACTAATTTTGAAAAATAGGTGAAGGAAAGCCCTTCGGAGAAGGAGAAAAATGAAGGTATTGTTATCTTTTTCCTACATGCTAAACAAGAAAATAACTATTGGTTAGTTGATAGTGGTTGTTCACATCACATGACTGGTGATAAAAGTAAGTTTGTTAAACTTGAAAAATATGATGGAGGCTTGGTTATGTTTGGAGATGATACTGGTGCTAAAATTTGTGGGATAGGTTCAGTAAGTTTTGATGGCAAGCATCAAACTGATGATGTCTACTATGTTAAGAGTTTAAGGAATAATATTTTGAGTGTTGGACAGATGTGCGGTAAGGGATATGATCTTGTGTTCAAGGATGAAAGATGTGAAATCCGGAAAGGATCCAAAACATTGATTGTTGTAGGAAAGAAATCTGAAGGAAATATTTATCAACTTAAGGGTGCTGATGGACGATGCTTTATGACTCATATTAATGATAGTTGGTTAAGGTATCAGAAAATGTGTGACATAAATTTTGATAACTTTGCAAGGATTAGCGCAGTTTAGGCCATGAGAGATTTACCTAGGATTACAAATCTTGTTAATGTTATTTGCAAGAATTGTTAGTTTGGAAAGCAAGCTCCTAGAGCTTGCTATGCGAGGTTAGATAGGTATTTGATTTAGCAAGGTTTCAACAAAGGTACGAAAGATAGTAATTTGTAATTTAAGATTGAAAATAACAAAATATTGATTGTAGTTGTATATGTTGATGGCATTATTTTTGGAGTAAATGAAAATATGTGCAAGATGTTTGTGGAAGAGATGCAAAAATAATTTGAAATGTCTATGTTTGGAGAGATGAATTTCTTTCTTAGGCTACAGATTAATCAAATAGAGAAAGGATTTTTTTTTTCACAGTCTAAGTATGTGAAAGAGATGTTGAAGAAGCTTGGGATGGATGGTTCCAAACTGGTATGTACTCCTATGGTGACTGGTTGCAAACTAGGTAAAGATGATGATTCGCCTAAGGCTGATTAGAACAAGTTTAGATCTATGATTGGTGGACTATTGTATTTGACTGCTACAAGATCGAATATTATGCATGTTCTCTATCTTGTGGCTAGATTTCAAGAAGATCCTAAGGAGACACATGTTGTTGCTATTAAAAGAATTTTCAGATATTTGAATGGCACTCTAGATTATGGGTTATGGTATCCTAGAGATACTGAATTTACGCTAAGTGCCTATACAGATGTAGATTGGGCTGGATGTGTAGATGAAAAAAGGAGTACAAGTGGTAGTGCATTCTTTCTTGGTTGTAGATTAGTGGCATGGTTGAGTAAAAAGAAAGATTCAGTCTCTTTATC
This sequence comes from Sequoia sempervirens, assembly GCA_007258455.2. Classification (NCBI taxonomy): domain Eukaryota; kingdom Viridiplantae; phylum Streptophyta; class Pinopsida; order Cupressales; family Cupressaceae; genus Sequoia; species Sequoia sempervirens. The sequence goes on from VDFB02000011.1 coordinate 7,494,163, forward strand.
TACTGTTGAAGCTGAGTATATTGCTACTGTATCTTGTTGTACACAAGTTCTATGGATGAAATAGACATTGAAAGATATCATAGTGGTGTATGATGATCCTATTTTTATCTTTTATGATAACACAAGTGCAATTAACATTTCAAATAATCCTATGATGCACTCAAGGATGAAGCACATATCTATCAGGTATCATTTCTTGAGAGAGAAGGTCATGGAGAATGAATTAAAACTTGAATATGTTCCGACGAAGGATCAAATTGTTGGTATATTCATGAAGGCTCTTCCTAAAGATACTTTTGAGTATCTCTGGGAGAAGTTAGGGGTTATTTACCCTCATTTCTTGAACTATATGCATATGGAGATGCATCTGTCTGGTGGATCTATGGATCTATCTTTCTTCTGGATTGATGTTTTGGTGGCTACCTCTCAGGGGGAGCATGTAGTGTCAGGTGTTGTCATTGTGAGTATTATGTTTTCATGTCAAAGGGGAAATCAATGTAAAATATCTTTTTCCTTTTCCATTGATGTCAAAGGGGGAGAGGAAGCATGTGAAAAAGAAGAAGAGAGGAAGCATGTGAAAAAGAGAAAATAGGAAGAATGTAGAAGATTATCTAATAAGGGGGAGAAACAAAAAGAAAAACTTGAGAAGTGTATTTAGAGATAGTATGGTGTATTTAATAGTTTTTCACATCATGTGTTGCCATCAATGACAAAGGGGGAGATTGTTACAAGAATGGAAAGAATGAAGGTGTTGTCATTGATGTCAACCGATCAATTGGTTATCATTTGGTTGTTGTTGGCTGTATATATTGAGGATATTGAGAAAATTGTATTAAGAAAGATTGTAGGTGTTCAGTGGTTGCTCTAGGTTTTGCTTTGGGATTTTCTCCTATGTTTGTACAGTTCAAATATGTTGATCATGGTTGTTAGAAGATGATATATCTATATTTTTGGCTATTGATTCATTATGTAGTGCAAGTTATGTTCACAAGTTGTGAACTATGGTTCTTTGTGTTTTTGGTTGAGGTTCAAGAGAAATGTTGTTGGTCCAAATTTCTCTTTGGTAAAGTCTTATGACTTGCGGTTCTAGAGTTGAGTTGTTTTGATTATATTGAAGATAATTTTGGCATCTAGAAGATTCATGCTTAATGATTCTATGTGTTTTACACTGGTTTGGTTGACCTTGTATTGAACACTATTTTTGAAGCTGATGAAGTTTGTTGGATCTATTTGGTTCCTTATGAAGTGTGTGTTTGGGTTGCCCTAATTTTAATTCCACCCTAGGATGTTTTGGTGTGGACCTAATTTGAATTTGAATTTGGATGGTTGACTTTGGACATGTTTCAAAGTTGAAGATGGTATAAATACAGGATGAGTTAGTGGTGAATTCGTGTAAGTGCAAGAGAGATAAGAGCAAAGAAATGGAGCAGATAGTTACGAGATTGATGTGAATCATTAAGTGTGTGTGATGCGAGTGTGGAAAATTAGTGCTAAGCCTAAATGTTGAGTTTATGAATGTAGTGAGCAGAAGGTGTACTCTATCATTCATGCATTTCTGCAAGTGGTTGAGAAAATTGTGGTGGATTTCTCCATTGTATTGAGATTTTCTTCTCCATGTAATGTATCTCTTCTATCTTATTTGTATCTATGTGGTAGTGATCCCTTCGAGTTGTTAGCCTTGTTGGATAGTGAGTCCTTTTTTGGCAATGAGCCTTATTTCTTAGGTAGTGAGCCTTTGTAATCAGTTTTGATATTCTCTATAGTGTAAGTTATTCCTCACCGTGGTTTTTCCCTTATTGGGATTTCCACGTAAATCTAGTGTTATTGTGTTTGTGTGTTGGATTTAAGTTTCTGCATTAGTATTTAATGGTTAATCATTTAAGCAGTGTTAAGAATTAGTTATGGTGAATGAATTAAAGGTTAAATATGTGACAACTGATTCACCCCCTCCTCTCAGTTGTCATGTTCAACATGTATTCTTGGTGATGAGTGTCCAAGAACTCTCATAACTTTGTCCACAAAGCCATCATGGAACACTACATAATCAAAGTTTTGTATCTACTATCCCATATTTAACACCATCATTGCATATGCAACAAGTTCCCTTGTTGATCAACCTTACCCAAAGACATCCTTTTGGTCCATCTATTTTTTTTCTAGTACAATATCAAGTGACATAGTAAATAATACTGCCTAAATGTTATAGGGGCCCTGTTCTCTCTGACTTGCAGGAAGCCTTCATGCAATGCCTTCTCAAGATATGAGGAAAATTCATATTCAATGTTTGTCTTAGGTTTTTGAATTCTTACAACCATCATCATCAAACTAACTGGCATTTGTTCTTGTGCATCTATCCCAAGTACTTAACAAAAATCAAAGTAGCTTTTCATGAAATAAATATAAAAATGATGCAGGAGCATCCAGTGGTGTAAGGGCAATCTTGCATCACCCAAAAACATGTTTTCCTTTATGTTTCCTTTTGTTAGATTTTTCTATGTGTTTTTGCATTTCTAGATACCCTTTTCATCGAATAAGAGTTCCCAACTTTCAGAATTGCATTTCTGTTTTTTCTGCTCAATTTTTATTTTTAGCAGTTTTGAACTTGAAGGCATGAGGAGGTAGAAATTTATGGGAAGCTTCAGGACAGAAAAATAAGCACTTTGGCAAAAGAATTAGGTCAAAATCATTTCTGGTTTGAAATTTATTCAAGTTTTAGTTTCTATTTTTTGCCTTGAAAAATATTTCGAGTCCAATTTGAGGCACTAGACTGTCCCGTATGGGCCCAGAAATCACCAGAATTGGAAAAGCAGGTTCTTAGCGCGTTCTTCACTCCAATACCTTTCCAACGGTTCAAACGGTTCGTCAAACAGAGTCCCGGATCAAAAGTTATGGCTCCCAAAAGTTGGTGCATTTTCAAAATGTGCTAATTTTCTAATGTAAAATTTAAATTTCAAATTGTAATTTTCGGTGCCAAACTGCCAAAAATCATAATTCAAATGTTTTTTTCGCTCCAAGATTGAAAAGGAGCTATTTATGGGTGGGGTTTTCTAATTTTTGGGGGCTTCTTGGGAAGAAAAAGATTGCATACTACGAAAAGGGGAATTTCGGTAGTTTCTGTAACTTGCATGTATTGTAGAACTCGAGGATTTGAGATCCTTTGCAAGTAAGTTTTTCATAATCTGAATAATAATAGTATTCTCTAGTTGTGTGTGATTTTTTTTTGTCTCAAGTTAGCACCCTTGTCAAAAAATAGCCTACATCAAACAGTTTGGTGGCAAAGGGGGAGATAGTTATCACCTTGTTTTTAACACCCCTTTTCATTTATATGGGGAATTGATCACTTTTGTATGTTCTCCTTAACCTAGTATATTCTTCCTCACTCTTTTGCAATTCAACCTTAGTGAGGGCCTATTTGTTTAGATTGAAGCATTCAATGATTGCACCTTTTGTTAATATTACCAATGGTGACCCATCTGCTATCCTCATGAACTTGGTAGTAGAGTGGTAATTTTGGGATAGAACTCTAATGAACTCCACATCTATGAAGACATTCAGGACAATTAGCTTAGCTAAGTCTAATGTCCACATATTTGATACTGGAATTCTCCCTTCCCTCTTTTCATAGAAATGCCAAAATAATTCCCACCCCAAAATAGGAGTAAGGGAATCCCTACAACCATGAGTTGTATCCTTGAAAACCTTCTTGTATCCTTTTTCAGTTGATTTAGGAAAGATATCTAAGATAGATTTTTTTAATGATCTCTTTTTACCCTTAGGCTCTTCCTTCTTAGTCTAAGGTTCTTTCTTTTTAGGCAGCATGATACCTAATTTTGATCTTTTTTTACCCTTAGGCTTTGTTGGAGTACATGACCACTGAGAGGGGGGGATGAATCAGTGGTCAGATAAAATCAACCTCAAAACCTTAACACTCTTAATCACACAAAACTTTAGATATATTTTTCATGAGTGAACACAAAGGTGCAAATTATAACAACACATGTGAATCTGAAATACTAAATCATGCACAAAGTAGCACATCATCAAGGAAACATGAGACACCAAATTTATGAGTAGAAAAACGCAAAAAAGGGTGAAAAAACCACTCTGACACAATTACTTTATTATTTTCAAAGGGCACCAACCCTAATTACATTTAGTGAGCACCAACCCATCAAGAGCACCAACTATCCTTCAAAGCACCAACTCTGAAAACACTGAAGCACCAACTCTAGTGGTTGAAGCACCAAATCTCCTTCGAAGCACCAACTCTGAAAATACCGAAGCACCAACTCCAATATTTGAATACAAGAAGATCAACACAGAGTACTTATCTATTTACATTAAAAAACAAAGGTTATAGATGTATTCTATAACTCTTATACATACACCTTATTTCTCCCAATTTAATACAAACATAAATAAATCTTCAGGAATTTCAAGTACTCAATACAAAGACACATACAATTTTGAATTCTTTATCCTTGAACAGGGTATTCTAAATTTTCAATCTCTGAACTTTCAATTTCAAAGAATCCCAATTACCATTCTGCAATCACGTTTCTTTTCAATGAGGATCAATTACCATTCCGCTCAAAAAAAAATTTATCACAAACCAAAACCACCTGAAATCATTTCTTATACAAATTCCTGACACCTCTAATATTGTTCTAATTTATGAAGATTTAAATATCATTCCCTTTCATCAGTCATCTATTGTTATCAATCTTCTCAAACATAGGAGGTTCTCGGTCTTCTTTTCATAGCAATTATAGTCAATCATAATTCTCTTCCATGCTCAAATTTGCATACACACAAAAACCCTGTGTAACTTCATTTTATATTGATTTTCTAACAAATAGGCTTATACAAAGATTTGCAAACAAAATACATTGTATTATCAAAACTTACATCAAATTCATAAGAACTCCAAATTAGAAGCTTTATCTTCTTCACAAAAATATAGTTTTACCTCACTCCATGTAAAAACAAAAAGAACTTAACAAATTTGGCGCCAATCCCAAAAATCATACACAACTGTTCACCTTCAAAATGGATGGAAACAACCAACAATGTTTAGACTCCCTTCAAAATTGCAACCATGGGAAATAGTTGTTAAGAAATTTAAATGAGAGCCCTTGATTCACTTTTTCTGCCTGAATCAATCTTAAATGGGAATCGTTGATCTCTATTCAAATAACTTAAACACTAAATTCAACCTTCCCGGCCAGTTTTAGTGCATAGGAGGACTAGTCAATGAATGTGACTTAACCCCTCAAGCAAGTCACTTAAGTTATTTATGATTGGTGACAAAAGGTCACTTGCAAATTATAACAACAATGACTTTGTTAAAAAAATTGCAAAAAAAGTCTTATAAAGAGATGTTAGGGTTTTGATACAAACCCTCAAACAAAGAAAAGTTCTACCATTCATTCAAAGAAAACCCTAAATACTGAATGAATGAAAATTATTCCAATACCTCTGAGTGAACATGTATAAGCATCAACAAGTAGAACCCTTGAATCCTTGACTAAATGAAGAAACATGAACATATCCTTTGCCTTGATGACACTTGATAGAATACATCAACACCATCAAAATGACACTCTACTATACCTTGTCTTGAAAGAGCAAGCATAACATCATGAATGACATTACATACCTGGACTCAATGAATTGAAGCACCTTGATAAACATCAACCACTACCAATGCCAAACCATCAGTGACTTTGGCATCAATGACAAATCAATGCCAATGAAACAAGCTCTTCCTTCTTAGTCTCAGTTTCTTTATTTTTAGGTGGCATGATATCTAATGTCAACCTCTACTTGAGCTTTCTAAGTGTTTAAATGCAGGATTTCAAACAATTATATGCTTGTAAAGCTACTTTAGTAAGTTCAGTGTACTTACCCGGTATGTGATAGTTGCAGAACTTCACCATGTTGAACTCTTAGCTTCCCGCACGACAATCCTTACAAATGAATGCCAAAAAAATGTTGAGTTCTCAAATTTAATGGCTTATGATTTTAGTCATGTCATCATTGATATCAACCTTATGCCAAATATTTTGTGATCAATTCATACCTTAAGTTTGAATGCGCGCCATTTATTTTCACAATATCTAAGGGTTGTTAAGAGTTATGCATTTAATACCACAACTAGTAATAATTCCCTAACAGTCTGTACCACAACATTGTCACCTCTTTCTTTAACTGGTGCGGGATAGTTGGGTCATGAATCTTTTTATTTATCAAACTTATTGTTTTCCTGTTATCTTGAGATATCTCTATCATGGGATAGTGGGGTGTATACCGCTATACCGCAAGCTTCCTTATGCTTCATCGTGGGGTAGAAGGACTCTTACCACACTACCGCTCTTTATTATCTCCTTCCTTGCAGGGTGGCGGTTTGTTCCCCAATATACTGAACTGTTCACTTTTCCTTGTCGCGGTACTACGGTTATAATGTAATTAATCTCTTTTATACTGCCCAACCATGCCTTTATTATAATACCCCCATGGTATTACAGTGAATAATTTTATGTTGTTTGTTATATACCGCTAGCCTGCTAAGGGTTCAATGTTGCAGGATTGTGATAAAGTACTTTTATGGATGTCAAATAGCTAACATGTTTGTGCTTAAGTATATATGATGAAATCTTGGTTTTGTATAGGTCTTTCAGTGTCAGTCAGACCTAAAAAAATTATATGTTTGTTTATAGTGGGGATCCACTAGTAGAATTTGGAAAATAAATGACTAATTTGGTCATTTATAAGTGACTAATTTGGTCATCGGGTAAAATCACAACTAAATGACTAAATAAATGACTAATATTAGACAAATAAAAATGAATAAATAAATGACTAATATCAGACAAATAAGAATGATTAAATAAGTGACTATTACTCCTCTATTCTTTTTTCTTTCGAATTTGATCATAATCCATAGAGCTTAAGCCCCCCTCATGGGACCCCCACCTAAGCAGGCCATTTGGCCGCCTAGGTTGCTTGGTGCATCAAAAATACCTATTGCGTGGAAGGCATTGCCTCTCGGTGCAGTCTTAAGGCCTTCACATATTTTATAAAAAAAATTAACATTTCACAAATAAAAATGACTAAATAATTAGTCACACAAATAATTCAGTCCTACAATCATGTCAGATAAAATATAGTTCTATCAGTGATTCAATAAGAGTTATGGTACATATATTATCAATTATTTCAATCCATTTGAATAGATCATTTAAGGAGTCAAGAATCAATAGTGTTATTCTAATAGTCCACCATGATGGGGTCAGAGAGGAAGCATGTTAGGGAGCCCTAACTTCACTACATCTAAGCCCAAGAGCGCGAAGTATGTTGGGGAGCCCTAATCTAGATTTATCTAAATTTATTTCATTCCATTATTTAGCACTTATTAATTGTTTAAGCTAGCCACATGCAACTAGAATTTGTAGCACATCCATGCACAAACACATACTCTCTAACATATTAACATACATATAGTTTTCTATCGACGCAATCCTTGAACCTCCTTTAGGCGCAAGTGTTAGTATATATTCCTCTCTATATATAGAATTGTCTCCCCCTTTATCTCTCTTTCTTTTTCCTAATCTCTCCAAAGATCAATTAAACTATTATATTTTTATATATTAATTTAATTTGTTCTATATAAGAATATATGAATTATTAATTATAATATTTTTTTATTGTTATTATAGAATACAATATATAATAATAATATAACCTATATACACTATTAAAAATAATAATATATATAATTATATTATATATAATTTAATCTTATTACTATTATATTAAATATATATATAATATATTAATTATATTTTATATTATATTTATTATATTAATTTTTTAAGATTAAACGAATCTTAGTCGTTCATAATTTTTTGCCCTTTTTTTGGTTGCTTTTCACCATTTTTTTGTTTCTTTTCTTGACACTATTGGTTCCCGCTTGTCCAAACTATTCCTCGCTAGTATTGACCTACTCTTCCTCGCTAGTATTGACCTTTCACTTCTCCAATTTGGTGAGCTACAACTTAAAAATAAGGTTTTTCCAAATAATGTTTTGATATACGTAGTTGGAATTGTGATGGAAAAATTGATTTGAGTTTCACAAGCTAAATTTAAGCTTCTATGGTTTCATTCAATCGAGGGTTGAGCTTGGACGATATCCAAAATAGATTTTTATAAAGTTTTGGATCAGACTGTCAGAGAAATGTGAATTTTCTAATGGCATTGAACTTGGATAAATACTTTCATTGTGCATTTATGGTAGGTTTAATACTGAATTCATGCAATGTTGTTTGATAATTGATTGATCTGATGAAATGTCACTTAGATTTCAGATTACAGTAGCAGGGTTTTGGATTCCATATTAACCCTGGTTTGAATCATTGTGAAATTATTTAGCTTAGAACAACAACATTTTGGAATATGTGTTAACCTTGCGTAGCCTAGGTTTGCATTATTTTGGAATATGTATTAACCCTGGTTGTAGTCATTCTGAAAATAATGTTATTTGCACGACAATTGTTTTGATTGCAAAAAGAGAGGTGAATATTAAGGTTCTCAAAGTTCCTGAAATCAAACAAAAGGTTAGATTTCTTCTGATATTTTTTTTCTTTTTCATGGATTAAATTACAATTTGCATCGAAGTAAATTGCCCTTCATATTAATATGGATTTTTTCAAATCTATTTTGGATAAACCTGGTAGAAGCTTTTGTCTGATGTTTAAAACTTCAAAGTGAGTTATTGAATTCAACATTAGAGCTTTTTATCTAGAATTACTTGTTACTGACCTTGCAAAGGATCTCTCTATCCTAACTTTGTGTTTGTAGATTTGTTAGAATTCCTTTGATCTTGACCTTTGTCGGTAAGTTGTAACGCTTAACATGGCTTAAACCAAATAGAGAGGAATACACCTTCAAAAGATCCTTCTATGCAAATGGTGTCTTTAGACCTTTCTGTAACAGTGCATCTAGTGTTGATTAGGGTCCATACAACTGGGAGATTGTTTACACTTAGCACGACATAGGCTAACTATGTAGGAACACATAATTAATCTCAGTATACCTCTGGGCATACAAGCCACATACCTAACCTTGTCTGATGTGGATTTCTTTAACATGGTCTATTTAATGTGGGGACCTTGTGTATCAGTACCTAAGCTAGGGTCATTATTATGCCTATTTGAATCATTATGTCATTCCATTATATTAGAGTTGGTTGGATTTAAATTCAAATTAAAAGGAGATCACTGATACAAAAGCTCAAAAATTAGGACAAACAATATTTATTTTTCTTGTTATTGAGGAATTCCATATGCTTGAAGTGAAAAAATAAGAATTAAAAATAGATAGAGAATACCAATGAATGCTAACTATTGTTATGTAAATTACAAGAACTAGTCTTGACTAATGCTACTCAGGTATGTCCCTACTATTGTAGACACTTAGATTAAATGAAAATCATTGTTGAGCTAGGAAGACTTGGGAGGGGGGAGCGTAAGTAATCAATTATGTATAAGTCTAGTTGTGCATTACCTTTTTTGTTAAAACAAGAATCTTGTAAATAACAAGGAAATGAGCCTACATGAAAATGTTGAAAATTTGAACAGCTAAGAGTAGAAACACTATATCAAGAAAATAAAAGCAATTTACTGGTTCTACTCAGCTATGTTCCTACTGTTGCAAACACTTGGAAAGCACCATTTCTTAGCTAGGGTGACCTGCGAGGGGGGAGCATAAGTAGTTAGACTACATATAAGCCTAGTTGTACATTTCTTTTTTCTACTAAAACAAGGATCTTGTAAATAATAAGGAATTGGGTCTATGTGGAAATGTCGAAAATGTGAATAGCTAAGAGTAGAAACACTATTAGAAAATAAAAACAATGTGTGCTTGGATATTTTCCTATTGTGGTGTTTGTATTTTGTATTTTAACACACCCTCAAAAATGACAATGTCCCGGGGGCTACAGGATGGGATGGAATGACCCCCAATATTACCAGTGCCTAGGCCCCAACAGGGGACCATCCCTAGGATACCCCTGTAGGGAAGATATGTATCTCCTTTGGTGGGATGTCCAGGTGTCCTTCGACTGTGCTTGGGACATCAGTGCATCTAAGCAATAAAAAGAAAAATAGGAACTTAATGTAAAAATAATAGCAGAATAAACTTTAAAAATCAAGTTTTTGGCATCCATTTTGCCATAGAAAAGCAAGAATATAGACATGAGTGCATCATTGGTTGGAAGCAAGGAATAGATTTTTATAATATGCACAACCATTATTGAAATTTGACCTATTAAAAAGAAACAAGCTTGTGATCCCATTTGTGTTGGAAAATTGTATCATTTATCCCTCGCTCAACTAAACAAGGTGAATGTATCATCATTTTGGCATGCTTTTAGGCTTGCAAGCCATTGAATACTATCATTTTAGAATGCCTCTAAGCTTAGAACCCACTAAACACGAAGAATGCACTATCAATCTTAGAACACCTTTCCACAACTAATTTGACTATTATTAATTTATTAGATCATGATTATCTATTTAGGAAAATTTGCAAATAAACATTTCAAAATAATTTAATAAATAAATTTAAAAACCTAAAATACTGCTATTATAAATGTCAAGTTAATACTCAAAATGGTATTTCAATCTCTAAATGGTCTTGTATTTCAAGTAGCAAATAGATGCCTTGTATACCATATTTTTCTTCTCTTAGTTTGTACAATTTCTCTAAATTTGTATTTTAGATAAAATAGATTGAACAATACCATATTTCCTTTTGTCCTTCTCTCTGTAGCATGTGACATTATAGGGTGTGAGTAATTTTACAAGGATAATCCATAATGTGGCCTTTTCAGTGAACTAAATGATAATTGTTTGAAATTATTTTCATGTCCATCATTATGTTTTTTTGGATTTAGTGCAGGAATTTGGCTTATTCACTTATTTTGTTCCTTCAATTGCTACATTCAGAACTTGTTTAATCTACAAAAAGATATTTAGGAAACTTATACATGTTATCTTCCTCCCTTGAAATCTAAATCAGCTTAGAAAATTATACTATTTATCATTTTTTGAGATGTATCTTTTATAAATGATATTCAGATCTTGTTCCTAGAGAGATTGTAGAGAAATGGCTCAAATATTTTAGAGAGGAGTTTCCAACTGTAGCTTTCAAATGCAACACCTAGGAGCAAAAGTCAAATTTAGGATGGAAATCAACATCAAAGGCTCTCAAGCATCCTTCACAACTTCAAACTAGTGACTGTCTTGGGGCTGACATACTTATCAAGTTGTTGAAAAATTACTCTAGGAGTTATGAGGTGCACTCTTCATCATCTGATTCATGCTCTTCTATTTAAACCAAAAGAAGAGATTATATTAAAATGGTATAATTACATCATGCCAGCCACCCCTTTAAGCTAAGAGCAAAAAGGCACTTTCAAAATGATAATAATACTAATACCAAGTTAGCAGTACAATACGAGTCATATAAGCACAAGCCAAACTGCTCTTTCCAAATTTCTGATGTAAATTTCTCTTAAAACACTCAAGGTTCATGAGGTCAACATCTCTTAAAAGGCACAATACCAAAGTAAATTGGAGGTGGCGAGTGTCTTCAGTAGAGGAGACTGGCACTGAGATGGGGATGTCATTATTTAAAAAATATGGAGGGGTGACCAAATACTATATAATAATAATATATATTTAAAACATAAATAAATTTAAGTTTAAGAAATTCAACAAAAGTGTTATTATATAGCACATAGTTTATTATAAATCTTGAACCTTCTTGTTGTTTTCTCTTCTTACTAGTACATCTTTGGCTTTTGACAAGAAAAAATTATGTGTCAAAAGAGTTGTACATTTTCATGAAAAAATTAGAAAGTTATAGGTCTATTAGTGTTTTTCTTTTAGTTCTTTTTGTCAACTAGTTATCAGCACTAGAGAAAAAAATCAATGTAATTTATAATTTTATGTGATATTTTTAAGAAACTTGTCTAGAATTTTGCTAAATTCTAAGGGACAGTTAGATGAAGTATATGGAAACTTTAGGAAATTTCAAAGTCTCGATGTTTTGAGTCTTCTCCACATGTGCCTTGGTATTGGGGATGTGTTTCTGATAGGGGTGATGTTTTAGCGTCAAGGTTCAAGCCTCTAAGTGAATATGTATAATGAAAATGTACTCACCTACATGATAATTCAAGCCAATTCTTCCAACAGAATGAGCCCTTGGAACCACTATAGAAGTTGCATATAGAATAAAACAAACACCTAAATCAACTCAAAACATTGAATCAAATTCTATCAGAGGGCCATAGTTGTGATTAATAAAACTACAAATTATTAAAACAAAGGTAGTCATATATTTGCATATACCAGTTGCACATCACAAGAAGAGCACCATAATTTTCTAATGAGGTAGAATCATATATAACTAGTACAACCACCTCAGCAGTGATCTTCCTTCATGTAGCTAAACATTTGTTTAAAAAATGTCTTTTTGATTAGCTATCATTGAAATTTCAATTTGAGGCTATGATATTGAACAAAACTTATCAGAAACATCAAATCAATTAGCAAAGTAGTTACATACTAATAGAGAAGAAATTATTGGGAAGTAAAATGCTTAGAAAAGAAATTTGAGAATGCCAAAAGACATTGATATGAAGATGGTTTAGGTGGAGCTAACAAATGAAATTTTTAATTTAGATGAAACAAAAAATTTCTTTTACATTCTGAAATGTTGCATGAAGAGTGTAATGATGGAGGACGAGTTTAATACCATAGATTCCATTTAGAAAAATTGGTAAGCTTCTATTAGATTATCAAATTTTAAGTTGAGAAATTAAAAGAAATATTGGTCATTTTCAATGCCTGGTTCCAATCACTCTTCCTTTTCTCTTCACTTTTTCTTCTTCTATCATAAGAGCTACTACAAGAATTAGAATTGAAAGAACACTGCAGTTCTTTAGTGTCTATCCTATCTGTTTGATGTGAGAACAAGCTTTGTTGCTTAGATTTGTTATCCACTCTGCAATTTGAAATTTTTTCTGCTCTCAAAAAAACTTTCAATTATATTTTACTTCCATTAGTTGCTACACTAGAATTATTAGCTTCTTTTGACAGAATTCAGCTCCATAATTTGCATTTTCAAATATTTCTTATTTTCAATCTTACAGACATATTCCCTTGTGGAGTTGAGTAAATGCCTCATAATTGATAAATCTTTATTCTAGAAGGAAGGAGAGGTTTGTTTATCCATTCATTTTTCAGCTTTCATTTCAGCTCTGCAAATGGCTTCATAATACACATTTTTATAGCCCCAAATTCAAATCATCTTAAACCAAGTAGGGGACAAAGCAAGGCAAACAATTTGACACTATAAGTGCATGGTATAATTGTCATTATTGTCCCTATACATCGTTAATTCATCTTCACTCAATTATGCACCTTGATTTTCTAGACTCCAAAGGGTAAAAACTATAGCAAGAGTGACCATTGTGCATTTAATCCCACTATTTCAATCACAATACAATCATTAAGTTGGCATACTAGTTAATTGGATCCACACAACTTAGAAGATACTTTTTCACAACTACTTATAATTCTTGCAATGTAGAAACCATGAAGTCGCAGTAAGCTCAGGTTTGTTCCCATGATTTTTTTGCTAGGTCTGTTAAAATTTAAGCACAAGTATATTATCCATTGATAAAATTTCCCAAAATTGTTAGCCATATTTTGTATGAAAATGTACTTAGTGATTATATTCACCAAGGTTTAGTCTTTTATTTCAAAATATTAGCAATATAGGGAAAGTATTCCTTTGGATTTACTTGTTATCTTTAAATGGAAGTATTCTTTATCTATGTTATGATTTTTTTGCAGCCACTTAAACACTTTTTAACATAAAATGTCCTCAGGAAATATTATCAAATATCATGTATAAATGCAAAGGGTTTATGAGCCTAGGGCTTAGCTGTGAACCATTGTCTTCAAGTTAAAATGAATAATTCATATTTACTTGTTTGCATTCTGACAAAGCTCTAGTAAAACTATGTGAAAATAAATTCTACATGGTTTGTGTTCACTTTGTCTCTATTTTTAATTGTTTGATAAGAGGATATGCCTACATAATTTAGGCAGCATTGTTCTTTATCTCTTCTACTTGTAGCTTTATTTGGACACTCATTGTTATGGATAATTACAACTTTATATGGTTGAAATTGGATTTCTATTCATAGTATACTAGATTGCAAGGGTAAGGGAGCCTATATATTTTGTGGGTTTTCAACCAAGTAGCATATCTGGAGGGCATTGATTCTATTGCTAAGAACATTTTCATGTATTTGCATGAAAGAATAGGTCTACAACGGGAGCCTATTTTGGTATTGTTGTTAGTGTGTCATCCAACTTCAACTAAATATATAGTTCATTTGGTACTCTAGAACATTATTAAGTGAATCTGTTTGAGCAGTAAGGCTTTAAAATATCTTTAACATGCAATAATGTCTTGGTTTGGAAAATGCTATCAAGCTTTCCACTTGAGCTACAACCATGTTGGAATTGTTGACCGGTTTGGAAATGCCATCAAGCTTGCCACTTGAGCTACAATCTTGTTGACATTGTTGATAGTTTCCATGGGATTTTCATCGGCAATGAGATATTTAATGATCTTAACTATATTTAAGATTAGACTTGTAAGGAGGGCCTTTGCTTTTGTGTTGCTGTAATTCCCAAATCCATGATCTTAGGCATATAAGATATTTTTTAATTAAATTTATTTGTACCATGTTTGCATGCTACTTATAAGAAAAAATACTAGTTACACTATCATTCAAGATTAATGATAGTGGAAAGGTCGAATGTGTATTCATTTTTATGTTTTATTTTTTGACATTTGTTATACCAGCCCCAATTGTTGATAGTTATCATTTCACATGTTTTTAATTATGTTGAGTTTGATTTCCAATGTTACCATGCAGGCTTTGGAAATGGTTAATGTTGTGGCTACCAAGGTTGAAGGAGATGTAGATTCACCAATATTTGTATTGGAAGATGAGGTGAAGATTTTTCTTTTTAATTTTTTTTCCAATTGGAGTAGAATTACCCTAATTTATACATGGTATATATGGATTTGGAAAGCTTAGGCTACTTTGGTAAAATTGAAAGAAAGCTTCTCGATTTGATCTTGATCTTTTGTGACTTTAGTTTTCTATTTGCTAGCCTATGGTTGTTTCTTGTTTTAAAGGTCAAATATTTTTTGTTTTTGATGTCTAAACTAATCTATTAATTAAGCATTATTACATCCTAATTGAATTATCATATTACATTCTCTAAACAAGGAAGATTTGAAAGTTATCTATGGATTGATTTGGACAATAATGAATCCCCATGTAATGGGGAAGTATTGAGGGTTCCAAAAGATCTAGCCATAGAGGAGAAATGCTTAAAGGAAGAGTGAGCAAAAAGAGGATGAAGATGAAAAACAAACAACAAATGGAACTCAACGAATTGGTGATTTGGTTTTTAGAAGATTGGAGGCACTTCTTCACTAGACTTAGCTTTATTCAAAGTTTTTGCTTGAACAAATGGACGATGCCAAATTTGTAAGTCTGGGAGATTGTATCTAATGTTTTAAATGCAAGTCAATTCTACTTAGGTTATTTTTTAATAGCTATTTGTAGCTTTAATTTATCTAGTAGAAGAAGCGGCAATATAAATTTCCTACTAATTTTTGATCAGTGTTATTTTTAGATTTTCTTTCTGTATTAGAAGAATCAGATGCCTTTTTTTCTACATGTTCAAAGTTTCCATTAGTTGTTCCTCTACTAGAAGAAGCAGATGCATTTTATTCTTATAGTTGTTTAAGGATTATTTTCACTTGTATTTCTCTACTAGAACAAATAAATGCACTCTATTTTTTGATTATTTAAATTTAGTTTCTTCTATATTTTCTCTATTAGAATAAGTGAATCGATTTTATTTTTTTGAGTGCTCAAAGTTATATTTATCTGTATTGTCTCTACAATAAGAGTTAGATTCTTTTTCTCTATCTAATTTTTATTTAAAGATAGTTTTGGATGTATTTTTTCTACTAGAGAAAATAGATGTGTACTTTTCTTTTGATTATATCATGACAAAGCAGGGTTCAACAGATAATGGTGATGCAAAAGATTGCAAGCTAGGGAGTGGTGGTAGAGGAAAAAAGAAGGCGACAATGTCTAATATAGTAAGCTCATAAATGTTCTGTGTTTATTAAAATATACAGTATTTAGTATGTACATGATGCTTGATCAAATATGCATTACAATGCTAGATTGGTTGTATTAGAGTTTTGAAAGGTTTTCTTGTAGTGCCATTTCATTAACTTATTTGTTTTCTTGATAGAAATGTGAAATCAAGAAGAATTAGAGATTTGTCATTTTGCAGATTGGAAACTTCTTAAACCATCATATGAAAAAGATAAGATTATCCAGTTCTGTGAACATAACATGAGAGTAGACTCAGCTCAAGCACTGTTTGAGAGGCCTATAATTAACTACTAGCCATGTTGAATACATAACCCACCTGTTCTTCAGTCATTGACACCTTCATAAAATGAATTTGTGTTAGAATATGAAAAATCAACTCCTACCGATGGCTCTAGATAAAGAACATTGGCTTCTACAAAAACATTATACAAATGTTTTAGAGAAGAACATAAGTTGCAGCATTTTTAGGATCCAACTAAAAAAGCAGTGTTGTTGGAAATACTTAGCAAAGATTCATATATGATCCACATGTACCATAGATTTAACTAACATCTTAGTAATAATGTTTAGGGTGTCCTCAATATAGCCAGCACGGGCACGAAGGTCAACCATGCACACCTAATGATCAACTATATATGTAAACTGTAATGCAATAAGGGTTACTGACGTGTGAAGTATGTGCAGCCCTCATCCACTAAACCTGCATGACTACATGCACCTAGAACCTAAGAAAAGCTTACAATGTTAGGATGTGTTCCGGAGTGCTTCATTAATTCAAATATTTTGAGAAGTTCCTTGCAAAATCCATTTTGTGCATATTCTGCAATCAATCATTTCATTCCATGAGATGACATCTCTTTGAGGCATTTTTTCAAACAATTCAGGTGTTTTTTCTATGATTCCACATCTTGCATATATGTCTACCAGAGCATATCCAACTATAACATCTGAAAAAAATTCCCCTACCATTATGCTTTGATGCATGTTCATAGCCCATCCCAAAGCTCCCATTTTGGCATAGGCATGGAGGACTCTAGTGAAAAAATTGGCTTTATACCTGCCAATTGCATTCATTTGAAAGTTTTGAAAGCCTTTTCAACTAACAATTTTCTACAAAACTTGCAATAATTGCATTCCATGAGATAGCATCTCTTTGAGGTATTCTATCAAATAGTTCATGTGCCTTGCCTCTTCTTCCACATTTTTCTTGCATATCTACCAAAGCATTTCCAACCATAATATCTGACAAAAATCCACCTTTTGTTATGCTTTGATGGATGTACATACCCTACCCAAAGCTTCCATTTTATTACAAGTAGGGAGTATGTTGGCAAAGGTTGTGGAATCTGGCTTTACACCTACCAATTATATTTGCTTGAAAGTTTCTAAATCCTTTTCAACAAATCCATTTTGTGCATATCCTGCAATATTGCAATCCATAGACCACATTTCTTATAGGGATACTGCCATGTATTGTATATGCATTGATGGATATTCATATCTTGTTTCAAAGCTCCCATTTTGGCATAGGCAGGGAGGATGTTGGCAAAGGTTGTGGAATTTGGCTTTACATCTATGAATTGTATTCGCTTGAAAGTTTTTAAATCCTTTCCACCAAATTCATTTTGTGCATATCTATTGTAGATGTCCTTAAGCTATATGAAAAAGGTGTATATACAATTTGAGATCAATTGATAAGCTAAGACATGTAATGTTGATTTGATTTACATTTTACTTAAGATATAATTTCATTGCGTTGTTGAATTTCATATTTAATAATTGGGATTCTCAATGATCTTGTATACCCAAAGTGTATGTGATAGAAATAAATTAGGTAGTCATGTCGATTAGTTTGACAATTTAAATGATCTTGAATTCAAAAGTACATAGTGACAAGTTTTGACAAATAATATAATTTCTTGTTGCATTTATCACATAAACAAAGGCCTCTTTTGATTGTAGCAGAGGATGTAGAGAGTGAAGCATTGGCTACTTTGATCTTTGAAATTGATGATTTTTTTACTAAATTGATAATGTTTGAAGTTTCTTTTTCTTTCTTAGATGTTGAGTCTAATTAATAAGTTTAATGTTGTGTTGTAACTTGTAGGTGAGTATGTTGATATGATAAAGGATAGCATTGTCGATCCTCTAAAAGTTATCAGAATTGCATTAGTTGATGCAGAAAGGTAAAACTATTTATCTCTATTATAATTAGTGGAACTTGCAACTACAATATCTAATAAAAATCTACTTCCAAATATGCTTTTGATGGATGTTATATCTAATTTTGATACAATCACTATATCTAGCACCTCAGTTTAGGGTGCCATAGTTGGAAAAGGAAAAGAAAATGTTTGAATTTTATCCTCTGTATTATTTGACTTTTCTAAGTTTTTGATGTGCAAATTTTGAAACCTTATTTTCAGGCTACAGCTCCAAATTGGAGAAGTGAAAAGTGAATACCAGTGAGGAAGAGTTTGGAGGAGCTGAAACCAATAGCAGCGGGAAAGTTGTGGATTTGCAAGGGGATTAAATGGGTCGAGCCCCTATAGGAGGTCATTGCCCTTCCAAAAGGACTACAGTTAAGGAAGGGGGAAACAATATAAGTATATGAAAATAGGAGTATTATGTTTATATAGTGTTTGTAAGTTGTATAGTGTCACTGAGACATTGAATGTAACCAATGAGATTTTGATGTGCTAATGAGGCTTAATGAAGTAAATTTTCAGAGTAGTTTTTTCTCCACTCATAAATACTATGTTGTGGCTCCTCTTGATTTGTAATTTTTTTGTGTTTGTGTCTGATAAATCATATTTGTTCAAGCATTTTAGTCTTCATTTCATGGTGCTTCTTCAACATTTGAATATCTATGATACTTGAGGTTTGTATGCATAAATTTGTGAGGATTAATTAAGTTAGATTTGATTTGTAATGACTAAATATATGACTAAAGTAATGACTAAATTAATGACTATTTAAATATATGACTAAATATATGACTCAATTAATGACTAAATATATGACTAAATTAATGACTAAAGTAATGACTAAATATATGACTAAATTTATGACTAAATTAATGACTAAATATATGACTAAATAAATCACTACCATGACTAAATAAATGACTAAATTAATGACTAAATCAATGACTAAATCAATGACTAAATCAATGACTAAATCAATTACCAAATCAATTACCAAATCAATGACCAAATCAATGACTAAATAAATGACTAAAACAGTTTAGTCATAAATTTGGTGGTGTTATAAATGACTACAAATAAACCACTAATAGTCATGTGACTAAAATTAGTCATTTATATGCAATTTTTAGTAGTTTATTTAGTCATATAATGTTGTTTGTGTACTAGTTCCAGCTCAGTCAAAAATAAAAAGGAATATAAGGGTCGAGGCTTAGGTCATCGAGCTCAAGGTTAATTGTGATGATGGAACTAGGAAAATTTTGAAGGTTCTAACACACCTCATGATGAACTAGAGTGTGTTTTTACTTCATCCTACTTGTATTATGTATTCATGAGTTCTTTTCTTGTGAATATATCCCTAAGGAAAATTTGTTTGATACCTATAATTGTAAACATCTTGGTTTTTTACTACAAATTCTTTTTAATTTGTAAACTAAATTCTATTTTAAGTTTCCATTTGTAGTTATCAGTGAATTAGAAATTCAACAGTTATCAACTTATGAACTCAATAAATTTTTACTGATTCAAGTTGTTGATTTATACATTATTGTTTATTTAGAATTTAGGAAAATGAGGAAAAGGAATGTAAGGCGCAAATTAAATGATAGTGATCATAATGCTGAAATCTTAGTGACAAATTATGAACACTTTTCTAGAGAAAAAGTGGCCAAGAATAATGAATATTTATCACATATTGGTTTGACAAATAGGCAAGTTGTAAATCCACTAAGTAGTATATTATTTTTTTAATAATGTTTATGAAATTTTATAGGAAAGAGCTTTATGTATATAAGACATAATATGATATTTTTTTTGTTTTATAGGTAAGAAAAAAAGTGCAAAGAAAATACAGAGAAAAAACAAAAGGAAAAAAAAGATACAGTGCCTCCATCTCGTAGAAGCCAACACATTTGTGATTCAACAAATGCATTTGGTGAAAACAATAGTTGTGATGATATGCAACCTGATATAGCACATGGTGATGTGCAATGTCAATGATCTCTTAGCACAAAGTCTAAGATATTATTGAACAACATCAGAGAAAAAGGACAATGGGTCTGCAAATGATTTATTCAACATTCAAGGATGTTTTTGAAATGAAATATGTAAAGACCATTACTGCTCTACCTACTCATGCCACACCTGATGTGGCCAAGGAGGATGAATTTTTGGTTAATGAAAGTCATGAAGAGAGGCCGCTAGTTTCATCTATTGTGCCTCATAGTGCACTTGTTGCATCTAGAACTTTTGATGGAACTAGTGGATCAGCCATAAATACTAGTAGTAGTTTAATAGAAGATGTTTATCCTTTTGTCAAAAGAAAAATATTGAGTCAAGATTTGTACAGATGTATAGAGATGAATTTCAAAAGAAAGAAAATTAGAAGGAAAGAAGCCATTCTTGGTTGAGGTATCGAGAGATGGCAAGCCCATTGGGCCAAATGCTACAAAGTGGGCCTCCAAGTTGGGTGTAAGATGTAGGGCCAATTTGGATATTTACAAATCAATCTTTGTTGGAAAAGATCCATGAACTGTGGAAAATGTTATACAAAAAATAGAAAATGCTTTTGAGACTACTAGTGGATAAATCTGTAGAAAATATTACAAGAAAAAGATGATAATTTTGATGAAAAATTTAGATACAATTACAGAAAAGAATCATGAAGGGAAAATAGTGGTTAAAGAATCCACTCTATCTCCCAAACAGTGGGAGATATTGAAAGAAAGTATGCATTTCGAAGAATATTTGGTAAAGAGTAATAGAGGCAAGAGAGCAAGAGATAATGTGAGGGCTGAATATACATTTGGCTAAGGTGGGTTGTAGGCCAAAATGGAAAAAATTATAGTAAGTGTATGGATTTTTGGTTCAATTTGCATTGTGTTATTTATTTCAATTTTTTATTGAACTAACTATATTTTGAAATTAACATTGTATTTTAGGTGGAAAATAGTAATAGAGAAGCAGGTGCAAAAGATATCATCATTTATATGGCAGCACTAGATCCTCGTAAATGTAAGAGTAGGATAAAGTGGAAATCTAGATCGTCAACAAAGATTTCACAACCTCTCTAGATCATGTCAACTCAAATGAAGGGTACCAAAAGGTAATGAGCTGCATATTCAGTCTCACTCAGCAAGTTTCGCAGCTGGTTGCCTCCATTAACCCTATAGCTTCTGCATGGAATGAGCATAAATCCATGGATTCAGATAAGGTAAGAGGGTCTATTGATCTCATTTCTTATTTTTTGGGAATTTGGTATACAAATACCTCTTGATATGTAGATTATTTAAATCTGAGCATAGGAGAATCCAACCTAGTTTCTTTATTGTTGGAGTGATCTAGAAAAAGTTCTTTTGGACAAATTTATGGCTTGCATTCTTTACTTGACTATTGAATGCTTTGTATATATTTTTTCACAATGGTTAAACCACATGCAGAGCAATTTTATCAAAGAAATAGGAAAAAATTTCCTTCATGATGTCAACAAAGCTGCCAATATTGTTAGTGATCATGATGAACTAGACAAGAATGCACAACACAGTCATCATAATTGTGCTAAAGTTGAGATAATATAATAGTTTTCAGTTATCTGTCCCAATGTTTTATCATTCTTCATGCTTAAAATATTCTTTTGGGCAAAAAATTATAGCTTTTTCATTCTTTAAGTTGTAAGTTAATCTGTCCCAATGTTTTTTCATTCTTCTTTTGGAAAAAAGTTTATAGCTTTTGCATGCTTTAAGTTGTAAGTTAATCTATCCCAATTTTTTGTCATTCTTCATGCTTAAAATGTTCTTTTGGAGAAAAATGTATAGCTTTTGCATTCTTTACTTGACTTATAATTATTTTTGCATGATGATTAAACCACAGGCAGATCAATTATATGAAAGTAGAATGAAAAGAAAAAGGCCTTGTGAATAGAACTCTCTGCAAAACTATACAACTTCATGTCAATTATGATGTTGATAGTGATTATGATGATGAACTCAATGAGCATGGACATGATATTCATAGTAGTAGTCTTGATGAAATCAAGGTGAGTGCTATGAAACCATATGCAAGTAAGTTCTATTCAAGTAAGTAATTGTTGCTTTATTATGTAAATAAGGGTAATCACTACCTATTTGATAGAAGTTGGTTAGAATAGTAGTGAAGTGTAATTAGCTAGTATACATAGATTATGAAAATAAGGGAGAACATATAACTTACATGTGGAAGCTTAGAGCTTAGTTGTAATAGAGTGTTGCATATGTATAAATTTTCACTATGCATTAGTGCATTGTGTTCGTGGATGCCATGGTCCTCAATTAGGGGGACTTCATTGCCAATCCATGTCTCTTTCTAGAGTACTCATACAGTCTAGCACAATTGTAGTCTTTCCCTCCATTTTTTTGTACCTCGCAATGGGTTAGTATTTTTTCAGAGTAAAAATTTGCTTCTTTGTTATTCAACAAAATTGAAAAAAAAACACATACAAAAACTGATTTGTTCCAATCTATAAGACATTACATACAACAATCAAAAACAATATAATGTGTGTTTTATATCTCAATATAATGTGTATTTTTTTATTTTTTTTGTAGACATTTATTGATAAAATCCTAGAAGGGGATAAAGTTGAGGTGTTGGATCCATTTGATGGTGTTGTTGTAGGCATTGGGCGAATTCACTCACTATCTATTGTACATGGATTTAAATTGAAAGGAACAGGAGATGCAAATGTAAATATTTTAAAGATAACAAGTAACATACCCCTTTCTTATGAAGAAAAAATAGATGGAGTTGTCCATCTAAAAGAGAAAGAAGGGACCTTCACATGGTGGCCACTAAAATATTTGGAAAAATTGACATAGTTGATGTTTATCATGTACTAGTTGTTAGACAGCTTGGTCCACTGCTTTATGCAATAGTTTGAATGTGTTCAAGGATATTAGTGTTTTTTGTCTATTTTGGAGCTATATAAGCAAAAAAAGGCATTGTAACTTAGTTTTCTCAATCACAACACTGAGAAACACACTTTGTAACACATTTTTCAAAGAAAAGACACATATTTTTGTCTTGTATCTGTTGTAAGAACACCTTTTCTCAATAATTTTTTTAGTATTTTTCCTTCTTATAAATAGTTGTTTCATTATGTGCAAATGAATGATTGATTATGTTTTTCTTTGTTTTATGTTTAAATCTCAAAAGCATTGTCTCATTTTCAACACTTTTAGGTTGAAATTAGTGAACAAAAACAATTAAACAAACTACCAATTGACAGAAATCAATAAATAAATATGACTAAATATAATGATTATGCAATAAACAATGTATCAATATACTACCAGTTGACAGAAACTAGTGAACAAAAACAATTAAATAAACTACCAAATTGATCAAAATGATGATTAAAATTAATGACTAAATACACTACCAATGGACAAAAATCAGTGAATAAAAATGATTAAAAAGTGACCAGTTAACAACAATCAATGACTAAATATATCAGTGAATAAAAAATGACTAAATAAGTGACCAGATTACATCAATCAATGACTAAATCAATGGCTAAATATATCAGTGAATAAAAAATGACTAAACTAGTGACCAGATTACAACAATCAATGACTAAATATACTACCAAATCGATCAATCAAAACAACCAATAAATGACTAAAAATGGTTTAGTCATCAATTTGGTTGCGTTATAAATGACTGGAAATAAACTAATAATGGTCACATGATCATGTTTGGTCATTTATGTGTATTTTTTAGTAGTTTTTTTATCATATATTGTTGTTTCTGTACTAGTGTATCCTACATTCATTTCCACAAGGTCTAGATTTCCATCTTCATCAGTGTGGCCTAGAACACCTACCTTGATTGTGGTGGATATTAGCATCAACATGGGGATACATGTTCAAAGTTCACATACTTCATACATTTTAATCTTTCTTCCCTCATCTCTCATCTTAGAGATGAATTTTCTTCTACATTTTCCATTGGGTTTGTTTCTTCCTAAGGGGAGAAACGTTATTTTCTAATTTTGGATCAACTTATGTATTCTAATTCATGCATTCACTTTTGGCATATGAACTACTTTATTTTATCTATTTTGGGAGGGTTTTTCCCACTAGATTTTCTCCCTCTCTCCACTTTATGAGATATTGCATTGTATTGGATACCTTATTAGTCATAGTTATCATTTGACCGGACCTAAGCTATGCTTAAAGGGGGTTGTTAGCCTAGGAATTAAGCTTTCTTATAAGTTCTAAGGAGCTATGAGTTTATTCTTAGACACGTGCTATTTTTAGCCAACCATGTGTTTTTTTAGCTAGATCTAAATTAAGTGGTTGCATTCCTATTTTAGGTACCACTATTTTTAGATGGTTGTTTCTTTGTATGTACATCCATATTGTGAGTTTATTTATAATCTATTCAACTAATTTTTTGTATATTTCATTAATCTCATAGGTAGCATGACATTCATGATTCAATTGATACTGGAATTCTATATAAATATCTTGGAAATTTTTACAAAGGTTTGATTGAGGAAAGCCACTAAACAACCACAAAAATACTTTTTTCTTTCTCTTTGTTGCAATTTTTGTTGTAGAAGAAATAGCTTCATTTGATGATCTCTTTTCCAATCTTTGTGTTTTATATTTATATTTTATTTCATGCCAATATTTGAATATATTTTATTAGAAATGTCTCTATACATTGTTATTTGTACTTTAGAATCTTATTTTTATATTTTGTGTGTGCGGGTTTCTTTTCCATACCTAGTCATACTTTTAAGTATTCATTTGTATTAGATGATAGCACATCACACAACCATCCTCACATCACACTTGTGTTCTAGACAAAGAATTCCATATGCTTATACCACGTTTCTTAGTATTTGTACTTTACATTTCTATAGATTTCTCTATTTTTAGATATTTTCACTAGTTTCTTTCTTTTTATCAACATTAATTTGTTTATTTATTAATCATATTTCTACTTATAATTAAACATATAAAAAGAGAAAAGTAAATTTTGAGCATTAGATTTAGAAAACTATGTTTGGTTAACTCTAGTGTAAAATGTGAGGTTAACTCTCAAGGGAGATTCTCTTTATAGAAGTTAAGTTTTTCATCCTTTTGTGTAAGGGGGAAATCAGGAAGACATGATAGATCAAATTGAATGAATAGAAACTAATCTAAACAAACAAAAAGAAGATTCATGCCCATTACTCATGAAATGAAACTACAAAATCAATGAATTTAAGAACGTAATTGAAAGAAAACAATAACAATGAACTCAAAAAAAAGTAGCCTCACCATCCTATGTTGTAGTGTGTTCGTGAAGATTTTGGGTTGTTCATATCAACGTGAAGCCTCCATTGTGCATGCGAAAGATTCAAGAACGTGTGTGTGTTGATTGAAGATAATGTGTAAAACTTTGTCAAAATATCGATTAGGATTTTGATATTACTTTGTTGTGTAAAATATGTTGATTTTTCGATCATTTTTTAGGAAGAAGATGGTTGTTATATAGATTTTGTGTTTCAAAATGGATGCTAAATATTGCGTAGTAGAATATCCTAATCAACGGTTCAAAACCGTTGAGAGGATTTAGATGGGAATAATCAATACATTTTGATTACGTAATTAGTGTGATTTGAAGAAATCAATTTGAGTGTTCAGTGGGATTGAGGAAATAGATTGAATAATCTATGGGATTGAAGAAATCATGTTGAGCCTTTAGTGGTATTGAAGAAT
Source organism: Sequoia sempervirens (assembly GCA_007258455.2). NCBI lineage: Eukaryota > Viridiplantae > Streptophyta > Pinopsida > Cupressales > Cupressaceae > Sequoia > Sequoia sempervirens. The sequence goes on from VDFB02000011.1 coordinate 7,520,403, forward strand.
AGATGGATCAATTGTTGGTGTAATTAATTATTTAATTACTTAGGCATTATATTTAATTAATTCATAGGTTGCATTATTAGGAAAATTATTAATAATGGGATCATTCCCCTTTCCATGTATTTAAGAGATAAGATTCCTTCTATATTATCATCTAGAACTTATCTCAATTAGTTCATCATTCCCTAGGTAGATAGTTAGGGTTTACATGTTATCACATGTTGTTAGATCAAGACACATGGCAACATCATAATGCATCTTGTATCTCACTCATGCATATATATTCAAGGAATTTGTACATTTGTAATAATGTTCTAGATCAATCAGATAATCTCTATTTGCATGCCTAAGTTGCAACACTTTATGTGTGGGTGAATTTCTTCTTGGAAAAGGTCCTCCTAAAATTTGTAGCTTCATAGGGACATTGTGCAAGTCTCAGTTGGCCCTTGCCCCCATCGACCACACATCCACCGGCGGCAATCATTTCTAGCTATTGTTCCCACCAAGCCCCCTTCATCAAAGGATGTGGTCACATCTAAAGCCTAGGGCCTTGCCAGATTGAGCGGTGTTGCCCCAGCACTGCTTCTCCACCGCTTGGTCGTCACTCTGCTTGGCAGTGAATTTTTTTTTACTTCCAGGAGCACCCCAAATCATATCAGAGATTGGGGGCTAGATTTTTTTGGCCTAGGTGCTTTTTTTTTGCACCTATTTAGCCTACAGGCCCTCATAGGGTAGTTTTTTTTCAAATTACCATATCTTTTTACCAATATCTCAAAATTCAGCAAACAAGATACCATCGGAAAGGAGATTCAGTGCACTTTCTAGTGGTGCACCCTATTTTCCATAATTTCATTTCCAAAAAAATCTACAATCAACTGAATTCAACCCTCCATTTTGGACCCAAAAGCTAATATCTTCTCATCAGGTTGTCAAAAATCAGTGATTCAAGTGGCATCAGAAAGGTATTTTAGATCTTTTTTCATCAGTCCTTTCCTTTTGTTCAGTTTTAGCTCTAGGTGATTTGCATTATATTTTTTCAATTTGGTGTATTTGTTCAATTACTTGAATATCCTGAAGATTTGGAGAAAGTTTTTTGGCATTGAGGGACATCATTTTAGTTGTATATTGTATTTGGAAGTTTCTATTTGCTGTTGAAGGCTAATTTCTTTGTTATACTAGAGATTTGTCATAATTTGTTATGGGGTTTTCAAGTCATCCTTCACTGCTAATGTTGGGAAAGGCAAACTATTGAAAATGGAGAGATTGCATCATCAACCATCTTCAATCACTTCAATTGTTGCCACATTTGTATGGTTTTGTTTCCCCTCTTGATAATTATATCCAAAAATTTGATTAGAATTGTCGAAGGTATGATACTCTAAGAGTTATTGCAATGCATGTTGTTGATGATGTTTTGAAAGCTATTGATCATTGTAACTATCCTCACTTTCTTTGGACTAAGATTTGGGAGCTATATGGAGATTCTGATACTCCACCATTCCTCAATGATCATGTTTCAGAATGTCATATGCATCTTCATTCTTCAGATCAGGTAACCCATGATGATATTAATGTGTAGGAAGTTGATTGTTTGGAATGCCTTGAATCTTCTGAAGAGGTTGACAAGGTTTCATTAGAAGTTCCTTCTTCTCCATCAAAGATAAATGATATACCTTCACATTCAATGATTCCTTGTCCAGAGTCATTATTGAGGTTTCCATCATTTCTATTCATCAAGACACATTCAATTTTCTAGACTTGGAATCATAGGATGGCTTTGTTTCAGGTATTGCAGACTTGACTACTTCTATAGGTTTGGAGGAAATTCTTGAGGGGATATATCTCCTCTATGCCGATTCTACTTTGGAGAGTTCTCTTAAGTCTCCACATTCCTTTGTCTCAACCTTGATTACGGAGCCGGATACTATCTCGGAGGAAAATGTTTTCTCTTCAGAGATTTCATATATGTGACTTCTTCCCTCCCATTTCATTATGGATTCAAAGTTTCTTCAACATCTACCATTGGATTGGATTCAGTCTTCTCTCAGTGGTTTTGAGGACACTTCATTCAGGGGGGAAATCTAGTGTTCATCTATTCCTTCAATGGAAGTGGTAGAGCTTCCAAATTTTTTGAAAATTTTGAGTAGGTTATTGTTTTGTTCATGATTCTGAGCCTCTGTGTCCAGGGGTAGGGTTAGGGTTTTGGTCTAAAATCCCTTGTTTCATAGATTTTGGGTCTTAAACCCTTGGGCATTCTTTTTCCTCATTGACCTATCATACCCGTTTCTAGTTAAATTTGTCACTTGATCCATTAGAATCGTTGTTTTCACCAGCCCCCTTGTTTAGGTTTGTCAGTCACCAAGTGCCTTTTCATCACTTGAATTTTCCTATAGGCAAACTAAAAATCTCGTGTTAAACAACTTAAGTCTTATGTTTTCATTCCTAAGGGTCTAGATGTCGTTGACCTAGTTGGTTCCATTTTTAAAACTAACATTTGTGCATGTGCAGATATTTCTAGTAATCGGATCAACATGTTAGATCTTGACTATTCCCCGCCAACCTCGAACAAATAAAATAAGGGTTTATTTAAAGCCACAGGGTTAGCTGGCGATGGACGCATGTCCCATTGCAGGTGTGGGGCCTAGTCTCCACTATCATGCCTGATACTATGAAGCTTCAAATCAACGACAGTGATGGAATGTTGAGAGTTAATCTCAGTAATTCCCCGCCAACCTTGGGGAAATAAAATAATGCTTTATTTAAAGCTACGGGGTCAACGGCCTTGCGATACGTGGATCTCTTCCTCCGTTTGGAGAGGGATGGTGGAACCTATGGAAGCGGATAACTTGGCATCTAGCTGGCGAGGTTTTATTGGCTGAAGGATTGATGAGCAATGGTGATGGAATTCAAAAATTGTTGAAACAATCTAGGTTGTTCGACGCACCACTTCACCAAGAGATTAATGGCTATTATTTAAAACTAGAGATGTGAGCATCATAGCCATTTTGCTTCACACAAGCAAGCATTAATGGAAGAGGATGCCTACATCATTAATCAAATTCGATCCTGATGCGTGTGAATGATTATTCTCTTACAATCATTGAAGGTGATACATAGATTTTGATGCACCTGGGTGATTAACGGTCGTGATGCAAGATCCAACGGGTGATCATTTGCTCACTCATGTGGGTTTTCACTAAACATTGATGATCGACATGCTCAAACTGCTCGATAAATGGGAATTGATAGCCTTTTTTTTCATAATTGCAATCAAAAGCTAAGAAATTTTAAGTCCATGAAGAGAGTGATGATAGTTTGATATTTTGTAATCTTTTACAGAAACTAGTGAAGGGTCAATCTGTAATTGTGAAGTCTTATTGCTCTTGGTTTATTTTTCAGTAAAAATGAGTAAGTCCATTGTATTAGCCTCCCTAGTATGAAGGTCTAGAAGACTTAGCTTGCAAGAGTCACATGATGATGTTCTTGAGAATGAGAAAAACACACCTAGAGTTATTTTAACTCCAAAGGAGAAGGGAAAGAAGGGTGCCCACGATAAGAAGTCGGTGCAGGTTGGTGTGAAGAATAATTATTAGTTGTGGAGCTGAGTTTTCATAAGAGAAGCAGCCAAGTATAAATAAAAGGAGCCTATGAGGTCTGTAAGGGAGGAAAGGAGGAAGATTAAGTATAATCGAGCTTATATGGAGCAACATAGTTCTCCCATTGAAATCTTGGATGGTCCCTCAAATAGTGTGATTGAAACTGGATCAGGCTACTGCTATTAATTACTTGCCATGGGTAACTTGAAAGACACTAATGAAGAGGAAGTGGTGGCTTCTTCAACCTCTACAAGGACATGAAGTGGGTGTGTGTATTCTGGTTTTGAATGAGCAAGATTGTATCTAGGTCTTGGGTTTTGTTTTTTGGTGGTAATATTGCTTTGGTGGTGTTTTGTGTCCTTTGTGTTGACTTGGGTGCCTTTTGGACGGTATCATGAAGAATCTGTTTGTTTAATGTGGATGTGGAATATGGAGGCTTGACAATTGCTAATGGTGATTTTGGAAGTATCGGTTGGTTTCTCTTCGGCAATTGGTGTGGAATTTTGCTTTCCCTTGTTCTGCAAATGATTACGTATAAAAGGGATTTCAAGGCTCATTACAAGGGGTTTGAATTTTGAGTCTCAAAATGGTCTGGGTGAAAAGCTAAGCTCAAGAAGAAGCATATTGTAAAATATCGATGAATAGAACAGTAAGGAATCTAGGGTTTGAGTCACATATGTAAGGATCTTAAAATGGTTTTATAGAAGCCATAGATAAGGAAGAAAATCTTAGTTCTAAAATGTATACTCTCCTATGTATTCTCTTGCAAATTATGAATGAAATGGTCAATGATCTTTTTGTTTATCTTCAGTTGTTTTAATTGAATGTATATATGCTTCAATTAAAAGAATTGATTAAATGCTAGAATAAGGTCATGGGTTTTGGAAGAAAGAGCATAGGATTTGGTAAGAAGTTATGTTTTAGATGCACTGAGTTGAATACTACAAAGTAGTATGATAATAGCCCACCAATTTTTGAGTTAAATGACAAATGTATTACTAATTTTTATTAATTTGACTCCATTATCCCAATTCATGAAGCATTGTTCTCTTCGTTAGGTTATTTTAAAGATAGATGAGCTAGTAATGCACTTGACTAGGGATTTGGAATGAGAATGAAACTCATTAAAAACTTTCAATTACAATGCATGAATCTGAAGTACCACCTAATTCCTAGCAATAAATAGTAATTTGTTCAAAGGTCGGCCAAATTTTTAATGAATAATGTCTATTTGTACTTAATAGGAATTGATTTGTGCATAGAAGTGTTCTAAATTAGATGAATATCCTATGAACATGACAAGGAATACCCTCCTAGGTCACATAGAGCCTGAAAAGTAGGATTAAGGGCCACAAAATCCTTACTCATTCTTTGGCCACTAACTTTGAAAATTCTTGAGCATAAGGTTGGCTACCCTTTAGAGGATTTCAAGGTTCTACTGGAAAAAACACCAACAGAATTGGTGACTTTGCTGGAGAAAATTTTCATCCTCCACGTTGCAGATTGTTGTATCAGAGAGTCAATTATTTGATGAATCTAAACTTTTGGTTCAGATGTTGAGGATTTCTTGGACTTGGAAAAGGTTTGGTTTCAATATCATTCAAAGGATTTGAGTGTGACTCCACTGTTGGAGAAGAACCAAAATGAGATTTACCTTTGGAAGAACTTCATAATGATTGAAGTTTAATCCTCTGTGAAGAGAGGTGCTAACTATGTCTAAAGAACTTGATAAAGAATACATAAAAGTTCTAGATCTACAAATTTTCAGTCAAGAATAAAGGTTAATAATTGCTACAAATTTCCAAGTATTCTCATAAATCTAAAGAAAATATTATCATGTTTGCAAGCAATTTATGAGAATTTTTCAAGAATTAAGATGTAAATGGTTACCAATTAGGTGAAATAGCACTAAGAGAGGGAATAATAGTGGTAATTTTACATGCTTCTAAAGTGAAAATTGAAACTCATGTATTATGACGAAGAAGTATGTTATATATTTGAATTTTACCTATTAGAGGATCTTAAGCAAAGTAGAGATAGAAGATTTGTAGTGTAAATGATTAAGATCATAATTGCAAAGGGAGTTTGAACTTCCTTGTGTAATTATAAGGTAAATGCGACAAGTCTTCTAAAGGTGTGAGAAAATGCATTATCAAATTGTGCATCCTGGTGTGGACCATAATGTAACAACGCATAGTGGGAAACCCTTGTCATGTAAAATAAATTTCAGTATTGAAAGGTATAGGGCTATAAATTTTAGTAGCATTTGTGGTTACCCAAATGTTGTACCATCTAAAATCAAAGATAAGGTACCAAAGTTCAATGGTGAGAAGTATAAATTAACAAGCAAGCATCTGTAGGAGTTTTTTGATGTGATGGGAGATTATGAATTGGATTTTGAGGATGTTGTTATGAAGTTGTTTATTTAGTCTCTAAAAGGAGATGCAAGAGATTGGTTCTCCTATTTACCAGCATCATCTATACATTCCTGGGATGAGTTTAAAGTAGTGTTCATGGAGCAATTTGGTGAAAGAATTGATCCAATCTCAATAAGACAAAAAATTATTAGCATTGAGAAAGAAGAGGATGACCTAGTCCCAACCTTCAATCTCAAATTTTCAAAGGCAATAAGGGATATTTTAGAAAATATAAGACCAAATGATGTAGTTTATCTGGTTGTGTATTTAGGTGCATTTGATGAAGATATGAGTTATTTGTTAAGAGACAAAGGGCCCACAACATTGCATCAAGCATATAAAATTGCCATGACTATTGAAAACAACTTAAAATATTCAATGATGAAAGGGTATCTGGCTACCAGTGTTGTTTATCCTAGTACATTTCATTCAAATGGAACCAGCAGATCAAGCAGTAGAGATTCCTATCAAGATGACAATGCTTCTATTGTTTTGATTTTCCCATCACCATAATATGCAGATTATAGTGAGCTCCAAGTTGAACTTCAACAAAACTTGAGCAAAGTTGATCAGATGCCTTTCATTAAAAAAATGTATGAAATGAAAAGATACAAATAATAATAACCCTATGGTTTGTTCTCAAGATTTGAGGATGCCTTGTTGGAAGTACCTAAAAGTGTCAAACCAGAGGAGTCAATGTGCATTGATCTATTTTTTGAAATCTGCAAGTCAGGGTTGAGTACCTTGCCAAAGGAATTAAAGCCTCACAACTTGGGCCAAGTAATTGAATGGATAAGGATTGTAGAGGGAGCTAAGTGTGATTATGCACAACATGTGATGCCTTAGAGTGTTAGTAGTCGTTGTCTTGTTGAGAAAGATCAGAAAACAATGCAAACAAGTGAAGAGAGTGTATCAGAATATGAACATCCATCTTGTTGTATGGGAGAATGTAATTATTATAATCAATTTACAAGTAGCACATATGTGGGTCAATACAACAATGATGAAGATGAAGATACACGATATGATGAAAAAATAGATGTGTATGACTTTCATCCCTGGGATGTCCTAGATAGTGAAGAAGTAAAAGAGATACAAGAGGTCATCCCATGTCATGATTTGATCAATAACAGTGGTGCAAATGTTGTTGATACTCTGTTGTAAATTAATGATCAAGGTATTGGAAATGAAAGTTTAGGCATTCAGTCTGAGGAACCTGAATGTAGTCTCAAAATTGGTGAGTTTTCTAGCTATGGTAATTGTGATGGCATTGATTTTGGTCATTCCTCTATTGATTATGATTATTCTTATGAACTAGAGATGTTTGCCTCAAGTAGGGGATATGTATGTTTGCTTGAGAGTAAACAATTTTCTTCATGTGAAGAGTTTTCAGAATGTGAGTCAATGATGTTAACTATAAATGATGAGGATGAAGTTGAAAATGTGTCTATATGCTCTTCTAGTGATTATAATGACTTTGAGTACAATGATGATTTGAAAGATTTGGAACTCCATGTGGAGGAGGCATAAGCTTTTATAACAACAATGAATGTAATGGAAAGCCACTTATTTGATGAGCCTCCATCTTCACTAGAGATGAGAAATTATGATCCCTATTGGTGTAGAGATAACCCACTCTTTGCTAAGAACTATGATGATGCATTTGACACAGGGTTAAAATGTGGCCATGGGAAAACAAAGCAACACATTGATGAGTTCCTTGGGAGCATTGCCTATGAACATTTTACATTTGATACAAATGTTGTGGGTAAGATTAAGGATCATGATGAGATTGAAGTTTTTGATTGTTTCTCTGAGGATTGTAATTACTCTTATGGGGATGATCCTAAAGTACTTCAATCACATGAAGGATGAAATGATACAAATATTCATGAAATCACTTGTTCACAAGTGAATGAACTGTTGGAAGTTGAAGATTGCATCAAATGGTTGTCACTAATGTTAGCAGGTTGTCATTGATGTCAACACAGTATTGCATGTATGACTAGTTTACCGGAAGTTATTTTACATTGAGGTTGACCGTTATGTGTGGTCTGAAATGTTGGTTTTAGTCCAATTCCTATCGTGTGAAAAAATATGATTCATATATTTCAAGATCTTGGCTGACTTAGTGTATGCAATACTTTATGGATGTTTTGGCCGACCTAATCGATGTGTAAGATACATACATATTCACATGAGGGTCTGAGAGTGCGTGCTTGATACAAGCATTCCAATAGAATTGGGCGGGATAAGTAGTGGAGGTAGATTAGTTGGAGGTCCCCAGGGGGGCTAAAGTGCTCTAGTGAATATGCTTGATGTTCCCTCCGGGGTGGACAGTACTAGGTCCCTCCCTAGCCCGGTCAGCTTAGCTGATTAGCTTAGGTGATTAACTTGGCTCAGCCTCTAGGAACCTTGGTCCATCTGATCCTTCTCTCTCGTTCGTTCTTCTCAGTGGAACGAAGTATAGGAGGCGAGGAGTTTCTAGATCTCTCCGGTCAATCGATAGTAGATTAGCTTCGTCTCCTCCAGGACCTTGCTTTCTCTAGGCCCTAGTCTAGGGAGGCTAGCCCTTATCCCTCTTAGCCCCTAGGACCTAGGTGGGGTGAGAGGCTAGTGGGTCTAGAAAGATAAGCCAGGTTCTCCTCCAACTACATCTCCCACCCTGCATTCGAACGGCAGATTCCGAACTATAGTTTCCCACCCAACCGACTATTCCACCCACCCTGGCCACCCTGCAGAAGAATTATTCTAGCCCCCTACCCCCTACTGTTTGAAAGGTAAGGGCCCCCTACAATTCTATGGACGGCGAACTATAGTTTCCCACCCAACCAAATCTATAGCCTCCCACCCCCCCAGGGGGGCATAGTTGAGGAGGGCTAGCAACTAGAATTAGAAGGGGCCACCCACAATTAATCTACTCCCGTGTAGAGGGGCCCACAGAAGCTGATTAATGAACAACTATGGGTGGGAGAGAAGAACATAAAGTTAGAAAAGTGTGTGGTTATAGCATATCAGAATAAGTGAATCAGGCGAAGCCAAAAAGTGTGTAATCAGAACAAAAGTATTGAGCGATTACTGATATACAGTACTATCTTTACAAAGCTTCATCTAGAATTGAATTCAACACAAGAAAGGTGTAATTCATCAATTCATTTTTGGCGGTAATCCAGAACTTTTGTATTTTAGCAGTGAACCCTCTAGGTTATAGCCTTGTGGATAGTGAGTCCGAACAGTGAGTCATTATTTCAGGCAATGAGCCTCATCTCAGGCAGTGAGACTTTTTATAATCGGTCTTGATATTCTCTATAGTGTGAGTTAAACTCACCGTGGTTTTTTCCTCATTAGGTTTTCCACGTAAATCTGGTGTTATTGTGTTTGTGCATTTTCATTTTATGGTTAATCACTTAATAAATTTATGTGTTAGTTTTGGTAATTGAATTTAAGGTTATAATTTGTGGCAACTAATTCACCCCCACTCTCAGTTGTCCTATCCAACAATTAGTATCAAAGCAAGGTCCTTTGGAATAAGTTTACTTGAAGGAGATCTTGGTAGGTTTAACTAAATGATGAAGGGATTTGATGAAGAATTGAGAGTAGAGACCTCAGATTCTGAGAATGAATATAATTTGAAAGAAAATGTCAAATAGACAGGTGAATGTATTCAGAAACTAAGAAATCAGATTTGTAAATTTAAGTTGAAACATAAAGAATTTTACTAGGAACTAAAAGAAGAAAGGGAGACTACTGAAAGTCTAATGATGAAACTTGAAGAAATCAAAAGAATGGAAGAGAATCTAAAATTGGAAATTGGACAAAGCAAAGAAATTATCAATCAAAAGATAGAAAAATGTGACAAGCTTGAACAGGAAGTAGGAATTCTTAAATCTGATATGGAAAGGGCAAAAAGTTTTGAAGACAAATTTAATATAAGTTCGGGAATGGTTGATGAATTAATTTCATCTCAGAAGCCTGCAAAGGATAAAGGTGGTCTAGGACTTGAAGAAGGACAAAGTTCAAAGACTAATCCAAGTCTTAACAAAATGAATAGTCAAAGGAAATTTCAAGGCAATACTTATCAAGGAAAGAATAGAAGGATCAATACCGAAAGGATGCCGAACCGACAACCTAATGATCAAAGGTATACATCCTTTAATGGTTTTTGTTATGCAATAAATTTGGACATAAAGCAACATAATGTAGAAGAATGATGAACCAGAATAGATTCTTTGGTGGACAATGCTATGTTTGCAATAAGTTTGGACATAAATCTACAGAATGTAGAAGTTGGATAATGATGAAAAAATTTAATACTGGTAGAATATTTTCATTATTTTCAAGGCTATTGTTACACATGCAATACTTTTGGACACAATGCTAATCAGTACAAGATAAAGATGAATACAAAATCTCTTGATCAAATATTTGTTGTATGTCACTCTTGCAACAAATCCATACATATCTCAAAATTTTGTAAGAGAAAATTTGGGAAGAAACTAAATCCAGAACAAAAGAACAAGCTTAATCTAGAAGAGGTGAGGAGAGAAATGAAAAAAATCTGGAGAAAGAAAGAAGAACCAAAGAACAAGGAAAAATTAGATAATCATGTATCTACATCCTGTGCAGATACCTCTTCTATGAACTAAATCTAGTAATAGCTTCAGGGGGAGTAGTCACAGAAAAATCTATGAAACCCCTGGTATAAGAGATGTCATGCAATGACACAAGGATATGTGATGTAAATTTTCATTCTAAAGGAAATGAAGAAAATTCTAGAAGAAAACAAGCATTATAGAAGATTTACAAAACCTTTTTTTCCTTACTATGCATTTCACAAATAGGTTGAGAGCTCAAATGAAAGGAGAAACTAATAGACTAAAGTAAAAATGATGATGTGGCAAGCAATAAATCATCCTTTATGATGAAACCCTAAAAGCGATAAGTTAAATAAGGAATATTGAGTGGTGTGTGAGGGGAAAAATCATTAGACGTAAACAAGATAAAAATGTGATTGAAATTAGAATCTAAGCTAAGATCAAACACATTAATCTAAGATGTAATCCTACACATACGAAATGAAACTAAGCTATTGCAAACACAATTAGGAAATCTATGATTAAAAAAATGAATGCAAACAACAAACAAAGTGTTAGCATCCCGTAATGGATTCTATTCACCTGACGTTGGATTGTTCTTATCACCATGAAGCCTCTAAAGTTCATGTGCAAAGATTTGATGAATGATGCTTGATTGACTGAAGGAATGATGAATCTCTATCAATTGTGATTGTGACAACACTTCATTGCATAAGGTATGTTGATTCTATGATCCTTTTTTGTGAGGAGAGAGGTTTTTTATATAGAAAAAGAGATTTTGGATCAATGATCAAGATTCAACAATGTTGGATCAAAGATCAATGGTTGAAAAGTGTTGAGAGGATTTAGACATGAGAAGATTGTGCAAAATAGATTACACAATTTGTGTGATTGAGGAATAGATTGGTTAGTTAGGAATTAGATTGATCAGTTAGGATTTGATTGATTAGTCAGGAATTGATGGTTGAGTTAGGAATTACATGGTTGAGTTAGAAAATTGGATTGTTTAGTTAGCAAGCATAATTTGTTCAATCAGAAAGTGGGTGAGGAATTACGAATTGATTGATTTAATTAATTAATTCCTTTTTGGAGTTGAATGTGCAAATCAAGTTTGACTTTTGCAAACAAATTTGCATTAGTTTGATTTGATTTTTGATAAATAATTTGAATAGTTTGATTTAATTATTCAAATTTTGGAGGGAAAGTGTCGTAATTAAATTATTATGATTTAATAATTCAATTAACTTAGGGGAATAAAGTGTTTTAGCGACATAATTAAATATTTGGCATTATTTAACCAATTGGGATGAAATAAAGTGAGATTAGGACTTTATTAAATAAATGTAATTTATTTAATTGGTTGAAATGATGAAATGTGAATTAATCAAATTTTATTTAATTAATAGTAGAATTAGGGTTTTCAAGACTTCATTAAATAAATAAAATTTATTTAATTTGCCGAGAATGATGAAAAAGTGAATTAATTAAATAATGTTATATCATTCAAATAATAGAGGAATTTAGGGTTTTGGATGTTGTCGATGTGAAATGTAGTTTTGTTTGATGATAATGATTTCAATGTTGTGTGATGTTATAGGAATGTTCTGAGATGTTCCAAGATGATTTCAAGATGTTTTGAGATGATTTAGGATGATTTGAGATTATTCTGAGATGATTTTGAGATGTTCTGAGATGATTCGGGATGATTCTGAGATATTCTGAGAATGTTTTAAGATGTTCTGAGATGTTTCAAGAATGTTCCAAGATGTTTCAAGAATGTTCCGAGATGTTTCAAGAATGTTCTGAGATGTTTTGAGATGATTTCGAGATGTTTCAAGACATTCCAGGATGATCTCAAGATCTTCTAAGACATTTTGGGATGATTCTTAGATGTTATGAGACATTATGGGTTGATTCCAAGATGTTTTGAGATATTACAGGTTGATTCTGAGATGTTCTGAGACATTACGGGTTGATTCTGAGATGTTCTGAGACATTATAGGTTGATATGGGATGTTGTTCGATGTTGTTCAATGTTGTTTAGGGTGTATGATAGGTGTTAGGTCAATTTTACATGTCTACATTTTTCCCCTCTTTGATAAAAAGTACTAGTTGCTTTGTTTCAAAGATTTTGTTTTTAAGATCAAGTTTTTTGAAAAAAAATTATGCCCCATCATGCCCTGGCGTTCAGTGGAATGATGGTATGGCTCTGTGTTTCCCCCTCGAGAGGTTGGATGAAAAAACATTTTGAGGCCAAGCTCACGACACTTTCTTATTTTAGTTCTGATGTGTTGAGATTGAAGAAGTAGATCTATAAGTCCCTCGTTCCTCATTATGATGGTTTTGTGAGCTTCCAATTCAAAAGTAGGAAGGTTCCCTAAGTACAAATTAGGGTTTCCTTGGTGAAATTAGGGTTTCTTGAGGTTTAATGTAGGCAGTTATGCTTCAAATTGGCTCATTTGTGCTTTGAATCTATAACTAATTCTTGTCTCTAGTTTTCCCATTCTGTCAGTTGTTGAGGAGCAATGTCAAGATTTGAGGGTGCCCCACATCATTATGAGTTTTTTCGGGAGTTTGGACGGCCTTTAGGTATTGGTGGCCCGATATGTACCTTCTCACTTTTTGCTTTCGTCTTATTTTGTTCTCGTTATGTGTGTACTAAGTTTCCTGAGTCAAAAGCAAAGTTTTTGTCATTTCTAAGCATTTGCCTCATTTTCCTCACACTTTCTTGATGAAAACCTCACATTTTATAGTGAAACCCTTGCCTTTGACTAAAACCCTCACCTTTGACTAAGAACGTCGCTTTTGATTTAAGCACTTGACCTAAAAGCTTGTCTTTGACTGAAAAGCTCACTTTTGATTGCTCTAGGTCTTGAAACCTCACCTTTGACCAAGATCCTCTCCTTTGACCAAGATCCTCGCCCTTGTTTCCTTGCCTTTGATTGAAAAGCTCACACTTGTTTGAAAAGATCACTTTTTCTTGGCATTTTATGAGCATTTTCTCAAAAACCTTGCATTTGACTTTTCCTATTGCATTTGACATTAGCATTTTCTTGGAACCCTGGAATGTGTTTGTTTGTCATTCTAAATGTCATTTATCATCGTATTTTGTGTCATTTTATATGCTCAAAGTGAAACCCTACACTGTCGGTTTAAAATGATTGAAGTTGGTCATTCTATTAGATAGTTAGATCCAGATGGTGGTCTACAACCTAGTCTATAGAGTGTTTCCCTTTTTGTTGGGTAGTGTACTTGATCTTTATTATGTTGTTGTTTAGAGATATATTGTAGACATAATTTTTGTATATAAATTCATCATCCCAGTCGAGGCCTCATATATATGTATCATTTTGTATTATCCTATCACACTTTGTTTCACTAATGATGATGTACTATGGCATTCTCCCTTTTTTGATGATGATATATATATGATATACCTTCTTTGATTCATCTCATTTTATGCTTCAAGGATGACGATGTATGATGATGTATGCATATGATATGGATGGATGGATCATACTTTTTTTCATATCATTTTTTTATTATGGATGATCAATATACTGTCGTGATATATGATGTTTATGTGTTGTTGATATGTGATGGATGAATTCCCCATACATGATACATCATGGTGTTTTTATTGGTTTATAATTATCATGATATGTACTGACAACATTGTGGATGTAGGATGGATGTTAGTTAGAAGAAATTTTTGATGATAGATAGAAATTTAATGTTAGTATTGATGAGTTGCTTTCACTTTACTTGGAGACTTCACAGTTTTTGAGCAATCCTATTTGATGTAGAAAATATATATGGTGCACCAGGGTATTAATGACCAAGGTGACTTTGTATCTATTGTGTGGAATTTGACTCTACAAACAAAGAGTATTTTTGTTCATACCAGACATACAAAAACTTTGTTTAAAATATATAATTGGGTTGTGTTAAAAACTTTTTGGACCAGTCACACAAAGAGGTATAGGACACCTTAACATGAAAATGCTACATGAATTTCAGACCATTTACACAGAGAGGTATGAAATACCTAACATGCAATTGCTACATGAGGTTTGGACCATTTACACAAAGAGGTATGAAATACCTAACATGCAACTACTACACGAATTTTTTCAACACAACTTCCATATAATCAATAAAGCAAATATTCGCCATGATAGTATTACAAAAATATCTTACAAATAGCAAATTGAAATGATGCTCAATTTCCCCCATTCCTTCTTCTCTAAATCCTTATGGACATCCTCAAGAGATCTTGGGAATAGGTCAATAAAATAAATCAAAAAGATAAGACTATAAAAAGATAAAATAATGTTGCAGTATCACTTGTCATATCTGTTTAGGGTGGGGCTATTATCCAGTGATGATCATGTCTATCGTTACGTAGGAACAAATCCATTAAGGCATATCTCATGAAGTTGTTGGGACTTGTCAAAAAGATAGATAGTTGATACTTTGGCATTGTTTATGTCTGTTTATAGTCCAAGATTTTGCGATTGTTTGCTTGAAGGTTCTAGATTTTGATGTTTTCTTTGTTTGTTTGTTTGTTTTTTCAAAGGGTGACTGTGATGATTTTTTTATTATGGATGAAATGTTTATTGTGGATTTATGATGACAGGGTTGGGATCTATTGATTTTCTAATTTTCATGATGTTTTTTGTTGTTTTTAGGGGACTAACCTAGGGCCTCGGGGGCTCATCAAAGATAAGCCTTGCCTATGTTGTACATGCAGAGGCTTGTAGTTTGATCGTTTGACCACTAGTAAAATTTTCCAAATAAATGACTACGTGACAAAATTTTAGTCACGTGACTAAAAATGACTAAATTCTACTATTTTTTTGCAATTCACAAGTATAAATGACTAATTTGGTCATTGGGTAAAATCACAACTAAATAATTGGTCAAACAAATAAAAATGACTAAATAAATGACAATTACTCCTCTATTCTTTTTTCTTTCAAATTTGATCATAATCCATAGAGCTTAAGCCCCCTTCATGGGACCCCTACCTAAGCGGGCCATTTCATCGCCTAGGTTGCTCGGTGCACCAAAAATACCTATTGCATAAAAAATTAACATTTACATTCTTTAACTTTTATTAATATTATAATATTTTATTTATATTATAATGTATTTAATATTATATAATAATATAATATAATAATATATATTACAATATTATATAATATAGTATTATAATATTAATAATATATATATATTATATATTATATTACAATATATCTATTGTATAAAAGCCAAAGATTTATATATTATAATTTTTATTTAATTTGGATTCCATTTTGAAGTTTTATTTTAGTGGGCAAATACGTGGTAGGCATAATGGGCGGGCAAATCTATTTGGTCACAATTTTTATTTTAATAAAAAAAATCTAAAACCCTTGTTGAAACCTTATTTTCAGGCTACAACTCGCCAAATCAGAGAAGTGAAAGGTCAATACTAGGGAGGAAGAGTTTGGAGGAGCGAAAACCATATCAGTTGTTACAACTGCAACTACTTTGCCAACGTCCAATCTGCCTACGCCAAAAGAGAGCTTTTTTTTAACAAGGCATGGGCGTCCATTGCATTATGGTGCCATATGGCAAGTAGGGTACTAGTAAATGCGTTGACAGGGGAAGCAACCAAGGATTATGCCATTTTCATCAAACTCATGTTGATTGTTGAGCAAAAATGGTGTCAATTTTGAAAGGGGCATTGACTACGTTTGTTTGCAGTAGTGGAAGAAGAGGAATCTTCCATCATCGAGAGCAACATTGAGAATGATTTGTTGTGATGGCCTAAGTAAACATGTTTACTATTTATTCCTTTTTCTTTTTCTTTTTTAAACGCATTTTAAACCCTTAAAATATATTTGCTTTCCCTTGGTTTCTAGAGTGTGGGGCTTAGGCAGGGGCGACTAGCTTGCACAACTTGACTATGTAGGGTAAAAGGAAGCCATAATGTTAAGACCTAAATGTGCTCATTACTAGAATCTTGGCCGTAATTTTCATTTAATAAGCATACTCTAAAACCCTTGTTGAAACCTTATTTTCAAGTTGCAACTTTCCAAATTGGAGAAGTGAAAGGTCAAAACTAGCGAGGAGTTTGGAGGAGCTAAAACCAATAGTGGTGGGGAAAGCAGCAAAATCTGCAGGTAAAGGATGCCCTAATATTAAAACCTAAATGTGCTCAGTATTAGGATCTTTTATAATTTTCAAGGATGCATGTTAAAACCTTAACATACAAAATTATTTCTTCAATGAAGAACGAGCATCAACACAAAGTCTAATGAAGCTACTCAATTCAATTGACTTGACGGAATTACAAATGTAAGGTAATGATTTCCATATAAGATTCTACAACATAGGCTTTACACCAACTTTCATTCAATCATTCACTAGAAAAAAAACAAAGACTTGATTTCAATCCTTTGAATAACAATTTTTAGAGTTTTAAGTCTGCCCTCCAAGTTTCCTTCTATATTATGTGTCATCACACATATTTATAACTCTTGAGTCTCAGTAATAGCTTTTGAGGTTGAAAATAATATTAAAATAATTGTTTTAAAGTGATCATAATATGTCCTTTGCAACACTATAACTGCCTAAAATGAGCTCTCCCTTGTTTTAATTTTTTTTTTAGTTGGTTGCCTATATCAAGAAGGGGCTGAGATTTGATGCTTTTTTGCTTTAAAACTCCTACTTGATGTTGATCCTAAACTTAGGAAATAATGTCTTGAAGTGAGGCATAGTTTTTGAGTGGCATTGCCACTTGAAAAGCATGCCAAACTATTGTTTTATTCATGCTTAGTGGAAAGAGGCAATTTAGCCAATATTTAAGTTGATTTTTAGAGGTGCTCCCTCTACAACTTTTTTAGGTGAAGGAGGTGGTTTTAAATGATTATTTTTCTTATTCCTTTGAAACTCCCTTGATATTGTTGAGCTAAACCATTTTGTTGAAACTATTTTTTCATGTTTTCCAAATCAGTTATTACCCCCATTCCACATAACTTGGTACCATTTTTTTGATTAAGCCTTTCTTGATTTTTCTAGTGGTGAACATATCATATTATACCTTTATTGCTTGCTTCTAAGCTTCTTGAAGTATCAATTGCCATGGATTTGACCAAGAAAGCAATCTCTGATGGAAGGATGTTTATGAAATAGCTCAGAAGAATTTGTAGAGATAGTTTCAGAGTTGAGTTGATCTTTCTATGGAGGTTATTGAATCATGTGACAAACTCCTGCTATTTAATAGAGGTGCAAACTCATATTTGTCCAAGCTAAAATTATTTTTAATCAAGCTAAAAAGGAGCAATTATAATTAGTGGGTTGTGGCGCCTGATATTGGCAGAAGTTTGTGCCTAATTAAAGCCTCCAGTTTATTGTTAGACTTCATTTTCACTTATGCCAGGTACATTTATCATATTAGTGTGATTTCACCTTTAGTTCATTAGAAATTTGTGTTTTTTCCATAACATTCAAACTTTCAAACAAAGGCGGGCCTTGGGTTCTTAGTGACATTATGTCCTTACTTTTCAAAATCTCAATTGATTCACCACATTAAGTTGTTTGTAATTCAGTTATATCATCCCAAATTTTACAAGCAAAAATATCAGCACCGCTAGGACATTCATAGTGAGTATATCTTCATTGTAAAAGTATGATTTTAATGGAAAGAAGTGATAGGTTATTGTTTCCCCTTCCCTTCATTCAAAGAGTTTCAAGGTCCATGGTTTGATCTTTCTAAAGGAGATTGTTATGGAGGCAAGGCATTATTAAGTTTGCTAAGATGGTGAAGAATAAATTGTTTGAAATACATCAATGATAAGAGCTAGGCTTTGATGCAATCAAAAAAAGAAATATTTTAGATTGGAGCATCAAGGTGAATTTTTAAGAGTTTTTGAGTGTTTCAAAGGATCCACCATAATGCTTTGGGTAGCAATGAGGTTGTAAATCCAATCCAACCAATTTTTGAAAAAAAAAAATTTCTCCACAGTTTTTAATGTCTAACTTTATGATAATACTACTTCTCTTTATGTAGTTGATAGAATGAATGGTTTCTTGAGTAATGATGACCTCATTTAGAATTGACCAGCCTGAAACAAACCCACTTTGTTCCTCTGTTATAATATTTGGAAGAATGGGTTCTAATTTATTTGCCATTGCATTTGAGATGATTTTGTATATGTAGAAGTAAATTCATTTATTTTTTTACATCATTAACGATTTAATCATCTGTGATGGGAAATCTCACAGAACCATTGAAACACACGTAAAGGATGTCATATTGTAAAAATCTAAATGTTCTCATTATTAGATCTTGGTTGTATTTTCATTTTAATAACTATATTTTCATTTTAATAAACATATTCTAAAACCCTCATTGAAATCTTATTTTCTGGTTGCAGCTCATCAAATTGGAGAGGTGAACATGCACTCTTTACTTTCATCTAACCATGACCAATGATATTTCTAGATAGGAAGTTTTCATCCTTCCCATTTGAATCCTTCCAATCTTCTCTCAAGGGTTGACTGGCTGGAATGGGAGGGAAGGGCTACTCTGAATCAGGCAATATATGCACCACAAATAATATAACTACATTTACTATATATTTTCATGTCTTTTCTCCCTTCAACGTTTGTAGCATTTGTATTGTATCTTGGATTTGTCTTCCATGACAACCAAGAGTGCAATGAAGGATGTATTTCTTGTGGTGCAGGACCACCAGTTTGTTTTCAAGACTCTATGAGGCCTAATTGTAAAAAAATGAGTAAGGAGTGTTAGGGGGTCATTGAATAAGGTCCTTCAAGACCATTTTGATGTTTTTATGTCTTTTGATAGGTGTTTTCATAGGTAGAGTGGTCAATGTTGTCAATTGGTCAATTTTTGTCATATTTGCAAAAAAAGGTGCAAGTTGTGTTAAATGTTGCAAAATTTCTTGTAAAAAAATATGAAGAGAAAAATTCATGTAAAAGGAATGTGTAAGTTCATACAATACCATATTGTATTTATTTGAGGTATTATAGGGGTTAGTGTGTCAAAACGTGAAAATCTTGTAAAATTGCAAAAATGCAAAGTTGGCAAAAAAGGCAAATTGAGAAGTTTAAGGGTCATGGTAGGTATAAGGTTGGTTTTGGTCAATTAGTTGGAGCTTTTTATGATTTGTAAGGCATAAATAATCCTCCTTGGGTTTGAGGAAAGAGAGTAGGAATGATATTTGAAGCTCTGTTGTTGAAAAATCAATGAAAACCTCCATTTTTCTGAATTCTTCTGAGAAATCTGAAGTTGCAGAGATTTGTACAACTTCATACATCAATATTTTTAAGATTCAGTCATTGGAATAGTTTCTCCTATGTTTCTAATTTGATTTTCAACAAGCTTCATCCAATTCCATGGAGATTTGAGTGAGTTATTGCTTATTTACTAAAAACAGGCAGAAATCTGATCTAGGGTTGGTAGTGAGCAATAAAATTTGTGTTTCTCTTGATTTATCCAATGGAATCTCCTGAAATTTGGTCTGTAGAGATTTTTGAATATATTCCTTAAGATTCCAAAATTATAGAGCGTGAAAAGGTGGTCTTGGGCATATTTCATGAAGCCTTAGGTCTGCAATTTATCAAAAAATATGGAAAAACACAATAAACAAAGGGTTTTGAAGAAGTTTGTCTGTGGTTATAAAGTCCTTATTGTATGTTATTAGTTTGGAATGGTTTAGGGATGTATTTATAACCTTCCCTTGTCAATTTTTGGTGTTTAATCAAGTTTGTTTCCTTTGTAAGTTAATTTCCCTGTTGACACAGTCATGTTTGGAAGTTTAAATTGAGGGTTCAATGTGTGAGTTTGATGTAAAACCATGAGTACTGGTTGGGAAATGGTCTAATCATGTTGTGAAAACCTATTTATACTTGTTTGAAGTCATAACAAAGATAAATGACTTGGGAAATGTAAATTTGCTTGTTGGAGGGGTATAAATAGGCCTAAATGCTAATTTGAACAATTTACTTTTAGAAGTTCACATTTTTGAGTTGTCAAAGTTGGAAAATGGTTTTGAATCGGTTATTTGCTATTGTTTAATGTTTTTTGATGATTCTACAAGAATTTGTATGCCTTATCTTTGTTTTTGTGTCTTCAAATCAAGCATTTGTGAATGCAATTTGCCTTGAGGGATGGGTATATGAGTTGACGCCCATTATTGTGAAATATGTTCCCTTTATGCTGAATTGTGAATCCTCTTGCTCTGCATCATCTTGGATCTTTGTTTGTGTAGTTGTACGTTGTTTGTTGGTTGTATATTCTTTTTTTTATGCAATACAAAAAAAATATTTGAATATCTATGATATTTGAGTTTTATATATGCATAAAGTTGTTTGTTGATTGTATATTTTTTTTCATGTTATTCCAATACAAAAAAAATATTTGAATATCTATGATATGTGAAGTTTATATGCATAAATTTGTGAGAATTAATTAAGTTAGATTTGATTTATAACTTGAATCATTGATTCACTCAAATAAATGACTAAACCATGACTAAATAAATGACTACTATGACTAAAATAAATGAATACAATGACCAAATATATTATTACAATGACTAAATATATGACTACAATGACTAAATATATGACTACCATGACTAAAATAATAATTAAATATATGAATAGAGTAATGACTAAATATATTCCTAAATAAATGACTACCATGACTAAATAAATGACCAATTAACAACAATCAATGAATAAATTAATGACTAAATAAATCACTACTATGACTAAATCAATGACCAAATCAATGACTAAATCAATGATTTGATAAATGACTAAAATAGTTTAGTCATAAATTTGGTCGCGTTATAAATGACCGGCAATAAACTACTAATGGTCATGTGACCAAAATTAGTCATTTATATGCAATTTTTAGTAGTTTATTTAGCCATATATTGTTGTTTTTGTACTAGTGGACTCAAAGCATAAATTATTTTTGGATTTTGTATGTTGTATATGTTTTTTGTATTTTGAATTTTTTGAATGTTTTTGGATTTTGTATTTTTTGACTAAGTTGAAAATAAAGCATGTTAGAAACCTAAGGGGACTGACCTAGGGTCTCAGGGGCTAAGAAACCTTGCCTACATTGTATACACAGAGACCACATAGTTCGATTGTTTGAGTCAAAGCATAAATTTTTTTTTATTAAACAACATTGATAATCTAGAT
Source organism: Sequoia sempervirens (assembly GCA_007258455.2). NCBI lineage: Eukaryota > Viridiplantae > Streptophyta > Pinopsida > Cupressales > Cupressaceae > Sequoia > Sequoia sempervirens. The sequence goes on from VDFB02000011.1 coordinate 7,542,243, forward strand.
TGATATTCCACTTTTGTGTCTAGAGGATATGTTGCAGGAAACCTACCTGAACTAGCTATGAGGTTCAAGCAAATGTTGATATCTTAGACTGTTTGAGTGAAGGAATAACCCAACGATATTATTTTGTTTTTGAGGTTTTTCAAATGTTTTTTGGATTTTTACCCTCTTGCCTGGGGTATAGGATGTTGACAACTTGGATTGATGTTTCACTATGTTTTTCTAGAGGATATGTTGCGGAAAACCTTACTTGAACTAGTTGTGGGGTTCAAGCAATTGTTGATATCTTAGAATTTTTTAGTGAAGGAAAAATCCATGTTGTTGTTATCTTTGAAGGTTACCTGGGCAGTGTGTTGGTGGTACACCTTGTTGTTGCGATGGGTTGTTTATAAATTTACCCTAATAGTGTGTTGGTGATATACCTTATTGTTGGGACAAATTGGAAAGGGTACCATGTGGCACACCTTGTTGATGTTGTTGATTTTTTTTAAGGTTACCCTAATAGTGTGTTGGTGGGATACCTTGTTGTTGGGACAATGCCTAGATCATAATGTGAGCTACAATACATAGATCAAGATTTATTCTAAAGCAAGCTATTAAGACATGCCCCTAGCATCTAGCAATGATAGATTATCTTGTGATAGGATAACATGTTTGGATAGAGTATGCCGCTTTGGAAAATGTCTCATGGCTCAGATAATGCTAGATAGGATAAGATCAATGATAGTGACCCATGTCAAGATGTTTTCACAAGCAAAGTGTAAAGTGTACACCAAACATTTGTTAAGATCAAGATACATTGGATGGGATTTATTATGGATTAGCTGAGATGCTTCCTCCAAAATGGTGCATGTAGATGGTCAATTCTACACATGACATTTGTTTACCATGTTTTCATCATGGTACTTGTACAAAATTCCACCATAGTGGTTTTAAACAGCAACAACAACCATATCAACACCAAAAGAATCTACATCAGCACCATCAGATGGTTTGACATGAGCAAAAAATTGTCACCATGATGGAAACTTGGTAAATAGGCATCTTGTGTGACATCAAAAATCAATAAAAAACAAAAAAATCAAGAAAATAGTCAAGAAAAGAATCATCCTCCAGTGGAGGGTATAGTGGAAAACACATGCAAAATGTTAATAACTTGTGTTAGACATGTTTGAAGTTGTTATAGCTAGAATTGAGCATTAGTAATCTTTTAATTCACCTGTATCATAGGTCAAATTGCTTCTTGAGTGATTAAGTTTCTAGTATATTGATTGATCGAATGAACATATGTTAATCAATAGAATAATGTTGTTATTAAGTAGTTGAAGACCTAAATATAATGCATAGTTATCATGACTTGGAATAGAATAAAATTTTGCAAGAATGGAATTATCATTGAAATAGATACTTATTTAATCAAGTTGATTCTTATCCTTACCCATTAAGTTGCAAAATATCTTACATTTCTATTATCCTACTTTTTAAGGAAACGTTCAATTTGATGGAATGGTAGAGCTTCATTACCATTTATCATTCATAAGTTCTCATATGAAGTTATTATATCAAAATAGTTCACTTGAAATTGATCAAAGATTATTCATGTGATCTAAGTTTTGTGTTGGTTATTACGAGAATTAGAATTGGTGGAATTTTGAGGTACCCTATTCATGGGAGGATGCATTCTAAATGAAATTTTATACTCATTTTTTTGGTAGCTTCCAGGAGGAAGCTTGTGACTAGAGGGGGAGAATGTGAGGCATAGCTAATATTTATCTACTTATAAATGAAATTATATGGTTATTTAATTTGAACATAAAGTATTTTAGATTCTATAATAATTTGATGTTGGAAAATTTTAGTATTATAATAATGTTTTGAATTATAATTTTCAAAAGTACTAATGTTTCTAATAAGATGTTATAGGTGGGCAGTCCCAATCCTTAAAATTTTGGAGACAGAACGCAAATACTAAATGGTTATTATTGATTTTTCGATTGGTCAAGGGAGACTAATGTTGAAAATATAATTTTCAAGTGTGTTTATTTGTCAAAGGGAAATGTGTTTTCTTTTGGGTATCATTTTTATTTGGATGATGTATTGAGGAAATTGAAGAGTTGTGAGTTATTTTATTTTCAAAAGGAAATTTGAATGGTTGGGGGAAGAGAAAATGAAAGATTTTTCTCTTTCCTTATTTATTGTTGCTTCTAGGAGAATGAATTGGTTCAGGCTGATCCTAACTTGGAAGGCCAAGGTATGCTTTTGTGTTGTTTGTGTTGTTAATGGATTCTTGATAGTTGCTAATTGTATTAGTGTTTTTGTGTTGTTAATGAATTCTTAATAGATGGTTGTTATTGTTTGTGCATTAGAGGGTTTGGGTGTGCATAAGGAGCGGACCTCACCTGAGGGCTGAGAGTCTCCTTCGTGTGGGGTTGAGGAGGGAGCAGAGGCTCTCATGGGGATGGTTGATTAAATATGGAATTATGGAATTATGATGATATGGGAAAACCATGGCCATTGGTTATTGTAATGAATGGAAGTGGGATGGATGTTGGTGGTAGTGTGTGGAGATGGATGGATGGAGGATAGTGGTGGTGTGTGAATATTTTTGGATGAATGTAGGTGGTTGGGTGTGCAGATTGTTGGAGGGGTGGTGGTGATTGTGTGTGAAAATTAGGTTGTATATAGAATTGATTGTTTTGTGCCCCAAGAGGGAAGGGAATCCCCCTTCTCCCCCTATACTAGAATTTGGTAAACAAATTCATTGTGTGATTCATTGTTAATGTCTAGTTTGAATTCAAATTTGTAATTTGGAAATTAGGGTTTTGTCTCCCGCTCGAAGGTGGACTTCTCAGTCCTATGGTTGGGTGGAGAGCAGAACTGGGCTGCACTATTTTGTGTTGCAAGATTTAGGAGAAATCTAGTTTTGGTTGAAGAGTAAAGGTCGCATGTAAAATTCCTTCTAAATAAATGATCTAATATGATTGTCGATTTCTTCAGTGTAACAGATGAAAAGTAACAATAGTTGTATGCAAAGGTATTTTGAAAAAAAAATGTTAAGATCAAAGAAACTATTTAGTCTATTTTATGTAATGTTTGCACCATCACAATTAATTATTTAAAACTTGTTACTAACTAGATGGATTCTTAATTGAATATATTTTTAATATGTGTTATCTAGGCATTTTTTTGTCTCAGTCTTGCATCCAGCCGTGTGGCCCTTTATTTTCTCAAACAGTGCCCTAGCTTTATCTATGCCTCTATATGTTCTGAAACACTCTTTTTAATTCTCCTTATATCAAACATTTGTGTGCTATTGTGTTGGTCACATCTTCAACCATTCCCAGTTCATAGCATTAATGACTCCAAAGTTGAGGTTTCACTTATGAGGATGGTCTTCTATGTCGTTGCAGCCTGCGCAACAAATGGTTTAACCCAGCTCAACCTTTAACACATATGATTTGTTCTTACCTTCGTGTTTTGGTTTGTTGAAGGATTCATTTATTTAGATATTTTATAAATCAAATCCTAGCTCTTTCCTTGCCTCGAATTCCCATCTGTACAGTCTTTAGGAACAGAAGTTTGTGGTTGTAATATGCTTGGTCAATTCCTCCTTTCGTAGCATATCATTTATTAAATGGGATGATCTCACAAAACTAGTTTACAATTTCGTTGAGGAAGGAAAATTGCAAAAAACACCCCAATGAAGAAAATTTTGAGTTTTAGGGGGTTTGAACGAACTTAGAGTCTGATCGAACTCAAAATGGGGTTTGTTTGAACCCCCATTTGAGCGAACCCTATTCAATTATAGGACACACATTTTCCATGTTTCCATAATGGAAACGAAAGAAAATTTTGAAAAAAAAGGGGGGTTCACTCGAATCCCCCTTCGCGTGAACCCCCATTCACTTAGAAGGTCAAGGGGGGTTCGAGCGAACCCCTCTTTTCCCCCTTCTCCCCCTCTTGCATCAAATTTCTACAAAATTTTACCCTTTGAAGTTCAAATTGAGGATGAATATGGAGGAGACTTCACAGACCCAACTGGATGATGGTAATCCTTAGAACGAGCTATCCATCAAATATATTTTTAATATGTTTTGGTTTTTTTTTTTCCATGTTAATTAAACATAGGTTTTTCACCGAAAATCAAGCTCTATATTCTACACGTGGAAAAATAGCAGATTATCGAAAAATATATATATATATATATCAGTACACTAGATATTGATGTCCCTCATCCAACAAAAAAAAATTGAATTTTGATACATACAAAAAAGGTTATGCTTTAGCCAATAAATCATGTCTAAATTGTAACTGATTTGACTTTGAAACTTAATTACGAAAAAAAAATCAATGAAATGCTATGAAACCAATTCCATGCATTAGATATCATAGTTACGAATCTAAATTTGAAAAAATTAGAATTTTATCTTTCATAGAAAAAAGTTATGTCTTAGTGACGTCGTGTTCTTTAAAAATGGTGTTTACTGTTAAAAACTAGTTTTCAAATGAGATGGAAAAAGAAGTGCAATCTAATTCCAAAAATTTTGAAAAAAATATATTTAAATTCTACAGACAAAATATCACAAATCACTAATTTGCATCATCTCCAAATTCCTCACAGTTTAGCCGCTATAAGTGCCTTAAAGTGAAGATTTAGTTAAAAAAAATCAGTTCAATGGCCAAAATTTGTAAACTAGTATTGTGGGATCACCCAATATTATTCTAGAATGTGCAAAGTTGATGTTAATTGTCTGCGCAACTTTTCACCTGTTAAATATTTGTGTCTGCTTAGTTGTCCCCACGGCGTTCGGTGGTCAAGTGATAGGTGATATATAGAGTAATGCATATTTGATCTGCAACATTTCTATTATCCAATGTTTGTATTATATCTTAACGTGTTTGTTTTATTAGTTATGAATTTTTGTGTTTTACTGCAATGTTACTTTATGACCATCTTCAGACAGTAATCCACGATTTTGTTGTAACCATTCATAGTTGTGTTGATTGCGCTTTCTTTGCAATAAATTATTTCTTCTTTAGGTGTGTTAGTTATTATATTTTCTTCTGCTTTTATCACTAATAGGTGTTGCTTTGTATCTGTTACTCATAGCAACTTTTCTAAGCATGTGAAATGATCATGTTATGGTTCTTCCTTCCTTCTACTCACCAATTTTTGTCAACTCTTGTTTGGATAATGAATAAATGATTTACATCATGTTATTTGTTTCTTTGGCATGCAGCTATATGTAACTGTCACGCTTAAACCCGAATTAAATCCTTAAACTTGTCAATTTTTCCATTTTGGAATCATTCTAAAATTAAAATAAAAAATAGATTCACCTTTCCAAGTTTGAAACCCAGTGCCTTTTGATTAGAGATCATTACTCTTACTCACGTTACTATTTCAGTTTTTAAAGATCTGCACTGTTATTTTCCCCTTGCGGCATCATAAATCTCTATGTCATCTCAAATCGAGCATAGTTATGTGCATTTCCTCTGCAGCATAACATTTCTGTGTCCGCAATGTTTCAAGTTATTAAGCGTTCTATCATGATTATTGGAGTCATTTTTATTTATTTGCATATCTAAAATCCAATCTTTGGTGTTTGATCTATGCAGAGTAAAATACTTGCTTCGCATGCTCATGCCAGTTGGCCAATAAAGATGAATCTAAAACACCACTGTTGCTTATATTTTTCCTTCCTTTGAAACATTAGGGATTCATTCTGGAGGTGTTCTTTCAGTTCAATTGTTAAATTAAATTACTATTCTCATTTTGACGATGTTCATCTATTAAGAAAAAAAAAAATTATAATCAATAGTTAATTCTAGACTTGAATGGGAGACTAACGGGCAGCCTTTATTGTCATTTCTAATCTGGTTGCTCTTATTCCAAAATTGATGATACTGAAGAGTTGTGGATAATATGTTTCTAAAGCAATATTAATTACCATAGCTTTCAATCGATTTTGTATGGGTTCGATCTATTTATGATCCCTTGAATTCACACGATTGTTTATCGTTTCGGTTGTTATCACTTGTGTCTCATTTAAATGCATGTTTAGTTTACCGCGCAATATATTATTATGCAACGAGACTTCTCTTTGTAACCGGCCTGGACCCTGTGGATATATCATTCTTTGTGACGCCATCGATAGGAATGGCGTTGTATCCAGCCAACATGGCCTTGCTCCGTAACTTGGGTTGGCTCCAAGGAAGATAATACGCATGTTTATCTCTGCTTCATTTTATTTATTAGAAGTTATGCATATTTTTGTTTGTAAAGCTTACATTATTGGATGACAGGTATAATTGTCCCCAACAGCATTACAATTATCGAATGTTTTGCATCCCATCGCTTGTGTGATCCCTGAATATGTATGGCACCGCCTCATTTCTTTTATGAAAGGCAAGGATTCATCTCACAATATACATGCATAACTTTCTTTTCCGCAAATCAATTGTTAATGTCTATAGAGAGTCGTTAGCGTGGGTGGATTCAATTCCTGCTTATTATTTTCTATCATGCTTCTGTAATGCATGTAAATATTCTTTTAGAGGGTCATTAGTTTTCACTCCATCATCTATATCTTCAGTAGTGCTTATGGGTCGGTGTGCCTCTCTTAGTGTAGTAGATATCTCGACTGTAACATTTCTTTACCACCATATTTTTGCATGGTTTGTTTTGAAACGGGTCCTTTAATGCTCTTTAAGCATCACTATAGTAATGATGCAGACCGTGTTTAGTCCTATGGGGATATTAATGTTTGTATGGACTGAATAAAGAATTGTATATTTAATAGATAAGTCTTTATTCTTTTGTAGGTTAGGTGATAAAGTTAAATTGGATACATATATGTGTGTGTAAATAAATGTATCTCTTCATATATGTAAATTCTTACCTAAAGATTAGAGAGGGATTTAAATAATAATGCTTTCCTGTTATATATGTCCATTGACCTTGCTATATATTAATTAAACAAATTGCAAGTTACTATAAAGCTCATTTCTCATTAACAACATTACAACTTTAGTCTCTTTCTAGATAATTTTAATACTAGATTGCTAATTCAATTTGGTATGTTATACTTTAGTACTGTTGTAGCGGCAAAGTAAAATCTTAACTTTTTTTTGCATCTCATCTATAATATTGTAGAGTAAATTGTTTGTTTTTTTTAACAATTAACATTCTAATAGTCTCTCTCAAGATTTAACTAGTTTGTCATATTTTTGTTAGTATTCATTTAGTGGGCATTACAGATTTTTATTGTCACATTAGATGAGAAAAAATAAAAGGATATCCCAACTCTTGAAAATTCCCCTTTTCTTCAATAATTTAAGGATGTTTTTTTACATGAATTTCCAAAACTACCTACAAAAAGAAAGTTGACTTTTTCATTGAAATTGTACCAAGGGTTGAAAATATTACTAAAGCTCCTTATAGAATGAATACATCAAAATTATGTGAACTTAAAATTAAACTAGAGTAGATACTAGGGAAGGGATTAATTCAACGAAGTGTATTGCCATGGGGAGCACCAGTTTGATGGAACCCTAAGATTATGGTAATAGTAAAGAATAGTTATCCATTACCTCGCCATGTGGACCTTTTTGATCAAATGATATGAGGAATAATGTTTTAAAAATAGATCTATGATTAAGATATCATTGTCTAAGAATTAAATATGAATATATTCATAAAACAACCTTTCAAACTAGATATGGGCATTATGAATTCATAGTTGTATCTTTTAGTGTAACTAATGCCCTACTACTTTCAAAAACCTAATGGATAGTGTTTTTTATAATTATCTAGATAAATTTGCATTATTTTTCTATGATGATATCCTAATCTATTCCAAAAATTAATAATAATACTTAGTACACCCTCAATTAGTCTTGAAAAGAGTAATAAAACATAAAGTTGTAATGGAAAGTTATCAAAATAAGCATTCTTTGGAAATAAAAATATTACATAGAACAATATTATATCAATAGAGAAGGATTGAAGTAGGTCCTAATAAGATTAAGGCTATAATGGAGTGGTCATTTACTAAGAATAAAGTAAAAGTAAGAAGTTTTAAGGGTTTAGCATGGTATTATAAGAGTTTTTTTAAATTGTAAACCCAATCACTTCCTTGAAAAGGAAGAATAAAATGTTCATATGGACATAATAGTGTGACAAAGCATTTCAAATCTTAGAGAAAAAGTTGAATACAACCCTATTTTGAGAGTTTTTTTTATCTTAAGAGACACTTTGTGGTTATTATAGATATTGTATTGAAGCTTTAGGTGTTATTGTTATACAAGATGAAGGTGTATTTGCTATGAATCTAGAAAATTAAAGACATGCATGAATCAAATTATACACCTTATAATGTCAAAAGTTGACATCAATAGAATATACACATTAAAAATGGATACATTTCCTATTAGGAAAACCATTTGAATTGAAAATTGATCATCAACCATTGAAATATATTTTTGCTCAACCAAATTTGAATGCAAGAATGAAGATGGTTGGAATTCATAAGAACTATTAAAACAACTTTCAAAGATCAAGTATTAGTGAAAAAAATAAGATCATTAATAAGTGAAAATAGTTTTGTAAGATGATCTAGTAGATCTAATATTTAAAATATATGCTTTTAATAAGGATAAGTTGCTTTAGTATACTAATACAATCTATGCTCCTAGTGCTAGAGAACATAGAACTTTAATTATAATTGAAGCTCACAATACTCCCTATTCAAGTTATCTAGGAGAAAATAAAATGTATTCAAACCTTTAAAATTTATAATTTTATTTTAGAATTGATGAAATAGACTCCCCTTACAAATCTGAAAACTCATAACACAACTCAAAATAGCACAACATATGCAAGAAGGAAAACACTATATTTTATTGCAACAAATATCAACTGGGATTACAATATGCGGAAGCTCATAAGCTCCCTTACAACAAGGGCTTTCTGCAGACAAAATATGCAACACTTGGATTCTTCATCCTATGTTCAATCCGACAACATCTGGTTATGTAAACCTACAACTCCTCCAAATCCAACTTCTCACAATGGCAAGGCATCAATATATATAAAATTTTGTGAAAAGAAACCACTATTGGTTTCTTAAATCAACCTCCACTAAAACCACCAAGAAAACTTGTTTCCACTTTCTACCTATCAATGATCTATCATTTATCAAAATTTTCTAAAACGATTTCTGAGTTTAGTGTGCCTCATTTCCAACTTTTTGGATCATTTTGAAATTCTTAATTTTGTTTTTGTATGAGAAATTTATGGTCATTTTGCTGAAACTAGGTCTCACAATTACGATCCAGACATGCAACAACATGCAAAGCTTGTGGCCAACATGCAAATACATATAAGGAATGCAAATGATAATGCAAGAACATGTAACAAAAGTGGTCCCCTCTTGTAAATTAATGCCTAAGAATCATATTCCCTTTGGAGATGCTTTAGAAACATTTATCAAAGCATAATTCCTTCAAAAATCACCTCTTCAAATCACCACAAGGGAAAATTATAATGTTGCAAATTAAAATATTTATTCTCCTAACCCCTAAGCCCTTATTGAAAATAAAAATAAAATGAAATAACAATATTTTTGGTGACACGGGATTTCCATTTCACCTTGGATGCTCCTGCATCAAACACCCATGGTAATTTGAAATGTTTCATGAGTTGAACTCATAAACATTTTTAGATCATGTGCTTGTTCTTCATCCATCCTTCTTCCTTATCCACCTATTTCTTCTTCTTCACCCTACTCTGAAACTTCCTATCTATTCCTTCCTTTATATTTCCTCCATTTCTTATTGTTGCAACAAACTTTCAACTTCCTCATATTCACCCATTTCATTCACATAATTCATAAGAAAATTAGAATCACCAATTAACTCACAAGATGCAAGTTTTACCTCATCTTTTACTATTTCGACTTCGATGTCCTCTTATTCAATGTTCTCCATTGCACTCATCTCTTTTGTTGCTACTACAACCTCTTTAATATTTTCTCCACTTTTCTCTTCCTCTTCACTCTCTTTCTCTATGCCTTCCTCAAAGCATACTTCTACAATAATTTCTCCTTCATGTTCACCTACATACACAACTATGACAAACCATTTTCCTTTCTTCTTTGGAATTTTGTCAAACACTTACCACACACTCTCAATCTTCAACTTCTCGGGTATAGACTACCTCACATTTGACAATCAGTCTACACACCACACACACTCCACCCCCAGGTCCTGGTGCAAACTGCCTCACGTTCAGCTCGCTCTACCTGCACACTCAAGAACTCTTGTTTTGATACCACTAATGATATAGGACTCCCCTCACAAATCTAAAAACTCATAACACAACTCAAAATAGCATGTTGCAACATGTTCAAGAAGGAAAACACTATATTTTATTGCAACAAATATGAACTGGGATTACAATATGAGGAAGCTCATAAGCTCCTTACAACATGGGCTTTCTACATACAAAATATGCAACACTTGGAGTCTTCATCCTATGTTCAATTTGACAGCATCTGGTTATGTAAACCTGCAACTCCTCCAAATCCAACTTCTCGCAATGACAAGGCATCAATATATAAAATTTTGTGAGAAGAATATTGGTTTCTCAAATTAACCTCCACTAAAACCACCAAGAAAACCCGTCACTTTCTTCCTATCAATGCTCTGTCATTCACCAAAATTTTCTAAAACGGTTTCTGGGTTTAGTGTGTCTCATTTCCAGCTTTCTGAGTCATTTTGAAATTCTTAATTTTGTTACTATATGAGAAATTTATGGTTGTTTTAACAAACCAGACACACAACAACATGCAAAGCTTGTGGCCAACATGCAAAACTTGCAAGGAATGCAAATGATAATGCAAGAACATGTAAGAAAAGTGGTCCCCTCTTGTGAATTATTTCCCAAGAATCATATTCCCTTTGGAGATGCTTTAGAAATATTTATCAAAGCATAATTCCTTCAAAAATTACCTCTTCAAATCACCACAAGGGAAAATTATAATGTTGCAAATTAAAATATTTATTCTCCTAACCCCTAAGCCCTTATTGAAAATAAACAAAATTGAAATAACAATATTCTTGGTGACACAGGATTTCAATTTCACCTTGGATACTCCTTCATCAAGAATGAAGAAACAAATAGTACTCATTATATCAAAGTGTCTACAATATCAAATAATTAAAACATAACATGGTCACCCAACTAGATTTCTATATTATCATGATTTAATACATCATAAGTGACCAATTATTAGTATGGATTTTGCACAAGGGATATTAATGACAAACTTATAGATATAATACAATATTGGTGTTATTAGATAAACTTACCAAGGTAGCTCATTTTATACCAAGAAATATTATAGATGAAACCTTGAAAAAATGGTTTGTAAAATAAATATTCAATTTGTAAATGGGGATGTTTGGTTCACATCAATATTTTGGACCACTTTGCACATATTTTTGAGAATACAATTAAAATTAAAGATATCATATCATATGAAATAGATGAGAAAAAAAAGGATTAATCAAATAGATGAAGATCTTTTATGAATGGATCAACAATCAAAGTGAGAAGAATATATTTTTCTAGTAGATTTTTCCTCTAATAACTATTTTTGAATGACCCCTTTTGAAGAAGCATTGTATGAAAGAAAGTGTCAAACACCTTTGAGTTGGGATAATCTAAAGGATATAGTTGTAATTGGTCCTTAAATTTAAACAATATGGAAAGTAAGATCAATTCTTTAAGGAAAAGGTTAAAGGAAGCATCTGATAGAGAAAAGAGTTATACAAATACAAAGAAAACTCAAAAAAAAAATGGAGAAAAAGTATTTCGAAAATTTATACCCAATAAAAGTTTTCTCATTTAGAAAGAAGGCTAAGTTAGCACCCCACTGTGTTGGACCTTTTGAATTTTAGAGATAGTAAATTTAATGGCTTATTAACTAGCTCTAATTGAATCCATAATGTATTCCATGTGTCACTCTTTAAGAAGTATGTACCAGATAGTAAGTATATCTTGAATTAAGATGCCTTAAAGTTTCAAGAATCGAGAATGATAAAAGTAGAGTCTTGCAACAAAATAGTAAACCAATATAAAATTCAATGGGATCAATATGATAAAGAAATATCGCATGAAAATTTAATTCTAATGAGATGCAATAGTTATAGTGCAATTATTCTAAAAAATGTTAAAACATGATATTGTATCATTTTTATTTTTTTAACTATCGTGCATTATTTTGATACATGAGAACAATGCATATTTTAAGGGGGAAACATGTGATGAACCCTTCCTATTGAAATTGTAAAACCTTATGATTAATATTTAATTATTTTTTTAATATTTATCTATCTTGAAATAAAATATTAAAATGAAAGGAATAAAAGATTTTTTATTAATTATTTTATTTTCTATTTATCTTGAAAATTGTTCTAAATTTTTTTTTAAAAGGTTTAAAATAAAAATTAGTAAAAAATTATTAAAAATAAAGTATAAATAAATGAAAAATAAAGAAGAAATTCAAAAGTGAAGGTCAAGAATGAAGAATCAAGTTTGTGCAAAAGGATTAACATTTTCTAGGTATGTGATTCTACTCTTACTATGGAAGAATATTAGTTAATAGTTAATTTAAATTTTGAATTAGGAAAAGTGTTGGCAACATGAGCATGACAATGTATGGTGTTTTCATTGATGGTAACCCATTGTAAAAGTGATGGTTCATTAGTATGAATATAGTTCAGAGTAGACCAAGTGTGTTTGAGGAAATTGGCTAAGTGTTTGACTGAGATAGTGATGTAACAAAGGAATAGTTTTGTGGTATATATTGCTTCTCATTGAAATATCTTGTCATGTAGTTTTGAGTTAATAACATGGTATGTATTGAAGTTGTGTATCTCCAAATTTTTAGGTTTCTAAACCTTCTGCAGCTAAAGATATTGATGACAGAGTTTCAAACTAAGCAGAGACATAGTTACAAGTGCAGAGTTCATATTGGAATTCTTTGCATTCCACCATGGATGATCATTATGCTTTATGGATTTTGAGGAAGTTCTTGAAGATGTCAGATGATGTGCACTCTGATTCTCAGGTGGTTTGGTGGTCCACGTGTCAAGTTGTGAATGAATATTTGGTTTATTCAGTTGTTGCTTCACTAGTTTTGTTGTGCAGTGTCGACCTAAGGGTTTTGGGTTCGTACAATGTTAAGTATGAAGCGGATCCATAAGAGTGATTATAGGTCATTCTAACCTATTTTGATGAAGAACACATTTTGGTTTCTTCCTCAAGGTAAGTATGATGGATCTTTGAGTCAAAAGGTTATGATGTCACATGTTTCATCTAATTAGGCCGACCTAATTCATGATATGAGTGTTTGCGAAATATATACATATATATAGAAGGTCAATTCAATGTGTAATGAATGGTATAAGTGATGATGATGTAGAAGATAATGAGAAAGAGTGTGAAGTGTGAAAGGTGTTAGTGGTGAAGAATGAAGTGTATAAAGTCGATTTGTTGAGCCTAACTGGAACTATATCTTTAGCATATTGCAAATGCATTGTTAGTAGTTCAAAATCTGGCAATGAGCCATTCATTTCTATATCTTTTTTAATTCTAGAAGAAGTGATCTTCCTTGGGCAGTGAGCCCTCCTATTTTTTGGACAATGAGTCCTCTGAGAAGTGAGCCCTTCTAGAAGTGAGCCTCTTGTAATATGTTGTAACCAATTATGATATATTGTGAGCTAATCCTCACAATGGTTTTTCCCTTTCAATGGTTTTCCACGTAAATTTGGTGTTCTTATGTTGATTTTTGTGATGCATGCTTTAATTGTTTCCTTCCATTTTTGCAAGTTTAATGAGATGCTTTGAATGCACTTTTAAGTTAATGAATTTTAGGGAATACTAATTCACCCCCCCTCTCAGTATTTTGGGTGTTCAACAAAACGAATTATATTTTTATATTAATTTCTTAGAGTCAATTAAAAAATATAATTTGAATTAAAATTTTAATTGTATTTTTATTTCAATAAAATTTAAAATTAGCCATCTAATTTGATTTAAAATTTTATTATTTTTTACAAATTATAGTAGAAAATTTAGTAGTTTGGTTAAAATTTAACTTTTATTTTCTAAAAAATTATGGTAGAAATTTTAGATTACATCTAAAATTTAATATTTAGTTGAAGTAATTAATCAAAATATTATATATATAGTTATATATTTCTTTTTTTTTTTGTTGAAAGGCTATAAGCCTATATAATATATTAATATTTATAAAGAATATAATTATATTTTTCATTATTATTAAGAAAATTAATTAAATAAAATAATAATAATAAATTCATATTGACTATAATCATGAGCATATTGTTGGGACAAAATTGAAGATCTTAGTGCTTTGTTTAGACTTTGGGTCTTTTATTATATTTTATGATGTAGTTCACTCTTATGTCAATCTAGGATGTAGACTTATGAAAGACATAGTGGCAATATGCTCAAGGGTTATAGGTAGTAAGATAAGTTTTAGATGAATGCACAATTTATCTCAAATATGGAAAATTGACTATCGAAAATCCTTTTATTTATAACCTTTAATGCTATCACAAATAAAAAATAAAAAATAAAGTGTATACTACAAAAACTATAATAAAACAATTATGGTGACAGGAGTTGTTATTCACCACTCGAGCAACAAGAACTATATAAATTATTATTAATTGTAGAAACAATTATAACCAATTCTGAAACACCAAAATTATTTTAAATATCTACCAAACCAATTCAATATCACACTTAATCAATTTTTAAAATCACCACAACACATAAAACATTCCCCACCCACAATAAAAATAAATAAAATCTTCAAATGGTGGTTGAAGAGTAGGCCATGCCTCCCAACTAACTAATTGAAGGAAACACTTTGCAAATCCTTTAAAGCACTTGAATGAAAAATACTTCTATGATAATGATATTGATATGTATTATATTCTTATATGTTTTGTGTTACATAAGATAGCTTATATAGCTTTAATGCAGAAAAAATATATCTAAAAATATATATTTGAAGTTTTACAAATTTTTAGAGGTTGAAATATGTATCAATTAGTTAAGAAATAATGGTATAGCCTACGACAACTCTTTCTTAAGGTAATAGATCAATTATCTAACAATATACTAATTATGATTTATTTAAAGTTAAAACAAAATAATCATGGCAATCTTTTCCAAAAAATCTTCATCACTATTCCCTACAACTACAAGAGACATGTTTTATCACACACAACTAGTTACATTAGTGCTTATAAACGATCACTTTCTAAGGAATATTTTACTTGTTTAATCCATATCAATCATTCTAAATTTCATAAAATTATTATGGAAACCTAGGAGGAAAGGTTAAAATCAATAATAAGTTTGGATAAAATTTCAACTCATCATTTTTCCCCATGTTGAAGACATGACATGTCCTCATGCTTATTACTTATAGACTCTATTTGGTCAATTGCTAACTTCTGCATAGTTGTCATGATTTCCTTTTCCCAAGAATCCTTTAATTTTTAATTATCTGTAGATTTTCTACCAAGGTGATATCAGATGTCATGTTTGGTTCTTTCTCCTTGATAAAGTGTTTTAACTATTGTTTCAATTCCCCTAACTCCTTGGCTTATTGTTGGATTTTCTCACATACCTGTTATAGTTGTCTTTGAAGGGGATGGACTATCATTTATAATTTTTGTACTTTTATTTGAAGTGCCCAAATTTCCCTCTATTGATTATTGTAAGGGGAAATTATGGAATTCATTATTGTAGACATGTAAAAATGGCTTAACACATATCACACATCCTAAAATGGCATTTTTCAATTAGACATCACTTTCATTATCATTATTACATTTTGATTCATGTCCATAATTTAACCCTATTTTCCTCTAATAATTAATTAATTCACTATGTCATCACTTGATTTAACCTTATTCCTCCTAATTAATTAAATAAACATCATTTATTTAATTGTCTCTAACATTACTTATTCTTCTAATTTAATTAAATAGTTATCATTAATTATTTAATTAATCTACTTTCCCTCTTCTAAATTAAATAATTAAATTAATTATTTGATTTCCCAAAATTCATGCAACATAGTCTATTAATAAATAAACGTTTATTTATTAAATCAACATCTTGCATGTTCCTCTAAAGATTAATTAATTATTTAATTAACTAATCATCCTCACACATTTTGATTGAACAAATCATGTTCACTAATTACTCAATCTAATGTGTTAATTATGTCGATTAGTCCAATCCCACTAATTATTCAATTCAATCCCATTGATTATCCAGTTAATTCTCTTAATTGGATTAATCAAGTCAGTTAACTCTTCAATCTACTCCTCTCAACAGACCTCAACCATTGATCATGATCTTATCTTCGCATTAAGATCATTCATATGAAACAATCAAATCTATAAAACAACCCTCATCCCTCTCATAAAAAATTTGAAGAATTTATGGAAAGGTCATGTCAGTGTGATTCTTGAGCAAATTGAGCAAACACTCTTGCATTCTAGGTCATCATCATCATCATTATCAAGCTTTTTTCAAACCATGGAGGCTTTGTGTTAAAGAGCAATCCAACATATCAAGATCAACACAAATACACTCTAACATGGGATGGTAAGGTTGCGTAGTTTGAATTCATTTGTGTTTCCATTTGATTGTGCTAACCTTTTTAGTTGAATTCATAGCTATGGCAACTACATTTCATGATTAGTTTGGGTTTTATCCTTTGCTTTCATTTTATTTGATTAATTTCATTGATACTAATCATGATCCATAATTCCACCATACATAAATTGGCACGCTTGGTGGGACCTAGGTCCTAGATCTAACAATTTTCATCAAGTTTTGTGATCAATTGCAGGTTCTAGGTCGTTGTCTTTTACAAGAATTGCTTTTATCAACTAGGTCGCTACAATACCAAAATCCAAATGCGGTTGTCATATTTTTTAGCCGTCATTGTAAGAATAGGGCTGCTATCAATTTTTCTAATATTTTGTGTAGTAATAGAGCCGTTATCATCCTATTTCTCTATTAGGGTCATCCTAAAAGTTGGTCGCTATCGTCAAAACTAATCACTTTTGTCAATTTTGTTGATAGGTTTTTAACTAACTATTGTTACAAAGCCACAATTGTTTATGAAAAAATTGATATCATCCTATTTTTCAGCCACTATTGTCTGACAAAACCGCTATCGTACCAATTATAGAATTGTAATCGTAGGTGACAGAGCCGCTATTGTCCTATTTCTTGCTTCTATTTTAGTTTGTCATAATTTCTTGGATTCTCAGTTTTTTACCTAACCCTAACCCTAACTCAATTGTTGTTGATTATTTTTGAAATTATCTGACTTTTATTGGTATAGCTCTTATATGGTGATGGCATATCTTTCATTAAACTACTAATTATTTTCTTGTAGGGTTGACGAATGGTCCAAGCTCTCAAAGGCTTAAACTATTAACACATTTTCTTGCAGAACCATATTCAAGATCAATTTATTTTTTAAGAATTTCTATGGATTTTTTTAGTCTCTAACATTTGAATTTATTGCTTTAAAAAAATGAATTTCTATCTATAACATTTCATTTGGACTTAAAAATCTAATTGTGATGACAAAAAATTGGCTTGTATGAGTGTTTGAAGTCTCTAATATTTTGATTTTAGTGATTTTAAAACACAAATTTCTATCTATAATACTTCATTTGGGCTTAAAATATAATTGTGATAAATTTTCCATCGTGTCTTCCGTGATTGGAAAGACAAGTGTGTATCCTCTCCCCTTATGTCTTTTAATGATCTTGGGTGATGAGAAACACTTTGGGATCTTTTCATTTTTTTGTTGGTCACCCCTTTTTTAGATATGGTCCTACTTATGAGACTCATCTCGCAATGGAGAACTCATAGGCAACCCTAAAAGCATGTTTACCTACGAGCTATATCAAAGTGTGTGGTGGGGGGTGAATACCATAATGTTCCAATACTCCTCGTGCAAACATAATGGGTTGCACAGGCTAGGATAGAGACTTAAGTGGCTCACATATTTGATGCATGCCTTTGGTGTTCATGGTTTTCATTACACACCTTGTATCTAGAAACCAATCCAAGACTTTTTGAAATGTTCTTTAAAGTAGTGCATGAGAATAGCACCATTCCCACAAGTTACTTACCACATCCAATTTATAGTTGAGGCATAAGGCTTAAGAGTTTATTCTCATTTACAAAGCTAGGAGTATCAAGATGATACATTTCCTTGATATTTCCTATTTGACCCCTCTATAGATTCGGATTTATCACTCTTTTGGGGGTGAGGTAAGCCTACGACAAAGAATGTGCCTTTGTTCCTTAGGGTGTAATTTGAATGATATTCTTCAAGCTATACCAATGGATCTTAATGGAAGAAGGACCATGAAATATCCCCCTTTACCATTGAGTTAGTTATTACAATATTTATATCTGATGTATGCATCACCTTTTATCAAACACATCTCCTAAAAAATCATATGAAACATATTCAAACTTGCAAACTTTTTGAAAAATAGTCACAAAATGAACACTGTCAAAATTGGGTCACTACTATCAATTCTACGCTTCTGTTCTAGAATCCTACCATAGTCATCCTCATTTCTAACCACTTCTATGCACAAAACTTCAATTGTCATTTTTTTTTACCAGTCACTGAATTACACAAAGATCGCTATTATTTGGATTACCACAATCATTCTTAAACAAAACTATTATTGTTTAGATTTCTGGAGTCGTTCTTAAACATAATTGTTATTGTCATAATTTTTGTCACTGTCGTCATAGATAATAGTCACTATTTTCCTACTTGCTAACACATCTCATAATTTTTCATGCAAAACTAGTTTCAAAATATTTCCATAATATCTTATACAAAATTTGTCAGGAAATATTGTCATCATTAGACCTATACATTCACAATCCAACATCACCATCCTACACTCCAAACTTGGTTTACCTAGGGTTCGTAACTATCACCTTTTGGACACAATATCAAAATTAGACTTGCATCATATCCTACCAACATCCTTCATATCACCATCAATAATCAAACATCAACCTAGTCTTGGACACGTATCGAACACAACAAATCAAACTATCATCTTGCTATTGTTTTCTAGGCTATTAGCAGTAACCTTTACTTGCAACCTCATAGCTAGTTCAAGTAAAGCAATCAACATATCCTCTAAGGAAAATCAAAACATCAATCTAAGTCTTGTGTATTTTTGTGTCCTAGACTAGCATCAAATCAAAACAAAAAGCATACACTCATACTCTTATCATATGGTTTGGGCATCCAACATCATAGAGTCATTTGTCAACCAACCTCCAAAATCATTTCGTTTCCTTATCATAGGGTTGAGTAGAAAAATCTTATCATCCTTAAATATCCAAGAATCCAACATCAACCTTGATCATCCAACTATCCCAACACCAACAACAATCCATATCAAACAATCAACATCCTTTGTACATCATCCCATTTCTATAACTTTTCATCTCAAACTCACCAAGGTCTCTTGAGCTCATTTATGACTACAACAAGCTTCCCAACATAAAAATAAAATGGAAGCCAACAAAAGAAAATCTAGTGCACTGAATACCAATACCACCAATGAGGAATCTCAACCATGGGGTTATGATCCTAAGGAATTCTTAACTCCTGAAGAACAACCAATGTTTAAAGCTCAACCAAATCCACCACCTAGTGATGCTAAAATACTCCTTAAACATCAAGATATATTTTCTAGGTAACAAAATCAAGATATGATCATAGAGGAGTATGATAGTGATGAGGAAATTAGTGATGAAGTACTTTTAGAGCACACTCAAGATCCTAAAATTCAAAAACTAATGGATAAAATGATTTGGAAAGATCCAAACATATATTTCCTCAAACTATCACAAAGTGACCATGTCAAGCTACCTACAGATATTAACATTGAAATTCTTAAGGATCCTACTCTCATTCCTTTAGGAGACCTTTTAGTGGCAAGACAAATACCTAAACCAATGATGGATCCCAAGATACCACCTTTGTTCTCAAAATCACATATCAATGATCAACCTTTCTCACATGTGGATAATATGTTGTATATACATCCCTCACAAGTCAAACAAACTATGGTAGCTCAACATGCCCAAGAAAATCCAAACGTATTGACAAGTTAAAACCTGCCACCACACAATGTGGAAACTAATACAATAGGACCCAACATATCTAGGAACCGATATGAGACATCTTGGAACACCCAACAACAAGATCCTAGTGTTAATATGCAAAACATGGGAAATCTTCCACCAATACCATCACAACATGTAGTGAACCAACAAGGCTACAACCCTTTGCAACCACAACTACATGCTAACAACCCTCCTCAAGGACAACACATATTTCAACAAAACAATCCACCCATATATCAACAACCACCACAAACCAATAACCCATAAGATCAAAGCATGTACCAAGGAAACATCCAAGATCAAATTCAATACATGCAACAACAACAATACTATGATCCTAACATGCAATACCAATATGGATCATCATCTACCCAAAATCCTTAACATCAAACGTACATTCCAGCACCACAAAACATCAATCTTTGACATCAAACGTATGTTCAACCACCACAAAGCACACATCTTCAAAATCAAGCACCCAATCCCCCACAACACAACATTAGTGCACAACAACCCCCATCACAATATCAAACCTATGCACATCAATAGTGACACATCACACCTCAACAACAACCTCAAATATACACGTCACAATGACATCATACTATCAATCCACAACACACTCACACTGGTCCTCAAGGACCCAATCCATCATCCTACACCCACAACATGGCTCAAGGGCCCTCATATGTACAAACCCCACAATATAACACACAAAACATTATGGGAAACAAGGTTATAATATCCCTCATTATCAAACAAACACACCAAGTGATGATGTAACCTTACAAATCCAAAATCTAAACCAATGGAAAACCAAAGAAGAGCTATGCTCTACAAGAAATATATCCATATCCCTTTGATCATTCCATATCCATGATACCCTTCCCTAAGAACTTTTAAATACCCAAATTCGACAAATACAAGGGAAGAGGAGATCCAATAGAACATGTACAATAAAACAAAAACTCCTACTTAATGAGGCTTTTTCCACAAAGTCTCAGTGGTGAAACTATTGAGTGGTTCTCTCATCTACCGCCCGGTGTCAAAACCTTTGATGAGTTATCAAAAAAAAAAATTAACCACTTCTCCTATAACATAGAGCAAGACATAATGGTCCCCGACCTATACAAGATTAAACAAAACCAAGGGGAATCCTTTACTTCATACCTATAGAGATGGAGACACAAAGCTAGTAAGTGTAAGTGGCCCATTCCCAAAAACCAACTACTAGAAATCTTTGTCTCTAACATTCAAACTGACATTAGCTACCAACTAACCATGTTATGCCCCAATAGTTTTGATGAAATTATCGAAAAAGGTTTAATCATTGAAAGAGCTCTCAGAGCAAGGGGAGTCATTAAACTCTATAGCAACAAGGATGAAGCTTCTAGTTCTAATGAAAAACCTAAAATATGGGAAAAGAAAAAGAATGTTACAAATGATGGAGTGGTTGATGTCAAATTTGTGCAAAATATATAGCCTCCTAACAATACAAAAAATGTTGTCCAATCAAATCAACCAAACTATCCTCAAAACAACACACAAAAAACCAACTTACGTATCATCAAAACAACCAACAAACCAACTAAGTTCAGGATAATCAAAGAGGGCCACCAAGGCCAAGTAACCAAATTAGAAGAAATTTCACCCCATTGGGAGAACCTCTTGAGGTAATCATGCACAAACATGTTCAAACAAACCTCATCAAGCTTCCTGATAAAAAAACCTATGATGAACCAAACTTTAAACCCTCTTAGTACAATGAGAATGATCAATGTGAATTCCACAAAATCAAGGGTCACATGACAAACAACTACATGAGGCTTAAAAATATCATACAATATTTGATAGAAAAATGAGAGGTCAGCATTGAACATCATCCTACACCCTCCAAAAATAGAGACATGGAAATCTACAAAGATCCAATACCCGATAATTCTAGAGGAAATGACAAAGGTAAGGGATAATATTACTGAAAAGCTAACTTCACCTACGATAAAGTCATAGAAACCATCTGTCAAGCTAATCACAATATCAATATCATAACCATAATGGGAAAAAAATCCCACATGTAATGTTACTACATGAAGAGGGAAAGTCACGATCCAAGGAGAACCACCTCAAGTATTAATCCTTCAAATGACTACAGTATCATTGACCAATTAAAGAAAACTCTAGCACTAATCTCTATCCTTAAGCTTGTAAAGTTATCACCCATATATAAAGAGATCCTAGAGAAAGCTCTCATTAAATCTTCGATGCCTAATGATATTAACACCAATAAATTTCAAGCTATGGTTGGTACCATAACTTCCCCCATCACTTGGTCTTTTTTGAAAAATACCTTCCCCAAAGATCCTTTCATAATCAAGCTCCATATTTTGAGTTTTGCATCCATAAACACAAGATCAAGAGAGTCTTAATAGATGGAGATGCAAGCTTAAAAATTTGTACCTTGAAACTAGTAAAGCAGTTGGGATATTTTGATGACATGATAAAAATAAATAAAAGTATCACCATAAGGGCCTATGATGATATGGAGAGAAACTCTAAGGGCACAATTAGACTTCCAATTCAAGTGGGGCCAGCAATAGTAAAAACAACTTTTCAGGTACTGGATCTTAAGTTACCCTATAACCTTCTCTTGGGAGATCCTTGGATCGATGTGATGCAAGCGGTCCCTTCAACCTTCCATAAATGTTTAAAATTTCCTTACAATGATAAGGAAGTTAGAATATATGTCAATCATAAACCTTTCCATTACTGCATGAACTTGGAGGAGAAATACAAAGCGCTTCTTCAAGTACCTACTAATGGCATATCCTTCCACTCATTATCCTATATCGATCTATCACTTTCTTCATCCTCAACTCCATTTACATCAACCAATCCACCAAAATATAACCTTAAGATCCAAGTACTTGATAAGGGTTGCAAATAATACCATCTTAATCAAACCTTCTACATTGGGGAGCTTCCCCATCACCAAAATCCTATGGGAGACCAAAGGAAATCAAGCATATTCAAGTTGTCACCTATGAAGTCAAACCTACTATTTTCACCAAGTGGGGAGACATAAAGAATGAAGTAGTGTTTGAAGAAAATAAATCTCCATGGCTTTACAAAGAAGAAGAAGAAGATGATGAAGAGAAACAACTACATCTCATTCATGTTGATCCTAACAATAAAGGTTATCAGCTAGAAAAAGTTATGGGATTCACCAGAAAAGATGGCCTTGGTCTACATGAAAAAGGTATGAGAAAAATTATCATAATGTAAAAAGATAAAAAGAATCTAGGACTAGGTTATGATTTAATAGATGTGGTTACCCCAAGCATTGAAACTACCTCTTTTCAGGAAATAGCTCCTTCTACCGTCATTGAGACATCGGATGGCTATCATACTAAAACAGACTCCAACGAATGGGAATGGGATTCTTATGCCTCTAGTGACTATGACCTTGATACCCTATGGGACCTTGATAACTTTATTATCCCTACCATTTTTACATCCTCAATAAGCTTTATCGATAGTGATGATAACCTACCCTTACTTCACCCATAGTTAATTGATTAGGAACAACAACATCATGCAACTGATGTGGACTTATTCCAAAACAACGAAGCTATTACTGAGTTCATGAGACTTTCAATGGGTATACCACAAGGAGATAACAAGGCAAGTTTTGTCATGGAACTTGAACAAGGAGCATACTTTGGAGGGGAGATTGCATCCTCCAGTCACAAAATTGAAATGAAAAATCTAAAAATCAAAATTAAATCCCATAGGGAAAACCACAATGTGGATCTATCAGATCATGAAAAAGGGAAAACAAAGGACGTATTTGAGGGTGAAAACCTCTCTGAGGCACCCAAGGATGGAGGATTCAATCTCCCCATCAAAGACTATCAGGAACAATTAGTAGCCTTGGTTGAAGGTTCTGAATCTATCAACGGTGGAACTATAGACACTAAAAAATGTCTTGGTATGGGAGCATCATTTTTCCATTGTCTTGGTCTTCTCCCCTACATAATTAAATAATTTTAATTATTTAATTATTTTCTTTAATCACATTCCTCTATTAATTAAAAAATGTTAATTATTTAATTAATTCATTTTCTTGGTCTTTGCTCTCCTTTGATCAATTAAATAAATTAAAAATTTATTTAATTATGTGGCTAACAACCTTTCCCTCTATAAATAAATAAAATTATAATTTATTTAATTATTTGCTTGTCATTATTCGTCTATAGTTAAATAATTATTGTTAATTATTTGTCTATTCATTAATCCTTTTCATCCTTCCTTGGTTAAATAATTATTTAAATTATTTAACTCTCTCTCTCTCTCCACTTTCCCTCTATTAAATAATTAATCTAACTTAATTATTTAATTCCCTTTTTCCATTTGCTTCTATATTTAATTTAAATGACCGCATAATCATTTAAATTAAATATTCATTTTCCCTTCCTCCATAAATAAATAATCTAAAATGATTATTTATTCCTCCATTATCTTTTACCAAATTTAAAATCTGGTCAAAGATGCTCTTCGCATGAATTAAATAATTTTATTATTTAATTCCTCCACTTTCTCATTTCAAATCTTGACCGATGATTCTCTTTGGTCTTCTTTCAATCTTGATTGTTTATCCTTAGCCATCCCTAGCCCACTACTTTTTGGTGCATGAAACCTCCCCTGTTGATCTTGGCATATTTCTAGAAGATCGATCTTGTCTGCCCCTTCGAAATATTTTCTATAAAAGGTCTTCTCTTCCATTTTTTTCTAACAACCACATTTCTCCAAAGTTCTTGTTATCTTGTCATTGTCATTTGCAGGTATTCCAGCTCTTCAAAATCTGAGGGAAAAGCTCTGCAACTTGAGAAAGAATGGAGGAGAAGCAAGGGAGATGAAGCAACTTTGATAGGGGAGTTTGTCTTACGTTTTCATTATTGTTTGCTTCCTTTGATCATTTGTACTCTCTTGTTTAGATTTTGGATTTTAGCTTAGATCTTAGGTAGAGTGGTTGCTACAACTATTAAGCAAGAATATCCATCCCTTTTCATTTAACTAATTCACACTAATATCTATCTTCTCCATACTAACATCCATCTTCTTCAAGCTAACATCTTCCATCCACAATCTTCCTGATGGCCTAAAAATTGAATTCCTCTCCTGTCAATGCATCAATTTGGCTTTTTAGAATAATTTCTCAATTTAAAAAAAAAAATTGAAAAAAAAATTGAGGGGCATAGGTCTATCCCACCTTCACCAAGGCACGCTGGGGCATGATCTGAACATGATTTTCCTATTTATTCTTTGACACAATGCTCAAATTACATTATGTCAAAGAGGGGAAAAATGTAGACACTAAAAAATGTCTTGGTCTACGAGCATCATTTTTCCATTGTCTTGGTCTTCTCCCCTACATAATTAAATAATTTTAATTATTTAATTATTTTCTTTGATCATGTTTCTCTATTAATTAAATAATGTTAATTATTTAATTAATTCATTTTCTTGGTCTTTGCTCTCCTTTGATCAATTAAATAAATTAAATATTTATTTAATTACATCACTTAACACCCTTTCCCTCTATAATTAAATAAATTATCATTTATTTAATTATTTGCTTGTCATTATTCGTCTATAGTTAAATAATTATTTTTAATTATTTGTCTATTCATTAATCCTTTTTGTCCTTCCTTGGTTAAATAATTATTTAAATTTTTTAACTCTCTCTCTCCACTTTCCCTCTATTAAATAATTAATCTAACTTAATTATTGAATTCCCTTTTACCATTTGCTTATATATTTAATTTAAACGGTCGCATAATCATTTAAATTAAATATTCATTTTTCCTTCCTCCATAAATAAATAATGTAAAATGATTATGCATTCCTCCATTATGTTTTACCAAATTTAAAATCTAGTCAAAGATGCTCTTTGCATGAATTAAATAAATTCCTCCACTTTCCCTCCACTTTCTCATTTCAAATCTTGACTATTGATTCTCTTTGTTCTTTCAATCTTGACCATCTATCCTTAGCCATCCCTAGCCCACTACTTTTTGGTGCATGAATCCTCCATCATTGATCTTGGCATCTTTCTAGAAGATCGACTTGTCTGTTTGTTTGAAATATTTTCTATAAAAGGTCTTCTCTTCCATTTTTTTCTAACAACCACATTTCTCTAAAATTCTTGTTGTCATGTCATTGTCATTTCCAGGTATTCCATCACTTCAAAATATGAGGGCAAAGCTTTGCAACTTGAGAAAGAATGGAAGAGAAGCAAGGGAGATGAAGTAACTTTGATAGGGGAGTTTGTCTTATATTTTTGTTATTGTTTACTTCCTTTGATCATTTGTACTCTCTTGTTTAGATTTGGGATTTTAGCTTAGATCTTAGGTAGAGTGGTTGCTACTTGGTCTTAGCTATTTTGCATTTTTGAATCTTATATTTGGTGAATCTGATGTGAATCTTACAATTTCACAAAGAAATCGATTTGTTTTCTTGTTTGCTTTTGTTGTTTCGCAAGTTACAGCCAAGAATTTGCACAAAAACCTATCATCTTCTTTTGAGCACAGAAAAATAGATGCATAAAATCTTATAAAATGAATTTTTTTTTTTGTAGGGATCACTTGAAGCTTTTCGACACTTTTTACGGTTTTAAATTTTGTTGAGTTTTGAGAAAGTTATGATTGTTTTAGTGCTCGTTGTTTTTAAAAAATTTAGGTGTTAAGACCCGTGTTTTCTTTTGTTTATAACAATTTTGTCTTGCAAGATTTTGCAAAACTCTTTTTGGGTTTTAAAGGTCTATGTCTTATCTTTCCATAGCTTTTTATAGTTTTGAGAAAATTATTTCTATTTTAGTTTGGTGTTATCATTAAAAAAATTTAGCTTTTTTTTTTGGGTTACTAATCTCTTTGTTTCAGCATGTGGCATCAAGTTGGGAGGAAGATTTAAAACTATTTCTTTTGAAACAAAACTATTTCTTTCAAAACAAATTTTGTGCTCTTTCTTTTATTTGCTTAGTTTAGAGTTATTTTGCAAGAGCATTTTTTTTACAAATCTTCACTCACATGGTTTTAGAAAGAACAACAAATTGCATATTCCATTCATGGGTTTAAAATGAACACAACTTACATACTCACTCATATGGTTTTAAAAAGAACTACAAACTACATTGCACACTCATAAGGGTTTTAAAATGAACATGCATTGTCACTCATGAAGGCCAAAATGAATACCCATTTGCATATTTTCACTAATGGGATTTAAAATTGACTTGCATCACATTGCATTGGTCTAAAAAGAACTCAAGTGCTTGTTTGACACCTTAAGTTGGCTTAAAATTAAGTTGTGTCTACTTTGTCTTGTGGTTTGCATTTTTCCTCTAGATATGTATTCTCTTTTCTCATTCCAATTGGTGATCTTGAGAATCAAAAGCGTCTTTTGGAATTTGTATAACCACCCACATTTGATTTTGGGATTTTCTTTTTTAAAATGAACACCATGTAAGTGTGAGAAAAAAGTGTTGTATATGCTCTCTCCTTGCGCTTCGTGCAATTTGGAGATCAAAAACAACATACTTGTCTCGCTTTTGTTTACCCTTAGAGGGCCTACCTCCTGACTTGTGAGAAGGAATGACCCAAGAAGTACTTTGTTTTGGTCCACTATATCAATAATTGTGATTGTTGGGAAAGTCATCAATCACTTGGAGCGGCTATTCTATATCGACAAAAGTCTCCCTCAGTATCCGTGAGATACGTAAAAACCATTTTTGAGGGTTGGGAGGCCTCTTAATTGAGTGAACTATTGCATGTATAGACACTAGTATTACCCCAAAACATGGATTAAGAACCACTTATTGTAGATGCCAAAAACCCTTTTACTTGTTGGTGTAGGAGGTCGGACCTTTGAAACCACCCTACATTCACTATTCATTGTAGAGACAAGAAATCCCTTGGCTCATAAGATCTTTGAATCTTTAGGGGTAAGATATTTTGGTGTGCCCTACCATGTAAGGGGGAGCCAATGTCACCAAGATCTCTAGCTATCTGCTTTGTTTAAGTATTTGGAATAATCCAAGTAGGGACTCAACAAGTAGTATCTCTTTCCAACCTAGGTTGTGCATTATTTACAAGTGCTTTCATACACATTGTAATTATACATATTTTCACACTTAGATCAGACCAAACAAGTGTTTTCAGACTATTTGTTGTGTTTGTCAAAATCATACCAAAAATTAGCCAAAAAACTTGAATTCACATAATATCAGTCCAATCTCAAATCTTTATCATTTTGACAGTGATCTTATTATCTGAAAAAATAGACTTATAATATCTAATCAGTTCATATTCCCCATTTTCATTTAGTTTTTTCTTGCATTTAGGTTGCATTGTTCATCCTTTCCTTGCATATTTTAGGTTGATTTAGGTTGCACTTACCTTCTAGATTTCAGACATAGGAAGTTTATAAAGCCTTTGGACAGTCCATGGTTACTTATTTAGATTTTCATTTTATCTTTTCATCTATCAATCTTTGTCATCATCATCTTGGTCAAAATTTGAGTCTCAAACTTGTGTCTTAGTTTAGACTCATCGTGTCAATCTATCATCTTCTCAATATTGGTCATCAAAAAGGTTAATGATATCTTTTTTGTTACCATGGATCTACATAACTTGGTTAGCATCCTTTTTCTTAAAACTTAAGGCCCATCCCTTTAGTATCATTTAGCATCCTTTGGTCCCATTTAGTTTCATTTTGGCATACCATATCCTTTGATCATAACATCATTATCATCCTATCATTCTTTGGTCTTGGACTTAGGTGCATGGTCATCTTGCATCCTTATATCCAAAAACTCACAAAAACATAGCTTAATCTCATATCATCTTGCATTCCCATCTTGGCTAGTATCCTTTATTTTAAATCTTGAGGTCCACATCCTTAGTATCATTTGACATCCTTTAGTCTCACTTTAGCTTCATTATCATACCATATCCTTTGGTCATTATCATCATTGCTTCCCGACCTTTAGTTTTAGGTGCATTATCATTTTCATCCTCATATCCTTATAATCCAAAAAAAAAAAATGTATAGCTTAGTCTCATATCCCACTTTGCATTTATCATCCTTGCATATCATATCCCTTTTTTCATAGGTTCATTATCATCCCACTATTCCGTAATCTTGGTCTTAGGTACATTGGCACTTTGTATCCTTATATCCTTGAAAATCACAAAAAAAAACATAGCATAGTCTCATATCCGTTTTGCATTGTCATTTGAAGGTCACAAGTTTTATATGTTCCTCACTAAGTTTTCCTTATCCATCCTAATCCGAAATCATGACCATGTCTTCAATTTACCTTGATCTTCTTCCTAGTCAAGTTGAATACCAATCCATCCTCAATTGTCAATACCAATCACCCACAGTCTTGAGTCAACCATCTACCTACCCATCTTACCAACAATATATAAGCTCTAGGCCCCCATTCATCTATCCTCCTTATCAAGAACCAATTAACATAATCCATACCATTAATCCCCAACAAACATCCATTAATCATCCTTATCCTAACCTTGAAAAGGGAAACCAACCTTCCATTAGTCCATTCCAATCCTCCACATTTTATCCTAATCTACCATCCACTAATCCATTGCCATCCATTCCATCCCAAACTACAATACCATCTAATAAAAGCACATTAATTAATGCTCTCCAAGTACAACTAGCAAAGGAACTTGTTCAACTCCTAAATGAAAAAAAAGTTAAGCAATCCAATCACATTGCTAATCCTACACCATCCAACCATTTGTCACCATCATGTCCTCCATCGCTTACCAATACCGAAAAAGATCTAGCTATTGAAACTCCATTATTGCCATGTCAAAATCTTGATTCTATCAAATAAAATCCTACCATTACCCAAAATCACATTCCATTGCTTAAACATTGGGATATGTGTCCAAAGAAAATACCAAAGCATGATGAAATAAACTCCACGACAAATCTAGATCAAGTTACCCAAAAATCACCTACAAATGCTCATGATATCCAAGTTAATCCAATCTCTAATCAAGATCCAATTCCCAATCATGCCATACAAGATAAACCTATTCTTGATCAAAATCCTACCATTGAACAAGAAATCCAAAATGATCCTCTCATCGACCTTTATACCATCCATGATCAAAAATTTGAAGTGGGTCATATCCAAACTCCAAACACCTCCATTTCCCAAAATGAGGCACTTTCCTCATTTGGACATATAGATAATCAAATAAATGATATGGATAATGTCAAAGCAGAACATAAAGAAGCTACTATTGATCAAGTCAAAGAAGAAGATACAAAACCTACCATGGATCAAATTGACATCCCATATGATCAAGAAGAAACAAGCATGATGAATGATAAATCCAAAATGTCTTATAAACTAGGATCATCCACCTTTTTCAAAGAAGGCTTTCTTCCAAATGAGAAGATTCCAAGAAAAAAATTTCACATACATAATGATGGGTTCGCATCTTGCTTTCAAAGTAAAAAATACCCCATCACAAATAGAATATTTCAAAGCATGTAGTATCAAGGAAGAGGACTAGGCCTACATGATCAAGGAATTCTAGAACCAGTACAATTTCATGCAAATCCTAGACATCAAGGTTTTGGCTATTCTTCAATAAAAAAATAAAATGATGTTAGTGATACCTTGATGATATTGGGGACAACTTTATCCAATACAAACATCAAAATGAGGGCCATGAGTAGTCCTTGTCATAAGGTTGCTACCAACACTCCTTCCATCCACACCATAAACCATCATTCCAACATAATTAAACCCATCAATTGGAACCAACAAAAATAAAATTCTTACAATTCTAAAGTCGAAAATCAAATATCAAAGGCCATTGAATGCAAAGATCCAAGTGGAAAAATAAATTTAAAATGGATCCCAAAGAAAAATGGATCAA
This sequence comes from Sequoia sempervirens, assembly GCA_007258455.2. Taxonomy (NCBI): domain Eukaryota; kingdom Viridiplantae; phylum Streptophyta; class Pinopsida; order Cupressales; family Cupressaceae; genus Sequoia; species Sequoia sempervirens. The sequence continues at coordinate 7,573,533 of VDFB02000011.1, forward strand.
GTAAAGAAAAAATTTCAATTCCAATATCCAATCAAAAGTGGAGCCACAAGAAAAGAGGTCTCCCACATGTAACAAGTTTCCTTCAAAATGGTCATCTTGGAAGGCATATAAAAGTGTTGGTTCCAAACACTATCCCAATCAAAATTCCAAAATACGTCATCCACCATCCCAAATTCCAAATATTTCATCCACACCTACTATCATCTATCATAATCCTACATCTCACCTAAAGTCTAAAAATCCTACTTCACAAATTCATCGCATCTTGGCAGCAAATCTTTATCATAAGGACTCACATGGAACTCTATCATGATGTGTGTATTTCAATAAGGAAATCCTAGTATTAGAGGGGATCACAATGGCATTGATCAGTTGTATGCAAGTGTTATGATCCTGACAAGAAAACTACTCCATAAAGTGTCACTATTGGAAAATCATGACACCAGTATCCAAAAGATTCAGAACAATCAACGATCATCTAGAACATCAAGTCGATATAAAAAATTAAAAAAATTGTCACATTGATGAAAACCTTGAAAACAAGCGTCTTGTGTGACATCATCATCAAAAATAAATAAATAAAGAAAAATAAAGAAGGAAATAGTAAAGAAAATAAAATTGTCTAATAGTGAAAACCATTTTTTATGGCACTTTGGATAAGTACCATGACGAAAACCTGGAAAACATGCATCATGTGTAAGAGAAATTATCTATGTGGACCATTAAACATGGGGGAAAATTGTCTCATCTCCTATGCCTTTCTCATGACATTTCCATCTATCCATCCAATCCATATTGTTTCCATCCATTCTCCCACCTACCTTGATCTTGATAAGAAATGGGGCACAAACATAAATCATGTTCTGGGAAAACTCTTGACGTGTATATCCTTTGGTCATATGAAATATCATGTCATTTCCTTCATAGAATTCATCCAAACCCATATCTCGGAGAAAAAAAGTATTCCTATGCAAAATAGTCCTTGGAGATCATATGAGATAATTCTTAATAATCCTCATGTCTCCTATCCTTTGCCAAAATCAATCCATTATCCTTCCATACCTATCGCTGGGCTTGGTTTTCCCTCATCATTGGTTTAAGGATTCTAATTTTCTTATCCAATTTCCTTCCATAATCCCATATATTCATAAGGTTAGTCATTCCAAATGCAACAAGCCTAATCCATACAATCTTATTATGCAAGGTAGCACATCATCCAAAATGTTCCTTGGCTTTGTTCCCAGCCTTGTTGTATACCTTGATCCTTTAGTTACATTATCATCAATGGGATATGTCTTTCCCAATCCTCACATTTTTTTGGGATGTGTCTTTCCCATATCAAACAATGTTGTCATCATCATCACCTATAAATTGGTTTTAAGCTTTATTGGGGGTAAGATCATGTTTGTCCTTAGATCCTTATGCATGCCTGCTTGGTTGATTGTGTCTATCTTTCAATGCATTTGTCACGATCCTTATGGTTATCATCCATAAAAAAATATCACCCATCCATAAAGCTTTGTCATCCTTCCCATGGCTTGAGAACCATTGGCATTTAGCATCCTTCACTTTCATAACCATCATTTGCATTCATCTACTACTTCCCCTCACACAAAGTAAGTTGGTCCTATACCTGACTAGGGGAAATTCCTTGAATTACTTCTTTGCAGGATCATACACATGGTATTAGCATCATAAAACATCAAAATACAAAAAAAAATAGAAAACATCAAAATCCAAAAAAATCATAAAACATCAAATATCCAAAAAAATAAAAAAACATCAATATCCAAAAAAATCAAGAAGCATCAAGACTTCCAAAAATAGAGTATGAGTCTAAGTTTGAGTCTATGTCAGTCCAAGTTTGGTTGAACTACATTGTATTTGCGCATTGCTACGTAGGTAAGGCCATCACTTGATGGGCCCCTGAGACATTGGGCCTATCCTTAGGGATTTTTTGGGTCATATCAATTTTGGTTGGCATCAGTTCAACTACAAGGTCTCTATGTGTATAACATAGGCAAGGTCATCAATTGATGAGCCCTCAAGGCCTTAGGTTAGTCCTTCCTTAGGTTTTTTCAAGTCATTCAATAAGTCTGACACTTCAACCAGGCACAAGAAAAAAATTGAATCTCAACCAAATCACACATCAATAGAAAAGCTTGCCAACTGGTCTTCAATCTAAACTGATCATTTGCCTAATCAATCAAGTCATTGGTTCTATCTCAGAATGTGGCATTATGTATTTTTCATCATTCAGTCTTATAATTTTTCCTACATCAGGATGCTTAATCCCTAAGGTTAGAAATACTCATTGGTCAACCTTGTCGTTCACCTTAAGTAGGATATGTCTTTCCTAAAACCAAGCATTCATCAAAATGGTCAATCGGTCAACTTTATTAGATGTATTATTTCCTTAAACAGGATATGTCTTTCCTGAAATTAGGTTTCATCACATCAATCAATCATGTCAATCAAACCTTATCAAATCAACTCAAGTTAGTCACTTGGTCAATAAATCTTGTCATCTTGGTTAATTAATTTTTCCTTAAATAGGATATGTCTTTCTTGAAACCAGGCGTCATCACATCGGTTAATCATGTCAATCACCCCTTATCAAACCAACTCAAGTTAGTCACTTGATCAATCAATCTTGTCATCTTGTTTAATTAATCTTGCCTTATATAGGATGTGTCTTTCCTAAAACCAGGCATAATCAATCAAATCAATTAATCAACCTTGTCAATCTCTCAATCAACTTCATTCAAACAATCAATCAATCAGTCAACCTCGTCAATCCTATCAGTGAACATTATCTCTCTGGAAAACGATCAAAATGGTTGTTGGCTTTGTTGGTCTGAGGTTGTCTTATCTTTTTTATTTGTCTTTGGTCGTGTTGCTATGTACCTCAAGGATGTCCCATGAAGGATTTAAAGGAGCAATGACGGATCATGATCTCTTTTCTTTGCTTGTTATCTGTGGTTTTTCTTAACAAAAAGACTTGGGCAATTGGGTCCTTAGTATGGAGTCATGGCATTCCTTGTCTTTTTGATTGTTTGTTGTTTTCAAGTGGTAGCATTGCACACCTTGGTCTATGTCATACCATGGTGTTTGTGTTCCATTTTCTATAATTTTGATGCCTAATGATGATAAACATGCAAGTTGACATTTCTTAAGCAAGAATATCCATCCCTTTTCATTTGACTAATTCCATGGTAATATCTATCTTCTCCATACTAACATCCATCTTCTTCAAACTAACATCTTCCATTCGCAATCTTCCTAATGGACCTGCAAGTTGAATTCTTCTCTTATCAATGCATCAAAGTGGCTTTTCAGAATAATTTCTCAAATTTTTTAAAATTTTGAAAAAAATTATGAGGGGGCATAGGTTTATCCCACCTTCACCGAGGCACACTGGGACATGATTTAAAAAATATTTTCTTAATTATTATTTGACACAAAGCTCAAATCACATTATGTCAAAGAGGGGCAAAATGTAGACACTGAAAAATGACTTGATCTGTGAGCGTTATTTTTCCATTATGTTGGTCTTCTCCTCTACATAGTTAAATAATTGTAATTATTTAATTATTTTCTTTGATCGCATTCCTCTATTAATTAAATAATGTTAATTATTTAATTAATTAATTTTCTTGTTTTTTGCTCTCCTTTGATCAATTAAATAAATTAAATATTTATTTAATTATGTCACCAACACCCTTTCCCTCTATAATTAAATAAATTATTTATTTAATTATTTGCTTGTCATTATTCGTCTATAGTTAAATAATTATTTTTAATTATTTGTCTATTCATTAATCCTTTTCATCCTTCCTTGGTTAAATAATTATTTAAATTATTTAACTCTCTCTCCACTTTCCCTCTATTAAATAATTAATCTAAGTTAATTATTTAATTCCCTTTTTCCATTTGCTTCTATATTTAATTTAAATGGTCACATAATCATTTAAATTAAATATTCATTTTCCCTTCCTCCATAAATAAATAATCTAAAATGGTTATTTATTCCTCCATTATCTAAGTTTACCAAATTTAAAATCTGGTCAAAGATGCTCTTCGCATGAATTAAATAATTTTATTATTTAACTCCTCCACTTTCTCTCCACTTTCTCATTTCAAATCTTGACCATTGATTTTCTCTGGTCTTCTTTCAATCTTGACCATCTGTCCTTAGCTATCCCTAGCCCACTACTTTTTGGTGCATGAATCCCCCACCGTTGATCTTGGCATCTTTCTAGAAGATCGATCTTGTTCGCCTGTTCGAAATCTTTTCTATAAAAGAAGGTCTTCTCTTCCATTTTTTTCTGACAACCACATTTCTCCAAAGTTCTTGTTATCTTTTCATTGTCATTTGCAGGTATTCCAGCACTTCAAAATCTGAGGGAAAAGCTTTGCAGCTTGAGAAAGAATGGAGGAGAGGCAAGGGAGATGAAGCAGCTTTGATAAGGGAGTTTGTCTTATGTTTTTGTTATTGTTTGCTTCCTTTGATCATTTGTACTCTCTTGTTTAGATTTGGGATTTTGGCTTAGATCTTAGGTAGAGCAGTTGCTACTTGGTCTTAGCTATTTTGCATTTTCGAATCTTACAGGAACAACAAAGGCACATAAGATAACATATCATGTAGCTTCCTAAGATCTTGAGGAAAGATTCAACTTCTTGGCATTCATCAAGGAACGAAAGATCGACTTTTTTTGGACATATGCAGATATGCTTGGGTTGGATCCAACTTTATTGGTACATCATCTAACAACATTCCCTACAACAAAATTGATTAAATAAAAATTTTGCAGTATGCACCTGTAAATAGCACTTTTATTCAAGGTGGAGCTTCAAAAATGGAAAGACGTTGGATTCATCATACCTATAGATTATCTTGAGTGGGTATCCAACCTCGTATCGGTGTTGAAACCCACTAGGGGCATATGGATGTACATAGACTTTAAAGATCTTAACAAGGCATGCCCTAAGGATGATTTCCCCCTACCCAACATTAACATAATAGTGTATCTAACTAATGTTCATGAAATGCTTTCACTAATGGATGGATTTTCCAGGTACAACCAGATAAAGATAACCCCTGAGGATCAACACAAAACAACTTATACTTGTGCTTGGGGAAATTTTTGCTAAAACTTCATGCCATTCGGCTTGAAGAATGTAGGAGCTACATACCAAAGAGAAATGACTACTATATTCCATGATCTATCGCACATCACCATGGAGGACTATGTTGACGATCTATTGGCTAAATCAATCAAAAGACCAAAACACTTGGCTAACTTAGCTAGGATATTTGAAAAACTATAGGAGTATAACTTGCGTCTAAATGCAAAGAAATGTGTGTTCGGTGTAACATCTGGGAAACTACTAGGCTACATTATATCTAGAAGAGTTATCAAGGTGGATCCCGCTAAGGTCAAGGTTATCTTGGAAATTCCTCCCTCGAGAACATTGAAATACCTACACAATCTACAAGGAAAGCTTGAGTCTATCAGAAGGTTTATTTCACAATTAGTGGATAAAGATCATCCATTCACACACTTTCTCCATAAATATGTAACATTCAAATTGGATGGAAGGTGTAATCAAGCTTTTCAACAGGTAAAATACTTTTCTCACTCCCTTGGTATCAATGCATCTAATTCGGATAAAGCAATGATTTTATATGTATCCACAACAACAATAGATTTGGGAGCTCTATTGGCACAACTTGATGAGAAAAACAAAGAAAGAGAAATTTACTACATCAGTTTACCCTGGTTGGCTATGAGTTAAATTATACACCCATTAAATGAGCATGTCTATCAGTTGTGTTCATAGCACAAAAGCTTAGGCATTATATGTTAAACAGATAAATCAAGTTGATATCTAAAGTAGATCCCTTGAAATATCTCTTGGAAAAAGTGGCTCTTACAAGAAGAATCGCTAAGTGGGTCATGATTCTTAGCAAGTTTGACATAGAATATGTTGACATGAAAGTCATTAAAGGACAAGTGATAGAACATTAGTTAGCAAAAGCACCTATTGAATATCATCAACCACTCATAGTAGAATTTCCAAATGAGATCATCCTACTAACAACTCAGTCAACCTGTTGGACCTTATACTTCCATGGATCCCATACTCAACACGGCTTAGGGGTCAGTATCCTATTTCTTACACCATAAGGAGACAGTATCCCAAAATCATATAGGATTTCCTTCCCTTATATGAACAATATAGCTAAATATGAAGCATCGATCATCAGGCTAAAACTGATCATGGAATCGAAAATCAAAGAACTACAAGTCTATGGTGACTCCCAGCTGGTCATAAGGCAAGTCAATGATGAATACTAGACTAAAGACAACAAGATCATGCCATACAAGAGAATGGTGGATAGCTTCAAGCAATATTTTTTAGTCATCATCTTTGAACAAATCCCAAAGGTTAATAATAAAGTTGTCAATGCTATGGCCACTATTGGTTCACTCCTTGACATACCCGAGAACATTCCTAGATACAAATTCCAAGTGGAACAGTTGCTTATACTAGCATTCAACATCCCAAAATTTGAACTTGTGTGTGATGTTGGTCTGACTCGCCTTGGTATGAAGACACATTCATCTATATCTAGCACAGAATCATACCACCTCACCTAACAGCTAATCAAAACAAAACCTTTATCCATAGAATTTCCCAATTTACTATCCTTGTAGATACCCTATATCATCAAAGTCTAGATGGTACTTTACTTTGATGTCATAATCTGAAAGAAGCACAAACTTACTTGCAAGAGGTACATGAATGTGTTTATGGGTCCCATGCTAGTGGGCCTAACCTAGTCTAGAAGTTGCTATGAACAAGCTACTACTAGCTATCAATTGAGCATATTCCAAGAAGTGTCATCAATGCCAACATGGAGATCTTGTGCATGCACCCACTCAAGAGTTGTGTTCTATCACTACTCTATGGCCCTTCTCTCAATGGGGATTGTACTTAAGAGGGAAGATAGCACCAACCTCATCCAATGGACAAAAATTCATGATAACTGCCACAAAGTATTTTACAAAGTGGATAGAATCCATTTCTTTAACATATATCATAAAAATTATTAACAATTTGATCTATTGATATGGTATCTTGTAGACTATCATAATAGATAATGGAGCTCCATTTAAGAACCCAATTTTTTGTGAGATCTACTTGAGATTCTCTATCTAACACCATTTTTCAACCCCATATTATCCCCAAGGAAATGGTTAGGTTGAAGCAACTAATAAGACCATCCTAAAAATCCTAAATAAAACAATTAATGATGTTGGCCATGACTAGAAGCTACAACTAAACCCAACCTTATGGGCTTATAGAACCAACATTCACACACCTACAGGTGTGACTCCCTTTTCCTTGGTATACAAATCCAAAACAATATTTTGTATAATGGTTGAAATCCCATCCTTGAGAGTATCATTGAAGGATCTCTTTAGCAATGAGGAATATCGAGTATCCAGACTCAACGAGCTTGAACTATTAGATGAAAGGTTCTCGAGTGCATTAAACCATCTCATGCCTATCAAAATCAACTCAAGAAAAGCATAAGAGAATTAGAAACATGAACTTTTAGGTTGGTGACTTGTTCCTAAAGGAAAATTAGAATATTTAGCTCAATCAAGATGGGAAAGGTAAGTTTGAGTCAAACTAAGCTAGGTCACTATATCATCACAGTAAGCTACGGCTCTGAGCATATCTATTGGCTACTCTAAAAAGAGAACCTCTAATTGAACCTCTTAATAGGAGCCATTTCAAGAAGTTCTACACCTAGGATATCAGAATATCCCAAGAAAAATAGCAAAAAAAAAGAAAAAAAATCAAAAATCAAGAAAATAGTAAAAATAAATAAATCATCCTTTAATTGAAAACCACTTTGTGGCACTTCTAGGACTGGTACCATAATGAAAACCTGGTAAATAGGGACTTCATTTGAATAAGTCTGGCATCCTCATCTATTGGCAACATCCATCTACCATCGCATCCACTTCATCCTATTATTGCATCTGTTTCACTCCATCCATCACATAATAAAACATGCACCCAAACATGGCTCGATAGTTAATCAAGTTTTGAACCTTGTTGCACCATCTCTATCCACCATTCATTTTATCCACCTATCCCTGATAAATGTAATCCTATTCCAAACTGGGGACAACCTCCTAAACTTGGTAATAGCTTGGATCCTTGTTCATCCCATCACTCGTAAAAAAACATCAACAATAAAAACCATCCAAAAAACCTTCAAAAAGCCAAAACAAAAGTCATAAAACATCAAAATCCCAAAAACATTATAGGTTGTCTCTGGATAGACCGCATTGAGTCAAAAAAATTGAACTACATTGTCTCTGCATGTAGAATGTAGGCAAGGCCATCATCAATGAGCCCTCAAGGCACTAGTTCAATCCCTTTAGGTGTCCCTCTTGGTCTTTAAAATTAGTCAAAAATCCAAAAAATCAAAACTCTTACCAAAATCCAAAAAAAATTATAAAACATCTAGATATACTCCAAAAATAGTTTTAATCACAGTCAGATGAACTAAGTCATCTCTATGCATATGTAGGTAAGGCCATCATCGATAATCCCTTGAGGTGTTAGGTCAGTCCCCTTAGGTCCCCCTCTTGGTCTCTAAATCTCTTTAAAACATCAAAAACAACATCAAATAACCTCAAAAGATCAAAAAAAATTCAAAAAATCTCAAAAATCCTATCTTTGTTATCAACTATCTGCAATAAACTCCCCATCCATAATAAACAATAATCACCTTCAACCTTTGACAATGCAATTAGCAAGCAAAGAAAACATTGAAATCCAACTTTCCAAACAAAGAAATGAAATGATTGGATCATCATCAGACTAAAACAATGACTAAGTATTAACTACCATACCTTTTTCAAAATCATCATCAACATCCTAATGTGTGTCTTTACGTATAAATTGTTCCTACAATAGGAATCATCGATGGGTAACATCATGAAACATCAAAACATCTATGGAAAGTGATGCAACAACATTGTTTATCTTTTATGATCTTATCTTTTTTATTTATCTTATTGTCACATTCCCAGAATCTCTCAAGGATTTATGTAAGGATTTAGAGAGGAAGGAATGGGGCATTGATCACTAATTTTCCATCTCTATTTTTTGGATAGTTTTTGTAATACTAACATGGTGAATACTTTCTTTTTTCTATGTGTGGAAGTCATTTTGGGGCAATTCATGTGTCGATTGCATGTTGGTACTCCATATCTCTCTATGTAATTGGTCTGAAATGTTTTGAAACTTCTCACCCATACACTCTAACATGGTTTCCTCATGTCTAGTATGAGCAAGAATACTCCTTGTTTGTGAAGTCAAAGTCCATGCAATAGATGCAAAGTCACCTCGGTCATTAATACCCTGGTGCATCATGTCTATTTGCTACATTAATAAGGATTGCTAACCACTACTTAGTTGATAGTTCTCCATGAAAGAAAAAGAAAACTCATCAAATCATTATCATATATTAGTATCAATCACTCATTAATGAATATCATCATATTAATCATAATCTATGGATTTTCAAATATTAGATCAAGATCATCAATTTTCTTCTAAAATCCTACTAACATTTTGTCTTAATAACATCTCCATCCTGCATCACAAATATCATTAGTATCGCATGCATCCTATATCCACAAACCCATCAGTGCATATCATGTCTATCATATAATAAAACATCAAACATTATAATGTTATCCATTGCATACATGTATAAATCATCCATACATCCATATCATATAAATGCATCAGAAAAGTGCAAAAACATGAGCATATAGTCATAAATCATCTATCATATACATATAACCATCCATAAGCATCCATAAGAATCCATAAGCATCACATAACATATATATGCTGCAACAAAAAATGGTATCCCGTATATCATCAAAAAATGGAATATCATATACATCACTAGTATCATGTGTGAAACAACACCAAGTATGTCAAAAATATACAAAATATATATGAGGCCTCAATTGGGAAAATGAATGTATATACAAAAAATGTTTATAGAAATTCTGTGGAAATATAACATAAACATCATGAATATCATATCAACCTTGTTGCCCATCTCGAGGTGGGGATCTATGTTGCTCCCCATCAATGTTGGTCTCTATGGCTATGTGCGAGAGATGAGTGAGGTTGTAGGATCAACTCAGAGTGTTGTCTCAAAGCTCTGTCCACTAACTTTCCACCTAATGACTCTACACCTATGGCACTGCTAGGCACCTAAATCTAGGACTTCTTTGTGGTCTCGAAACCTGGGCCTCATAAAGAGTCATGTAGTAAGTCCTCTCCTCTATCAAATCCTCTCTCCCTTGCTACTATTGATCTCAAGAAATGCATGAAGCATGTGAAATATCTAAGGACATCCTTTGATGTCTCTCGGTAGCCAGCTCCTTCTGCAATGCATCCCTCCTGACAAAGCATCTATCTCTACTGTAATAATGACAACTTGGGTATTTACAGCCTATCATTGAGCAATATCGGTGTCTCTCTCAACAACCCTAACATATATATCAGGTGTGAGTTGAGAAACCTATGCATCCATGTCTCCCTGTCAAGGAGGTGCTTGTGGTGCATGTTGCTACTGTTGTTGGTCTTGTGGTGCCTGCTAATCATCCTATTGTTGACCATCACCAACCTACTCATCTTAATCTCTCTATAACTACTCATGGGAAATGTAGAGCCTTTTTTTGTCTCCTCTTCTCCTTGCAACACGTACCATCATCATGACATGGTCGATAATTGGACCAACACCAGTGGGAGTTGTAAATCTTAAGGGCCAATCACGAGCCCACCACTACACATGACCTTTGGCAGTCCCTGGATCGGAGGACCAACTCCCCAACCCTATCCAATAGGTTGCAATGCTCAAAACTATATCATAGCTACCCTTGAATCTACTCTCAACCCCCATGCATTGACCTCTCAGGCCATGCATCCAAAACAGGCATGGTAACCATCCACCGGGCAAGTTTTTCTCTCCCCAAACTGTCACAAAACCCTCATTGGGAGGTATCTCTCTAGTATAATATCAAATTGTCCTATCAACCACTAAGTCTTTTTGTAATAATTCAACTACTCATGGTCATTATCCCAAGCCTCGCATGCTATATAGGGTCTCCAAATGAACTCAATAATGTCATCAAAGATCGCCTGCCAGTATGATAGTTTGTCTGGTTGTGTATAGTGCAAGTAATCTAAATATTTGTATGAAAAGGGATCATCATATTCCTATTAAACCAAGCCATCAGGTTGAGTCATTGTAATATTCCCACATGCCCACACATGAAAGAGACTCATCCCAGCTAAAATACTATTTCCATCACAGTAGACAACATCATGCATATCTTTGTACATGTGTGCAAGCACACATGGACCCTACACATACATTGTAGCATGCTCCATCATTGGCTTAATATAGATAACCCATCTAATGAGGAATCCTCTCACACTACAATCAGGCATCAAGGGACCAATAATGATTCCAACCAATACCATCACCATTAGATCAGCATTGTCAACAAACGAAATTAGGTTAATCTCTAATTCTACAACCTATAGTTGTTGAACCCCAAGAAGTTTTTGCATGGCTTGAGTCCCTCGTTAAACATCATAGGTAACTAACTCCCATGAATCAAGATTCGTAGGATCCTCCATACATCCTCAAGAGTGATAGTACACTCTCCAGTAGGAAAGTGAAAGGAAGAGGTCTCAAACCTCCATCTCTCAACCAAGGTAGTTATCGTAGCCCTGTGAGCCTAGATCTCTAGCATGTAACAAATGTATCAAAGACCAACTACATCCAAAAAGTCCCTCTCCAGCTCCTTAAATCGAGCAATGAAATCTAATAGGTGTCACAGTTGTTGCTCTCTAGAATACAACAGTTTGAGAACCACCTGCAAACATTCAACCCACAATGTCAAAATTTTGCTAGAAAATCAAATCAAAAACATAAAACCACAAAAAAACTAGCTAAAACATTCATTTATAACAATTTTTCTAGAATGTTACCAGCCCTATTTTAGGACGATAGCAGTTCAATTTCATGAAAGAAAACCTGTTTAACTACAATAGTGGTTGATTTTAATAATAGTATTCATTTTTCTAAGTTGTTCTGTTACATCCCTTATATTGAGACTAAGTATTTGATTACATATTTTTAATGCAATGTTAGTTGCAAGTAACTGTCTTTCATGTGAAAGTGAAAATTTGAAATATTTTATTTGTTTTATTATCATAATTGAAGTGAAAACAATCTTTTAATTGCAAGTGAATTTCATGTTCATGTGAAATTGGATGTGATCATGAGATTATATTTAAATGCATATTTATAAAGCCACTGTGAACAATCTAACCATAATACCATTAGTGGATGCAGGACTGACAACGTCACAACAAAAAAAGGAGATGTCATCACGGAGAGGTGATAGTTAACAGAGGATCAAATCATCTTCTTGTCATGAGACGGAAATGATGGTGCAAAATAATCGTTACCTTGGCCAAATATCTTTAATTAAGTAAATAATCTATTATGTTAAGCTCATTTCATATTTAATCTTAATTCATTTAAAAATTAAAGTCTTATTATATTTAATTGGGGAAAACAACTTTTAGCCGATGGAGTATTTTAATTCAAATAATATATATTTAAATTGTTTTTGTGGGCGCCGATGGAAATTGTGGTGGATCATTTCCACCTTGCCTTAATCCTATCTAATGTCCAAGATGAAGGAAAAGAGTCAGGGATCAATGAGAAAAGTCTCGGTTGGGTGTTGGAAATCATTCTTCTTCTTTTGGGTTTTGTTTTTGTTTTGGCAGAGAGTCGGCTATCAACCAGCATTCATTCATTCTTCATCTCTAAAAGTTCTTGTCACTTCTTTCCTTGAGCTTGCTATCTTTTATGGAGTCAGGTTGTGAATCATTATTTTTGTGTAATTGAAGCTTACATCTTTTTCCATTCGAACAATCTTTCCTCTGTATTATGTCGTTGTGTTATATCTTTCAAATCTTGTCTAAAACCCTGTTTTGAGTCAGCTTTTTCAAATAAGCTGAGAGTAATTTTTGGGGTCGTTTGAATCAAGTGATAGTTTGTTTCCATTTTTCTTGCTACTTGAATTCGTGGAGACTTGACGGCATTTGATCAGTGGTGAGGAATCTGCAAGTCGTGTGTATTGTACATCCCAAGAATCAATTGAAACTCTTGAGATCAATCTTAGTTGTGTCAAATCAAAATTTGCAAGCATGTGATGTAACTTTACCCAAGAATTTATTTAAGGTTGAAATATATCTCTTTCTTGATGAATATAATCAAAGATAAGTTTTGGCACTATGCTATTGAATTTGAATTGTATTGGTTGTTCTTTTTAGTTGAGTCTTTGGCTTGAATCTAGCTCTTCTTACCTCCAATCCATGCTTAGTCTTCTTACCATTATCGGCCAGAAGGATGAATTCTTCAACTCATTTATATCTTTTCTTACACCAGTCCTGAACTCAATTAAACTCTAGTTTTCCCTGTGGAATAAGAGAACGGAATTTCTGAACTTTAACTTGTCTCTATCGTGGTCTAGAATTGACTTAGACTCAAGAGAGTCTTACTGAAATTTAAACCTGAGTTAATTGTTCTTAAATCTTGAGATCAGAATAAACTTGGAGGAATCTTTAGCAAGAGTTCTTCCTAAGTCAAAATAGGACTTGTTTATGCTTCCCTATTTTCTTGGAAATTCCTTGAATACTATTGATGGCAGTTTTACTCGCAGTAAATAGATCGAATAAAATCTCCACATACAAGACCGCGAAGAGCCTATCCTTCTTCAAAGATATGAAACAAAGACAACCTAAGAGAGAATTCTACATTTACAAAGCAAAGATTGACTTATGTTTAATCCCAAGTCTTTGATAACTAGGTCATGGTTGCACTAGGGTCGCTCTCGGGTAATGATGTGACAATTTGTTGTTATTTTCCTTTAAGGGGCAGTCCATATAGACACATACACTTACATATACATATTTCTATATCATTTCTTTGAACATTTTAGATCAGCTTTCCAATTTGAAAAGATAAACTTGAAATTCATGAAAGCAATAGATTTGACATTGAATTTCAAAGATCATCACCAATTTCCTTGCTATCACTTAAGTAGATTTAGCATTAAGCATTCAACAATTTTATGGAAAATAAAAGATTTTCAATAAAACTATTTTCATTCAATTATATTTTTTGGAACATTTTCAAAAAATATTAAACATCTATTCTAAAGTAAAACATAAAAATACTGAAAAATAAAAGTTTCTCTCGGTTATTCTCCATGGATGCCCAAAGAATTAATCAAAACAGAGCAAACTGCTTTATATTTCACCAAATTGCTTCACAGTTATGTATAAAATGATGTAAGCTTTTAAAGAGGAGGTTTCATTTATGGACACCAAATAGGTTCTCTATGCACCCTTAAATGGCACAACATACAGTCTTGTTCAGCCGAACTTACAAAACTAGCTACAAAAGATACTTAGATAGGTAGCTATCCATAAAGCTCTAATATCAATTAATGTCTATGTGCATACAAAGTTTCACACCGAAATGGTTTAGAAAACAAGAAAAAAGAACAAAACTTAAAAAGAATTTTTTGCTCCTCCGACATCCACAAATTTTGAACTTAAAATAAAATTAAGCATCCTGTGGCCTTTTATAGAACACAAGGCTCGGATAGGATAAGACATCTACATGAGAGGGAATCTAAGGGACCAATCTCATCAAGGCGCGTGGAATATTGTGACCAATAGGAGAATTGCAATTGAAGTCAATGGAAGTCAACTCCAATTACTTGTTGAAGCTCTTTGGGTTCTACTTTTTCATCTTTGTCAGGATTCCTTCTAAAATCGAACAAATTTACCCAAACAAAGATATATAGGATCCTTCCATTATAACGGAGTGATCAGGTGGAAGTCGAACTCCAATATCTCAAGCTTCTCGATTTGAACATTCTAGGAATAAAATACCCCTGAAATAGATACACTTTGTTACTACATGCTTGTACTCCAGCATCCCGGTAACTGGCACATCCTTACAACAAACTTTGTTCTAGCATGAGTCCCTTAAGTGCATCATCGAGCCTGGTAATAAAGTAAAAAAATTTTGCCAACATAATTTTCCTAACCGTCCATACCTGAGCTTTGCATCACAATCAATATCTCCTGCAATCACAAAATTCCAAATATTAAATCCCTTTTTAAACAAATATGCCACCATACTCATATAAATAAAACCATTATTCAA
Organism: Sequoia sempervirens; assembly: GCA_007258455.2. Classification (NCBI taxonomy): domain Eukaryota; kingdom Viridiplantae; phylum Streptophyta; class Pinopsida; order Cupressales; family Cupressaceae; genus Sequoia; species Sequoia sempervirens. Next base: position 7,588,909 of record VDFB02000011.1, read on the forward strand.
ATGTTAGTACAAAATCTATAAAACTCACTTCTAAAAAAAAACATATCACAAATCCTTGCATATATACCAGATCACTAGGACTATTGTATAAAATTAAAAAAAGTTAACATTTTACTTCACGTTTCAACCCGATACCCAGTATTCAACTTTACCCACTTACTTTCCTAGACCTTGGTTATACCAGAACTCCAACTTACCAGACCGGAGCCATTCACTTGATCTTTACATTACCTTTTGTCTTTTATGTGTTCTCGGTACCCGGTACCCGGTGTACAAAACACTTACCATACGAAGTACTTTCTTTTAAAACAAAGATTTCTCTTTTCTTTTTTTCACTTCAAGTGATCTTCCACTTTGTTAGCTCCTACCATAGAAGTTATATTTTCACATGGGTCCCCAAGCCTTTTTAGTCTTGAGGCGTGTTGTGAGACCACACAACAACTTGCAACCAATAAAACCAAACTTAAAATTAAACTTGACATTAAATCACCAGTTGTAAATTAAAACTTATGCATATTTTAAAACAACAATTTTCTACCTTTACTTAGATTCTGGCATAAAAAGTAAAACTCCACCGAAACATTCGTGTGCGCTCTAATTCCAGTTTTTGGAACTTAGTAAATAGAATCAGTTCATTAACATTGAACTACATAATATAGTAATCCTCCAAAGCCAACCAGGGATAGAGCCTTGCTTCCAGTCAAGCGTCCATAGCCCAGACAAAGTTATCTCCGTAATTCCCCCCAAACATAGCTCTACTGCCGGTCAGGCGTCCATAGCCCCAATAGAGTTATTTGGATAGCCTAAAGAGTTGATATCACATTTTATTTTATTTTTTTAGATATAGCAATAATAGCTCATTTTCACTTTTGATATTGCAATAGTAGCTCATTTGTCAATTTGCAAGCATTGAAGCACCGCTATTAGGTTGGGAATTACAGTGGTAGCGAAGGTTACTTTTTTATTTTTCATTCAATGTAAATCCCTTCATCAATTCGCTACTTCCCAAAAACTCATTTAATAATTCCCTATAAGTGTGTGTTTCCAACTAAATTTTACCAATTATGCCAAATCCTAACTAACTGTAGCCCACTATATGTTAAAAGATATGCATAAATTAAAATTTAGCAATAAACAACTTAATCACCAAATTTAAATCTAAATTTAGAAACATTAGTTACCACCCTTTCAATTAGATTTATGAAAATTTCCAAAACTTTTGCTAACTATCTCAACTTAATGGCGTTGCACTGCATTAATGGATCAAAATGGCATGATTACCTTGAAAAACAATCACACTATTTAGCATTAAATTCACATGCCTAGTTCAGCACGTATTATCTCTCTACTTCTCCAGGTGATGATGTGTAACATCTTTCCAACCTCATTCTAATGTATAATCCGCACACTTAACACCTCAATAATCATTACGAATTTTTAAAAAACAATTGGAAATGACCCCTATTAATTCGAAATCTCCAACTTGCTTGATTCACAATCTTCGTACTGCTCAATTCCGAAGCAATTTCACCAAACATGTGCAAAGAATTTATTTGATTTAACCATTAATTCTCAAGATTATTAAATAGTTGCCACCTTGCACATACGATTTCCAAAAAAAAAACTCCAGGCAAGTATGTACCACTACACTGTTCATGGCTTTCTATAAATTCGTGCATTTCTTCTCAAATTTTCCACACTTTATTTTCTCTCTTTTTTTACGTTTTATGTAATTCCATTATGTTATGTGCTTTTACTTTTGCTTCTTAACCATGGATACTCCCATTTTCTTAGGTTGTTCTCGTAGACAGAACGTTTTCTTGGGAAGCATCACACCACAAAGGCTTGAAAAGGTTTTCATTGTTAGGACTTCCAGCTTTACTGTCCCGAATTTATGCTTGGTCCTTGGGGAAAGATATGTTGCGTCCAGTCGCTACTTCTATTTTTATTCTGACATAGCTTCTCATTTTGTAGCTTCACTCCTGGACATTGGGTTACCTATTGAAGGCATTCGTGTCGTTGCCAACCTAATAGTTAAGCCTAAATTCTTGGAGAATCTTAACACCATTTTAGTTTTCGCACACCTGGCCATTGGGATTCCATCCATGGATGATATTCCTCGGTTCCTGAATCACAGGGAAGTGGTTCCACTTTGACCTTTTCTTATTGATCTCCATATCCAAGATTTTGAAGTTCACCGAGAACTCGCCTATATAGGGTATTTAGCCTTGATAGAAGAGGTGTCCCAAATTGACTAGATAACTACTACCATCCGTAGCTTTGCTCACCTTTCTTTTGAATCCTCCTTTTTTGATTTTTGACAAGGATTTTGACATCTGATGTATATACGTGATACACACACACACAAACACACACACACATATATATATAGTGTGTTTCACTGTTTATGGTTTTATTGTTTCAATTGAGTTCAGTTTTGCAAATTGTTTCAATTTCACTCTCATGTTTAAGATACATTTAAGAAAAATTTGTTAATGCAGAATTTGAGCAAGGAAAAGAAAACAAAATAAAACCAACAAAAATAAAAGAAACCTTAAAAACAACTAAGCTAACACTACACTAAACTAACCCTAACTACCCTAACTCTAATATCACAACAAACTAACTCTAACTAAGCAATTTATTTCAATTTCTACAGCTATTTCTTCTACAGCTTTAGTACGAATTACAATAGGTTTATCTTTAAATTCCCTTATCAACATCTTCAATATCCTATTGTAATAATGAAAAATATTAAGTTTCCTATATTTAAACATCATAAATTTGAAGGTGTACTTACCCAAAATCTGGCTTAAATGTATGAAAACGATCTCATTAGAGACTGGTTGCACACATTTTGTCTAGTGCGGCAATATTGTACCTTCTCCCATCCCTAGTCCATTTCCATGATCAGTTGTGTTCATTTCTTTATTTCCTTCTCTTCTAAAAACCTTCATATCTTCGGCCCTGTCTTTACTTTTCATTGTGTTAGACCAAGATGTATCACTATTTATATCATTATCAGAAAGAGAAAAAGTAAAAACTTGATATTTTGTATCTTGTATAAAATCAGGAAAATGTATTTTTATAGCTAATGAATTTTCAGCTTGAAGCACAATACACGCATCTCCTGCTTGATTTTCCCGCTTTATCTCACTGTCTTCATTTTCCACGTATACAAGCAATGATGATTCATCCATATCTTCTCATTTATGATGAAATATCTCTAAATCTTGACATTCTCGCATATTCCCCTGCAAGACATTAGGATTTTTTTTTAAATAATCGCAATTATCCGAACTGTTTCAGTTCATTGGTTGATTTTTTAATATTTCCAACTCCACTAGGGTAGAACGTTTCTCTCATGAACAATCCTTTTCTTTTTGCAGTTAAAACTTCTTTCGTTAACAGAATTTCTCCACTTATGGCTAAACTTACCCTAGTTAAAAAAATCACACTCAATTTCACTATGATCAGTTGTATCATGAATTCTACACTCGGTGACTCTTCCAAAAGTAAACAAACTCAAAGGACACAATTTGTGATTAAATATTTTACAAAGTTTTCCAATTTCCATCATGAAAAATAGCTTGTGTTAAGTTTTGTGTGTTTACAAGCTTCTTGCCAAATTAGGGAGGATATTTCGAAACACAAATCCACTTCCAAAAGATAAAACCTAAAAATATCAAAGAAATCATAAAGAAGAAAAAAAATCATATGTGTATTTGTGCATGACTGTCGAAGTCCCAAGTGCCACCCTCCTTCTAGCACCAGTTCTTGTTGATGGCGGTTTTACTCACAGTAAATAGATTGAATAAAATCTCCACAGACAAGACCGCGAAGAGCCTATCCTTCTTCAAAGATATGAAGCAAAGACAACCTAAGAGAGAATTATGCATTTACAGAGCAAAGATTGACTTTCGTTTAATCCCAAGTCTTCGATAACCAAGCCATGGTTGCACTAGGGTTGCTCTCGGGTAATGATGTGACAATTTGTTGTTATTTTCCTTTAAGGGGCAGTCCATATAGACACGTACACATACATATACATATTTATGTATCATTTATTTGAACATTTTAGATCAGCTTTCCAATTTGAAAAGATAAACTTGAAATTCATGAAAGTAATAGATTTGACATTGGATTTCAAAGATCATCACCAATGTCCTTGCTATCACTTAGGTAGATTTAGCATTAAGCATTCAGCAATTTTATGGAAAATAAAAGATTTTCAATAAAACTATTTCCATTCAATTATATTTTTTGGAACATTTTCAAAACATATTAAACATCTATTCTAAAGTAAAACATAAAAATACTAAAAAATAAAAGTTTCTCCTAGTTATTCTCTATGGATGCCCCAAAGAATTAATCAAAATAGAGAAAACTGCTTTATATTTCACCAAATTGCTTCACAACTACGTATAAAATGGTGCAAGCTTTTAAAGAGGGGGTTTCGTTTATGGACACCGAATAGGTTCTATATGCACCCTTAAACAGCGCAACATACAGTCTTGTGCAGTCAAACTTACAAAACCAGCTACAAAAGATACTTGGATAGGTAGCTATCCATAAAGCTCTAATATCAATTAATGTCTACGTGCATACAAAGTTTCACGCTGAAATGGTTCAGAAAACAAGAAAAAAGAACAAAACTTAAAAAGAAGTTTTTGTTCCTCCGACATCCACAAATTTTGAACTTAAAATAAAATTAAGCATCCTCTGGCCTTTTATAGAACACAAGGCTCAGATAGGATAAGACATCTACATGAGAGGGAATCTAAGGGACCAATCTCATCAAGGCGCGTGGAATATTGTGACCAATAGGAGAATTGCAATTGAAGTCAATGGAAGTCAACTCCAATTACTCATTGAAGCTCTTTGGGTTCTACTTTTTCATCTTTGTCAAGATTCATTCTGAAATCGAACAAATTTACCCAAACAAATATATATAGGAGCCTTCCATCATAACGAAGTGATCAGGTGGAAGTCAAACTCCTACATCTCAGGATTCCCAATTTGAACATTCCAGGAATAAAATACCCCTGGAATAGATACACTTTGTTACTACATGCTTATACTCCAGCATCCCGGTATCCCGGTAACTGGCACGTCCTTGCAACAAACTCTATTCCAGCATGGTTCCATTAAGTGCATCATTGAGCCTAGTAATAAAGTAAAATTTGTTCACCAGCATAATTTTCCTAACTGTCCGTACCCGAGATTTGCATCACAATCAATATCTCCTGCAATCACAAAATTCCAAATATTAAATCCCTTTTTAAACAAATATGCCACCATATCTCATATAAATAAAACCATTATTCAAATGTTAGTACAAAATATATAAAACTCGTTTCTAAAAAAAACATATCACAAATCCTTGTACATATACTGGATCATCGGGACCATTGTATAAAATTAAAAAAAGTTAACATTTTACTTCACGTTTCAATCCGGTACCCGATATTCAGCTTTACCCACTTACTTTCCTGGACCTTGGTTATATCGGAACTCCAACATATCAGACTCCAACTTACCGGATGGGAGCCATTCACTTGATCTTAACATTACTTTTTTCCTTTTTTGTGTTCCCGGTACCCAATGTACGAAACACTTACCATACGAAGTACTTTCTTTTAAACCAAAGATTCCTCTTTTCTTTTTTCACTTCAGGTGATCTTCCACTTTGTTAGCTCCTGCCATAGAAGTTATATTTCCACATGGTTCCCCAAGCCTTTTTAGTCTTGGGGTGTGTTGTGAGACCACACAACAAATACACTTTATAGCTAAATAAGATTTGGGTTGCCTTCACCTAAATTCTTCTTAACACATTTCCATAGTGGTTGAGATCTAACAAAACCTAATGAGATGACAAAAAAAAATTTCAATAAAACCTTAATTCATGAGACTCTTGTAATCATGTCGAGCAAGGGTGAGAGTGTTGATGGCACAGGAGTGCCAGTTTTGAAATTGAAATCCTTGGCCAAGATACGATGCTAGATTCAGCATCTATCAGCCATCAAGTTCCAGATGTATCACTGATCAGAGTAATCTTCTAGTTGGGAGGTACCCATAGAGAAGGTTCGATCAGGAGATACAAGACCTTGACACCAGGCTCAGAGACATGATGATGGTTTGAACCCTGAGATTATCCTCATGAAGGGATGGGTTCCTTCAGTCGAAGGAACACGGGAGACTAGTAGGTCTTCGGTTGGGTGGTAAAGCCCCTGATGATATCTTCTTTTTCCCTTGAAGACAAAGTCAAGTTCAAATAATTCAGCATCTAAACTATAAACTCTTGAAACCCTTCTTTCTCTAAATTTATTTGAATTGATTATGTAGTTTAATGAAATTTTTGTTATTTTATTTAGAAGTGAAATGTTAGTTATAGATTGTTTGCTCTTTATTTGGAAATTAGTTAAAAGTACTTTTCAGTTATTTCAGTTATATGTTCCTTTTCAGTTGAACTGAACTAGAAGATATTTGATATATTGATTGTTATGCAAATTTTCTTTCATAAGAAATTATTTCCGTTAAAAAGAAAAGAGAAAAAAATCCTAGTTGTAAAGCAAGTTAGTTACTTCTTCAGCTGAAAATAGTTGGTTAGTTTTCCTTATTTATCTGTAGGTCAGATAGTGTGTTACATATGGTATTAGAGCTACTAGATTTGGCACTGAACCTCGGGCTCATCATGCAACCCTAGGAAACTAAAACCTATCCTTTGTTGTTTTTCTAGGATGTGGATACAGAAAACACCTCGAAAGAAGGTCTAAGATTCGGTATCCAAACGGCTATGGAAAATCAGACTTTAGTATGATTATTCCAAATGCTCTATGCCTGCGAACTCAGAGACCATGACTAAAGCTCTAAGGATACTTCGGCAAGAAAGAAAGAAGTGGACACCTTCCAATAAGGAAGTCGTTAAAGCAGCCATCCTTGTTGAATTGAAACAAACCAACATTGTGAACCTAAACAAAATTGGAATCAAGCTGCCTAAATCTTTTGTAAATGAAAACCAACCTTTGGATATGGACACCTAATCAGTTTGCAATGTAAACCTAGCACAAGAAGTGATAGATGCCTTTTTTGGAACAATTTTTTTTGTAATTAAGCCTATCACAAGAGTGATAGTTATTTATGAACATTTTGTAAATAAATCTATCACGGGGAGTGATAGTTATTCTTTTTGTAACTAGATCTAACAAAGGGAGTGATAGCTATTCATTTTGTAATCAATCTATCACAGGGAGTGATAGTTATTTATAATCCTTTTGTAATTGAATCTATCACAGGGAGTGATAGATGTTTTTTAATCATTATTGAATGAAATCTGTAAATAATTGATAGCATATCATGTTGAAATCTTTGTGCAAATGTTGTTTATGTATCTTATCGATTAAACCATGGAAATAAAACCAACATAGACTAATAAGTAATACCTAACTCCAGGAACCTCATTGGAATGGAGAATTTCGGAAATGGGTTCAGAGGAGATCGAGCCAATGATAACACTATGGCCAAACTAGACCAACTGTTGAATTTAATGAGTGATACTCAAAACCAATTGTTAAATCTGGAAAGGAAAGTAAACAGACAAACTAATATGCATGAGGAAAGTTCTAAGACCCGTAGTGACCAATAGGAAGAAAGTTCTAAAAATATAAGCCTAAGTAATAAAAGGAGTCGATTCGCTAATGAATTGGCCAAGTATATGAAAAATATTAAACCCCCAAAGTTTGAGGGCTCTGCATCAGGGGATGCCACAGAAGCATGGCTAACTAAGATGGAGAAATACTTTGAGTTGAGAGACTACTCAGGCACCTCTAAGGCTGCATGGGTAGCCTATCAGTTGGCTGGAGAAGTTGCAACATGGTGGGAAACCAAGAGAGCGGAAATGGGTCTTGAGGTTGCAGATGTGATCTAGGGGTAGTTTGTAAGAATATTCCAACAACGATGGCTTCCACAATTATTTTATGATCAAAAACTTTTGGATTTTGAGAATCTTAGGCAGGGTCCTCTGTCTGTCAATGAATACTGGGAAAAGTATACTCGATTACTGAAATATGTACCCCAATATCAACAAGATGAAAACTTTCAAGTTTGAAAGTTCATTTTGGGATTGAATAACTGCATTGGAGGTCTGGTAGATGTTCTGGCACCTCGTGCAATGGATGAGGCATACAAGAAGGAATTTCGTCAGGAACAAAGATTGAAGAAGGATGATTCCATCATAGATAAGAATCATGGTAAGGGTAAATGGAAGCAGTCTCATCAAAACTTCAAGAGGAAAGTGAATAAGAATAATCAATATGATAACAAGAAGGATAAAAAGGGCAATATCAATAATCGAAAAGATGAAACTAATGCAAGCAAGGGTCCGGAAAAGAAAGAACCACCTGGGGGATTTTTTAATTACAAAGAAGAGAATTATGCAAATCAGTGTCCTAATAAGAATCGGCAGGGGTAGCAACAATGAAGGCCATTACCATCCTACAAAACAGCTTTTCAATAGAGGATCCATGTAGCTGTAGAAACCGTCAGGAAAAATATCAGGTTACTCCAATTGAAACACCAGGTATGCTTTATGGGAACCCAATAACCATATTAATTGACACTAGAGCTACTGAATGTTTTATTTCACCTAAACTACTTGGTAAATTTCCAAAAATAACTAGGTTTATGGCAAACGCCTAGATTGTAGAATATGCCAATCAGACAAGAGCTCAAGTAGAGTAGTGTCTGTTTGAGACTAGGTTAGAACTTCCAAGATTCACTACTAAAGTCAATATTTACATAGCGCCCCTAGGTTCCTATGACATAATCCTCAGAATGAATTGGCTAAAATAGCATAAGGCCAAGATTGATTGTCTAGCAAAGACAGTGGAAAGTCTAGATGATTTTGGAAATAAGATATTTTTGCAAGGAGTGCAATGGGAAGTTAGAACGCGGAAAATTTCCGCCATGCAATTGAAAAGAAATAAAAGGAAGGGTTGTCAGATATATACTGTAAAGATGGAGGAAGTTAGGGAATTTAAGGAAAGTGTAATTTTGGATGATGTGATTATGCAAACTCAAAATCAGAATGAGGAAATGGAAATTGACCCTAAGAAGGAAACTTTTGCAGAGAAATATCCCTATCTCTGAGAATTTTAGGACGTGTTTCCAGAGGAACTACCTAGGCTACCACTGAGAAGAGTATTTTATTTCTCTATAGATTTGGTTATGGGATCTGAACCAGTCTCTAAGGCCCTGTATCCTACGATTATAGTGGAATTGATGGAATTGAAGGCACAGTTGCAAGAGTTGCTAGATAATGGATTAATCTGACCTAGTGTTTCACCTTGGGGTGCACCGGTGATATTTGTTAAGAAGAAGGATGGTTCACTCCGATTATGCATTGATTACCGGATGTTGAATAAACTCACCATTAGGAATAAATATCCCTTGCCTAGGATAGATGATCATTTTTATCAGATGAACAGGGAAGTTGTATTTTCCAAAATAGATTTGAGATCGGGATACCACCAGTTAAGATTGAAAGAGGAAGACATCCATAAAATAGCTTTCAGAACTAGGTACGACCACTATGAATTCACAGTGTTGCCTTTTGGGCTTACTAATGCTCCAACAGTGTTTATGAATTTGATGAACAACATTTTTTGCGATTGTCTTGACAAGTTTGTATTGGTATTCCTAGACAACATTCTTATTTACTCCAAGAATGAGAAATAACATCTTCGGCATCTTTAGATAGTTCTTCAATGATTAAGAGAACACCAAATTTATGGTAAGTTATCGAAATGCACTTTCTTCTAGAAGGAGGTACAGTATTTGGGACATATCATATCAGCTGAGAAAATAACAGTAGACCCTACAAAGATAAAAGCTATAGTAGAATGGATGAAACCTAAGAACGTGCATGATGTTAGGAGCTTCATGGGTTTAGTAGGGTATTATCAAAGATTTGTGAAGAACTTTTCAAGAATTGCTCACCCCATCACCTCCCTTTAGAGAAAGGGAAAAATATTTGAATGGACTATAAAATGTCAGGAGGCTTTTGATACATTGAAGGAGAAGTTAACCACAACACCTATTTTGGTTGTACCAGACCCTAACGGTCATTTTGTAATAATCACGGATGTGTTAGGAGACGACTTGGGAAGAGTATTGATGCAAGATGAGAAGGCGGTGGCATACGAATCTCAGAAATTGAAATAATATGAGCAGAATTATGCCTCTCATGATCTAGAATTAGCAGTTATTGTTCATGCCTTATAGATGTGGTGACATTACCTGTTAGGAAAAACATTTGAACTTAAGTCAAATCACCAAGGGTTAAAGTACTTATTTGCTTAGCCTAACTTAAATGCTCAACAAAGAAGGTGGATGGAATTAATATCGGATTATGATTTTGAAGTCAGTTACATCAAAGGTAAAGAAAATAGAGTAGTTGATGCTTTGAGCCGACAAAGGCATATAACTTCCATGATGACTGTCAATACCAGTTTTAGAACTCAGGTGTTGCAGACATTGAACGAAGATGAATTTTATCGTCAAGTGCGGGAAGCTCTTCATGCAAATCCACAAGATCCTAAGTATGAAGGTTATCAGTTTGAGATAGATGGATTATTAAGGTACAAGGGTAGAATGTAAATACCTGATTCTCCAAAGTTAAGGAGGATGATATGGTAAGAGACCCACTCAGCACCCTATTCAGGACACCCTGGGGTAACGAAAAATGTTGGCAGATGTCAAGCCCCTATATTTTTGGAGAGGAATGAAAAAGGATGCAGCTAGATTCGTTGTAGGTTGTTTTGAATGTCAAAAGGTTAAGGTAGAGCACCAACATCCAGTAGGGTTACTACAACCGCACAGTGTACCTGAATGGAAATGGCAAGTTATTAGTATGGATTTTATCCAAGGATTACCGATGACCAGGAACAAGCACAACACAATGTTGGTAGTGGTGGAAAAACTCACCAAGACAACACATTTTCTACCAAGTAATTTGACGGATGGAGCTTCAGTAATTGATCAAAAAATTGTACAAGAAATTTTTCGTTTACACGGAGTACCGGAGAAGATTATCTCCAATAGGGATGCTAGAATGACATCCAAATTTTGGAAAACACTATTTTCTGCTTTGGGAACTTAGCTAAACATAAAGACAACTTATCACCCGAACAATGATGGTCAAACAGAAAGGGTAAATTAGATTTTGGAAGATCTACTCAGAATGTACTGCATGGACCAATGATATAAATGGGAGGAATATTTACCATTAGTAGAGTTTTCCTATAATAATTCCTATCAGTTAGCTATCAAGATGGCACCATTTGAAGCCTTATATGGTAGAAAGTCCTTGGTCTTGAAATGCTCTTAGAAATGGAAGAACGGGTTAAGTTTATCAAGCAGATGTTAAAAGAAGCCATTGATTGGCAGAAGAGCTATGTAGATGCAAAAAGAACTCCTAGGCAATTTGCAGTTGGGGATAAAGTTCTCTTACGAGTAAAACCTTAGAAAAGCTCCATAAAATTTGGAAAAGCCTTGAAGCTAGCTCCGAGATATGTGTGACTATTTGAAGTCCTAGAAGTTATTAACCCAGTAGCTTACAAAATTGCTCTACCACCAGCCCTTGCCGGATTACATAATGTATTTCATGTTTTGTATCTTAATATTATGTAGGATTTGATCACCAGATTGACTAGAATTCTTTGCAGGTGTGGGATCAAGGGGTGATCACAGTCGAGCCGCTTAGAGTGCTTGAGGTGTGCAAGATGCGCTTACTTAACCATGAGGTTATGCAATGCAAGGTCTAGTGGGACCAGTACTCTGAAGAAAATACTACTTGGGAGGATTTTGAAGAAATCCTTCACAAATTTCCTTATCTTTTGTTGAACAATTGAACATTATATTTATGTTTATGATTATGTTTATGCTATGTATAAATTTGGAATAAACAATCATCAAGGACGATGATTCTTAAGGGGAGGAGTCTGTTACATCCCTTATATTGAGACTAAGTATTTGATTACATATTTTGAATGCAATGTTAGTTACAAGTACTATCTTTCATGTGAAAGTGAAAAATTGAGAATATTTTATTTTTTTTATTATCGTAACTAAAGTGAAAACAATCTTTTAATTGCAAGTAAATTTATTGTTCACGTGAAATTGGAAGTGATCATGAGATTATATTTAAATGCATATTTATAAAGTCATTGTGAAAAATCTAACCATAATACCTGTCAGTGGATGCACGACTGATGATTCCGCAATGGAAAAAGGAGATGTCATCAGGGAGAGGTGATAGTTAATAGAGGATCAAATCATCGTCTTGTCATGAGACGAAAATGATGGTGTAGAATAATCATTACCTTGGCCAAATATCTTTAATTAAGTAAATAATCTATTAAGTTAAGCTCATTTCATATTTCATCTTAATTCATTTAAAAATTAAAATCTTATTATATTTAATTGGGGAAAACAACTTTTAGCCGATGGAGTATTTTAATTCAAATAATATATATTTAAATTATTTTTATGGGCGTTGATGGAAATTGTGGTGGATCATCACCACCTTTCCTTACTCCTTTCTAACATCCAAGATGAAGGCAAAGAGTCGAGGCTCGATGAGAAAAGTCTTGACTCGACGTTGGAAATCATTCTTCTTCTTTTGGGTTTTGTTTTTGTTTTGGGGGAGATTTGACTATCAACCAGCATTCATTCATTCTTCATCTCTGCAAATTCTTGTCTCTTCTTTCCTTGAGCTCGCTATCTTTCATGGAATCGGGTTGTGAATCATTCTTTTTGTGTAATTAAAGCTTACATCTTTTGCCATATATTTGAGATCTTGTCTAAAACCCTATTTTGATTCAACTTTTTCAAACAAGCTGGGAGTAATTTTTGGGGTTGTGGGAATCAAGTGATAGTTTGTTTCCATTTTTCCTGCTACTCGAATTCATGGAGACTTGATGGAATTTGATCAGTGGTGAGGAATCTGCAAGTCATGTGTATTGTACATCCCAAGAATCAGTTGAACCTCTTGAGATCAATCTTGGTTGTGTCAAATCAAAATCCGCAAGCATGTGACGTAACTTTACTCGAGAATTTATTTAAGGTTGAAATATAATCAAAGATAAGTTTTGGCATGATGTTGTTGAATTTGAATTGTATTGGTTGTTCTTTTTAGTTGAGTCTCTGGCTCGAATCTAGCTCTTCTTACTTCCAATCTATGCTTAGTCCTATTACAATTATCAGCAAGAAGGCTGAATTCTCCAACTCATTTATATCTTTTCTTACACAAGTCCTGAACTCAATTAAACTCTAGTTTTCCCTGTAGAATAAGAGAATGGAATTTCTAAACTTTAACTTGTCTCTACCATGGTCTAGAATTGACTTAGACTCAAGAGAGTCTTACCGAAATTTAAACCTGAGTTAATTGTTCTTAAATCTTGATATCAGAATAAACTTGGAGGAATCTTTAGCATGAGTTCTTCCTAAGTTGAAATAAGACTTGTTTATGCTTCCTTGTTTATCTTGGAAATTCCTTGAATGCACTTTATATCTAAATAAGATTTGGGTTGCCTTTAGCTGAATTCTTCTTAACACATTTTCATAGTGGTTGAGATCTAACCGAACCTAATGAGATGAAAAAATAAAACCTTAATTCATGAGACTCTTGTAATCATGTCGAGCAAGGGTGAGAGCATTGACGACACAGGAGTACCAGAACTTTGAAATTGAAATCCTTGGCCAAGGTACGATGCTAGATTCAACATTTGTCAGCCATCAAGTTCCAGATGTATCACTGATCAGAGTAATCTTCTAGTTGGTAGGTACCCATAGAGAAGGTTTGATCAAGAGATACAGGACCTTAACACCAGGCTCAGAGACATGACAATGGTGTGAACCCTGAGATTACCCTCGTGAAGGGATGGGTTCCTTCAGTTGAAGGAGCACGGGAGACCAGTAGGTCTTTGGTTGGTTGGTAAAGCCCCTAATGATATCTTCTTTTTCCCTCGAAGACAGAGTCAAGTTCAAATTCTTCAACATCTAAACTGTAAACTCTTGAAACCCTTCTTTCTCTAAATTTATCTGAATTGATTATGTAATTCAATGAAATTGTTGTTATTTTATTCAGAATAAGTGAAATGTTAGTTATAGATCTTTCTCTCTTTATTTGGAAATCAATTAAAAGTACTTTTCAGTTATTTCAGTTATATGTTCTTTTTCTATTGAACTGAACTAGAAGATATTTGATATATTGATTGTTAAGAAAATTTTCTTTCATAAGAAATTATTTTCGTTAAAAACAAAAGATAAAAAAACCCTAGTTGTGAAGCAAGTTAGTTACTTCTTCAGCTGAAAATAGTTGGTTAGTTTTCCTTATTTATCTGTAGGTCAGATAGTGTGTTACATGTTCAACCACACGGTCATTTTTAATGACTGTGGTCAAACAATAGTGATTACATTTTACTATAGCAACTTGTTTCCATGATAGTGTGGAGTTTCAATGAAAGCAGTCATCTAAGGTCTACTACTGTAGTGGTATTATCACATCAATAGTGACAAAACTTTAAAATTATCACTATCATCCTACAAAACTTTGAACATCAAATATGAAAACATAAAAAGATGAAAGCAAAAATGGAAAGTATATGTACCACAATCCCTGCATCAGTTGGTCTTTGGAACTAACAGACTACTTTTTCTCTGTGTGGGGCACCTTAAATGTGAACCATCACAAATCAACAATTGTAGCAACAGATCACTAGAGAGCTAGAATTTTGTAAGGCTGAAAGTGAAAATGAGGGGTAAATGAACCCTAATTTCCTATTTTAACCCCCCCAAACCCTAATTTTTAACCCTAGACACCCTCCTAGATTAAATTTTGAGCACCTTGGATCATACAGAACCTTAAACGTGACCCCTAGGGTCTAATTTTTTGTCCTCTACGCATCAGAACTACTCCTAAACCTTGTCGCGAGCCTAACTTGAAATAGTAATTTTTTTGGTTGACCTCTCGAGGGGGCAGCCTAGTGTCTTATCATCCTTCCACTGACCGTTAGGGCATGGTGGGGCATCATTAAAAAAATTCTTTCTTGATCTGAACATCAAATTATTTGAAACAACACATCAGGTACATTGTGTCAAAGAGGGACAAAATGTAGACATGTAAAAATGGCTTAACAAATATCACGCATCCTAAAACGACATGTTTCCATTATCAACATCACTTTCATTATCATTATTGCATTTCACTTCGTTTCCATCATTTAACCCTATTTTCCTAGATATTAATTAAATAATCTTGAATTGTTTAATTAATTAATTATGTCATCACTTGATTTAACCTGATTCCTCCTGATTAATTAAATAAACATCATTTATTTAATTATGTCTCTAACATTACTTATTCTTCTAATTTAATTAAATAGTTATCGTTAGTTATTTAAATAATCTACTTTCCCTCTTCCAAATTAAATAATTAAATTAATTATTTGATTTCCTAAAATTCACTCAATATAGTTTATTAATAAATAAATGTTTCTTTATTAAATCAATTACATCTTGTGTGTTCCTCTCAACCTTAATTAATTATTTAATTAACTAATCAACCTCAAACATTTTGATTGAACATATCATGTCCATTGATTACGTAATCTAATTTACTAATTCCACCAATTACTCCAATCCCACTAATTATTCAATCCAATCTCACTGATTATCCAATCAATTCCCTTGATTGGATTAATCAAGTTAGTTAACTCCTCAATCTATTCCCTCTCAATGGACCTCCACCCTTGACCCTAATCTTTCATCTTTGCATCTGGATCGTTCATCTAAAACAAGCAAATATATAAAACAACCCTCATCCCTCTCATAAAAAGCTAGAGAATTTATGGAAAGGTCATGTCAGTGTGATTCTTGAGCAAATTGAGTAAACACTCTTGCATTTTAGGTCATCATCATCATCATTATCAAGCTTTTGCAAACTTGGAGGCTTTGTGTTAAAAAGCAATCCAACATATCAAGATCAACACAAATACACTTTGACATGGGATGGTAAGGTTGTGTAGTTTGAATTCATTTGTGTTTTCATTCGATTGTGCTAACCTTGTTTGTTGAATTCATAGCTATGGAAATTGTATTTCATGAGTAGGTTGGGTTTTATCTTTTTCTTTGATTTCATTTGATTGATTTCATTGATACTAATCTTGATCCATAATTCCCCCTTACAATTATAAAAAATAAACCCATAATACTAATGAAATGCAATTGCAAACAAGTTAATTAAGTAAAAAAAAAGTTAATCAAAACAATGACACAATTAAATCTAAAAACGAGAACAACCTTACTATCCCATTTCAGATTGACCTGCATTATGTGATATGTCGAATTGCTTCAATACAAGAGCCTCCGTGATAGTTACAAAAGCTTGATGTAAGGTGATGACCTAGATGCTATGATAAATTCCCAATTGTTCAAGAATCAAAAGAAGATGACTTCACTAAGAAAATTTTAGGTAATGATTATGAAGGATGAAGGGTCATTTTATAGATTTTAGGAAAATGAATCAACGGATTGGATTAAGAGGTGTTGATTTAAGATCAAAGGTTGAGGAATAATGAGAGGAATTGATTGCCCGGTTAACTGACTACAACTGGTTGTAGGGTTCTAGTTAACTAGTTGCATGAGATATTGATTGAGGTGTTAAGAGTGATTGATCAAAAGAGTGGTCAATCAATATCAGTTGATTGAAAGAGAGTTTCAATTAATATTTGAGGTAATGGTGCATGATGTAATTAATTAATTATTGGACAAACATGCAAGATAAGTTTGAGATAGAAGATGAGTTTTCTTTTTGCATGATTGAGGTAATTAATTAATTGAGAAACATGCAAAGATAAGATTGATTAATTAATAAATGTTTATTTATTAATGGATGATGTCTCGGATAAGTTAAGTCAAGATATTTTGAAATAAATTATGATAATTAAATAATTAAAGATAATTATTTAATTCATTTTTTTGAAGCTTCTTGAAGCGAAATGAGCGAATCTAGGCAGGTGCAGGAAGAACAAGCGAGGGAGTAGAAGGTTACTTTTCGCGTTGAGGATGAATGGGCAGAAATGGAAGAAGCGTACAGAATGGGTGCCCTCTTCATCGACGCAAGCAAGCAGATGCTTCACGGCAATAAGGAGCGTAAATTAGAAAGGTTCACCTTCAAAAATGTTAACCTTACTGTAGCCACGGATGCCCTAGATGTTGTCATCCCTGAACACATGCTTCAATCTAGGGTTGAAAGGCTTAAGTAGACAGCGGTGATCGCCAAGTTCGTAGGAATTTGGCCATCCCTCGAACAAATCCAGAATTGGTGCAAATCAACTTGGAAGGGCTTCGAACTGGCGATCAACCTCTTGCCATTAGGTTTTTTGCAGATGACCTTTACATCTGAGTATGAGCGGGATGTTGTTATCAGGGGAGGCCCGTGGTTTTTCGGCAGTGCCGGATTGTTTGTGAGAGCATGGACCCCTGGCTTTGATCCCAGGAATGAAGCACTGTACCGCATTCCACTATGGATTAATTTACACAAACTCCTCCTCGAGCTTAGATCTGATGAGATCTTTAAATTGATTGGGGATTCGTTGGGGGACTTCATATGGAGTGAGGTGCTTTCTGGGGGCTATAAGCTTAAGGATAAAGTGTGGATCTGTGTGTGGTTGGATTTGGGAAAACCCCTGAAACTTAGTATACGCCTATCCTCTGTTTTGGGAATATGGACTCAATCGGTGGAATACGAAGGGCTTCCAATTAGTTGTTATAGGTGTGGCAAACTTGGCCACTTGGTTAGGTTATGTCTGAAGCTAAGTAAGGACAAGGAGGCTAAGAAGGTGGATGCGGTTGTAGTAAAGGAGCATAAGGAATGTAACAAGCCAGTGGCAGAGAAATAACATGAGGGCTTTTCAGCGGTGATTCCCCCATGCCCTAGTGATTATGGTGGTATGCAACCATCGGTAGTCAACAAAAAGTATGACCCTATTGTTGGACCCAACCAATGTCCTAATTCTCCAGCTAATTCTAGCGTCAAGGCTGTTTATGGGCAACAGCAAGGTGTAGCACTGGTCAATGACGCTCTGAAGGTTTCAGCTGGTGGGTTGTCTCTGTCAGTGGGAGGGCTCCTCTAGCCCCTCCCTACCTGGATCGCTTGGGTCTAGAAGCAGTTAGCGTCGGAGGAAGGGATTCGGCTGAGATAAATAATGAATGGAGCATTGCCACTAGGTGGACAAAAAAATTTGGAAACAAGCCTTCTTTAGTGGTCGATGCAGGGCATCTAATACCAGGGGAAGGAAAACTGATGCCTTTAAGGCAAGGTCCAAGGCATTGGAGGATCTGGAAAATGGATCACAGGTTTCTTGAACAAATTTGTGACTCTTGGAGGCGAGCACCTCCCTGATTCCGGTTCGCCATGAAATACACCAGTTGGAATATTAGAGGGCTTAATTGCCCTGACAAGCGTCGTCTTCTTAAACGACTAATACAGAGAGAGTCTCCCGACTTTTTCTTGATTCAGGAAACCAAGTTGTGTGATTGTAAGTTTAAAAATTTGATGCCCAAGATTTGGGTGGATGGGGATGGAGTGGAATAGGGCATTGTGGGATCAACCGGTGGTCTCGCCATTCTCTGGAACAAAAACCATTATTGTTGTTCAGTAGTAGATTCAGGTCAATTCTACCTCTCAATAAGCTGCAAGGACTTGAGGAGCGGTTCACAATTCCTTTTAACCAATGTGTATGGTCCTAACAATGAACCAAATAGGCTGAGCACATGGAACCATGTTCGATCTTTCAGACAGTCCCAAAACAAAGTAAAGTGGATTATCAGGGGAGATTTCAACTCCACTATGTCTCTTGATGAAAAAAGCGGAGGCTGTGGTTTCAACTATAATGGGTCCATTAATTTCAGAAGGTTTTGTGATGATCTCTCCTTGGTGGATGTCAGGCCTAGGTGCGGATGGTTCACCAGGAACAATAAGCAAGAGGGGGGCGATAACATTCAATGCAGACTTGACCGCTTCCTTCTCAATTCAGAGTGGCTTCTTGGTTTAGATGGTTTCTTCTCAGAGGTGCAGCACTATGGTGGGTCAGATCATTGGCCGATTTCTCTCACTCTATGCAGTCATAACAAGCCTAGAGGCATTCCCTTCAAAATGGAATCCTTCTGGTATGAACACGCAGATTTTGACAAGCTGGTCCATCAATGGTGGAGTGCAGAGGTCAAGGGCTGTAGGAGGTACATTATATCCAATAAGCTATAGAATGTCAAGAGGAATGCTAGGGAGTGGAATAAGGAATCCCTGGGTTGCATTCATACTGGTAAAAATCAGGTGGAAGCTAATATCAGCAATGTGGCCAAGGCAATCGCAGCTAATGGGTACTCTCAAGAATATATGGAAAAGGAGGCTAGACTCAATGTGGAACTAAAAAGGCTACTAAGGATGGAAGAAATTCTTTGGCAACAGAAGTCAAGGGTGAAGTGGCTTAGAGAGGGGGATCATAACACGAGATTCTTTCAGCTGTCTACCAAAATTAGGAGGCATCACAACAAGATTCTAAAGATCAAAAGGGTGGACAATGTCATCCTCAAAGATATAGGTGCAATTAGGAGTGAAGGGCTGCACTTCTTTCAGGATCTTCTCAGAACTCAAGCCAATACTGATCCACAAATCCAGGAGGAGATGTTAGATTGCCTCCCTCATATTATCTCTGATGAGCAAAATGTGAGGCTACTAGCCCCCTTCTCAAAGGAGGAGATTAAGACTGCTCTCTTCTCCCTTGGTGCTAGGAAAGCCCCTAGACCAGATGGGTTCCAAGCCGAATTCTTTCAAAGATATTGGGAAGTGGTGGGCGATGATGTATGGTTGGCTAATGAAGAGTGCAGGAAACGTAGGGCTGTCCTAAAGTCATGGAATGCTACATATCTTGCCCTGATCCCAAAGACTGATGCCCCTTCTTCTTTCGATCAATATAGGTTGATTGCCTTATGCAATGTGATATATAAAATTGTGGCGAAAGCTTTAGCGTCCAGACTCAGGTTGTGTCTGAATGACATAATCAGCAAAGAGCAGAGCGGTTTCTTGAAGGATAGACAAATCCTTGATGGTATTATCATTTCCCATGAGACCATTCACTCCACCATTTGCAAGAAGAGGGATGGAATGTTGATTAAATTGGACATGAATAAAGCTTACGACAGAGTTCCTTGGGGATTTCTGATTGGGATAATGCGCAGATTTGGCTTCAGCGAATCCTGGTGCAAATGGATTCTTAGTTGTATCTCCACCCCTTCCCATGTTGTTCTAATTAATGGGGTCCCCACAAATTTCTTTCCAGCTAAAAAAGGGCTTAGGCAGGGTGACCCCCTCTCACCCTATTTGTTTCTCCTGGTGGCAGAGGTGTTGGGCAGAAACTTGAAGAAGAAGATGCATGAAGGTCATCTGGAAGGCCTCCAGGTCTCTGGTGGTATCAGCAATATATCTCATCTACAATTCGTAGATGACACCCTCCTATTTGGTGCTGCCAAAATCAGTGAAGCGAGAACTCTTAAGAATCTCTTAAAAAAATTTGAGGAAGCGGCAGGGCAGAGGGTTAACACTACCAAGTCAAAAATATTTTTTCTCAAGGAAGGCAATGCTGACAGGCTTGAGTTACAAAGGATTCTTGGTTTTAACACTGACATTCTCCCAAGTAAGTATTTGGGAATGCCTTTGACCAGCAAATCCAACTCAATCAGAAACTGGAGCAGTGTAACGGATCGTATCCAAAGGATGCTTGCCTCTTGGAAGGGCAAGTGGCTATCTTTAGCTGGAAGGATTACTCTCATTAAGGCCTCTCTCACGGCTGTCCCTATATACACTATGTCTATTTTTCAGATTCCAAGTAAGGTTGCAAAACACTTGGAGGTAGTCAAGAGGAGTTTTCTATGGAGGGGATGTGAAGACTCACTTAAATATTGCCTCGTCAATTGGAATGAGGTTTGCACTCCAACCTGGCAGGGGGGTTTGGGCATCAGGAAATGCAAGGAAATGAACAAGGCCTTGGGCTTGAGGTTGACATGGAGAGTGTACATTGATAAAGGGAGACTTTGGAGTCGTATTCTACAGGCGAAGTACCTTGAGAACGAGGTGGACAATCTTTTCACTCGTGACTTACCCAAGGGCTCTTGCATTTGGAACTTTATAAGATCCTGCAGCACTATTTTGAAACCTGATTTGGTGTGGAGATTGGGCATGGGGAACAAGATCCTTTTCTGGAGGGACCGGTGGCTGGAGTCTCATGCTTTGGGTGACGACCCTCAATTGGCGCCCCTCTAACCTCACTTCGAAGACTCAATTGGAGAAATAGTCCGCAATTACTTAGAGGGAGAGGCACCTCTTTGTCGATGGAAACAACTTCGTGCCACTGCTGATGTGTTGGGTCCGCTTTTCCAGGAGCTACAAGCTAGACTGGAAATTTGGCCAGTTATTGGCGATATTCAGGAGGATGTGTTACATTGGAATGGTAATGGCAGCGGCTGTGTTACTGTCCGGGACGCGTATCACACTTATGCTAAAATTTCAGCGACTCATGGCAATAGAAAAATTTGGTGTAGTTTCAGTATTCCCAAGATGAACGCTTTCTTGTGGATTGCGTGGAGGGGTTGTGCCTTGACATGGGATAGGCTAAAAATTTTGGGCAAACAGGGCCCCTCTTGGTGTGTTATGTGCAAACAAAAGGAGGAAGATAATAACCATCTTTTTATACATTGCAATGTTGCCTGGAACATATGGTGTAGATTCCTCAATAAATGGGGATTTTCATGGGTCATGCCTAAAGACGTGAGCTACCTTCTCGATTTTTGGTCTCTCAGGGCCAAAATTTCTGGACTAGCTTTGATTTAGGCTGTGGCTCCTGCTGTCATCATTTGGAAACTTTGGATTGAACGAAACCGACGTATTTTCAGAAGTGAGGAGAGGTCAAGTGACTCAATTTGGGATGGCATTATTAGCACCATTGGAGAAATTGGTGTTGTACACAATAAGAGTGATTGGGATATCCCTGAGTCTGAAATGAGGTGGGTTGATGCCTGGCCTCTTTTCCAGTGAATAAGAAAGAATCACGTCATGCCTTTATGCACCAAGATCATTAGGTGGGTGGCTCCGGAGAACGGGTGGATCAAGTGCAACTTTGATGGTGCTGCCAAGGGGAATCCTGGAAATGCTGGGGGAGGTGGCATCTTTCGAGATGAATTCGGTGGCACTAAGCTAATTTTCTCCTTTGACTGTGGTTGTGTGTCAAACAATATTGTTGAGGTTAGGGCAGCCCTCTAGGGCCTTATGATCACTAGAGATAAAGGGTGGAGACATTTATGGATTGAAGGTGATTCCAAACTAGTGGTTGATGCTTTGAATGGTACCCCTCTTCATAATTGGAGGTTGGATGTGTTTGTCAAAGCAGCAAAATTCATGCTGGAAGATATGGTGGAATTCAAGATTACTCATGTTGGCAGGAAAGGTAACCAAGTGGTTGATTGGGCTGCGAACATGGGAGTTGCAATGCATAGCAGGAATGGCGATAATTCAAAAATTTGGGTTGAAAACTTTCTCTTGGATGTCTGGCTCTTGTTGGATGCGGATAGACCTTTCTAAGTGACTTATGGATTCTCTAGTCTCTTTTTTGGGCTTCTTTTATGGCAGCATGTGATGCCTTTTATGTTGATATTGGAGCATCCCTTATCTTGTTGTACTACTATGGGTTCCTGGACCTCTCAAAACTAGGTTTTTCTTAACAAAAAAAAATTATTATTTAATTCATGCATGATGTAAAAGGTCATTTAAATAATTAGATATAATATTTAATATAAGAAGATGTTTTGATATTTAATTAAATAATTAATTGATAACTATTTAATTATATTAGAAGAATAAGTTAAGCTAGCGACATAATTAAATAATTAATGTTTATTTAATTAATCGGGAGGAATGGTGTTAAATTAGTGATGAAATAGTGAATTAATTAAACAATTCAAGATTATTTAATTAATATAGGAAAATAAGGTTAAGTGATAGAAATGATATTAAAAGGGGATTAATGATGCTAATGATGCCAACAATGGAAAAAAGTAGTTTCAAGATGTGCAATATGTGTTTAGGCATTTTACATGTCTACAATTATCAAGTAATTCTTCTACCTAAAATTTCTCTATTAGAAATGAGTCTCAAGGAGATTCTTGTTCTATGATGTTAGCCATGGGAATATCTGTGTTCTATTCAGAAGAGAAAATATTCATAGTGGTTCATGTCATTTAGGTCCTCTTCACCACATGCTTTCTTATCAAAATTAGGAAATTCATGTAAAACATTATTATTTTGTTGAAACACGTCATGTTTTTCCTCTTGTAGGATAGTGGAAACAAGTACAATGGTATTTAGATACATTTGTTTCCACATATTGTTCATGAGTAACAATGGGAACATTATTTTAACTTTCTTTATTTTTCTCAGGGGAAACTATATATTACTCATGAGAAATAGGGGAAACATTATTTTGACCATGAGAAACAAGAGAAACATTGTATTGACCATGAGAAATAGGAGAAATATTATATTGACCATGAGAAACATGAGAAACATTGTATTGAATGAGTATGTCTCCTTATTCCTGTAGGCCATTGGAAAAAGAATGTTCTATTTCCTAAGTGTCATCATGAATTCCCTGTTAATTTTCATCATCAAGAAGTTCAATTTCCAATTCAGCCTCCATTTGCATCCTTCTTTATTTTTTATTTTATCTTCTATAGTTTTTTTCTCCTTTTTTCATAGCTCTACCTATATTTACTCCTTAAGAGGTAAGTGGCTAATATTTATATATCTAGTTCTATTTGTTATTTACACATAGTACTAGAAACATTGGTTATTTTTTGCAACTTTGACATTGAGAGTTCTTGCACATTTTATTTCCTTTTCTACGTAGTGTTACAAGAAGGTCCTATTTTAGTTTGAGAGTTAGTTGTCTTTGTAGACTTCTTAGTTTTACCCTTTTTAGAAGCATGAACTCCTAGCTCAAACCTATGGCCAGTACCAATTCCCTCAATGTTATTTTTTGTACATTTTTCTTACTCAACATGATTAATTATAGAATTTTTAGGCTCAGTATCTTTGTTTCTAGTTTGGTGAGCTATAGGTTCAATGTCTTGACCATGAGCTTTGGCTCAATATTCTTGTTCTAGGCTTCATGTCAGATCCAAGGAACCTAATTAGCATTGGAACCTATTGGATGGGGTTGGGCAGTTGGTCCCTCAAATCTAGGGACTACCAAAGATAACACACAGTGGTGGGCTCACCATTAGCCCTTGGGATTTACAACTCCCACTAAGTTGGTTTTGCAAGGAGAAGAGGAGACAAATAGAGGCTCTACATTTCCCATGGGTAGTTATAGAGAGCTTAAGATGAGCAAGTTGATGATGGTCAGCAATAGGATGATTAGCAGGCACCATAGGACCACCACCAGTAGCAACATGCACCACAAGCACCTCCCTAACAAGGAGACATGGTTACATAGGTTTCTCAACTCACAGCTGATATATATGTCAGGGTTGTTGAGAGAGATGTTGAGATTGCTTGGTGACAGGCTGAAGATACCCAAGTTGTCATTATTATGGTAGAGATAGATGCTCTTTGTTAGGAGAGGGATCCAATACAGAAGGAGTTGGCTACTGAGAGACATCAGAGGACATCCTTAGAGATTTCACATGCTTCATGCATTTCTCGAGGATAATAGTAGTGGGGGAGAGAGGATTTGGTAGAGGAGAGGACTTACTACAGGACTCTTTATGAGGCCCAGGTTTCGAGACCACAGAAATGTCCTAGATTTAGGTGCCTAGTAGTGCCATAGGTGGAGAGTCAATGGAAGAGCTTTGAGACAACTCTCTCAGCTTATCCTACAGCCTCACCCATTTGTTGTACACAACCATAGAGACCAGCATGATGGGGAGTAGCATAGATCCCCACCCCAAGATGAGCAGCAAGGTTGATATGATATTCATGATGTTTATATTATATTTCCACAGACTTGATATAGACATTTTTTGTATATACATTCATCGGCCCAACTAAGGCCTCATATATATTGTGTATTATTTTTACATACTTGGTGTTTTTTCACAAATGATACTAATAATGCATATGATTTTCCATTTTTTGATGATATACAAGATACTATTTTTTGTCACATCATATGTGTGTTATACGACGCTTATGGATTCTTATGGATGCTTATGGATGCTTATATGTATATGATAGATGATATATGATTATATTCTCATGTTTTTATACTTTTCTAATGCATTTATATGATATGGATGTATGGATGATTTATACATGTATGCAATGGATAATGTTATAATGTTTGATGTTTTATTATATAATGGACATGATATGCACTGATGGGTTTGTGGATATAGGATGCATGCGATAAAAATGATATTTTTGATGCAGGATGGAGATGTTATTAAGACAAAATGTTAGTAGGATTTTAGAAGAAAATTTATGATGTTGATCTAATATTTGAAAATCCATAGATTATGATTAATATGATGATAATCATTAATGAGTGATTGATACTAATGTATGATAATGATTTGATGAGTTTTCTTTTTCTTTCATGGAAAACTAAGTAGTGTTTAGAAATCCTTATTAATGTAGCAAATAGACATGATGCACCAGGGCATTAATGACCAAGGTGACTTTGCATCTATTGCATGGACTTTGACTTTGCAAAAAAGGAGTATTCTTTCTCATACTAGACATACGAAAACCTTGTTAGAGTGTATGGGTGAGAAGTTTCAAAACATTTTGGACCAGTTACACAAAGAGATATGAAGTACCAACATGCAATTGACACACGAATTTCCCCAAAACAACTTCCACACACAAAAAAAAGTAAGTACTCACCATGGTAGTATTGCAAAAATATCCAACAAATAGAGAAGACAAAAAATTAGTGATCAATGCTCCATTCTTTCCTCTCTAAATCCTTATGGATATCCTTGAGAGATCCTGGGAATGTGACAATAAGATAAATAAAAAAGATAAGATCATAAAAGATTAAAAAATGTTGTTGCATCACTTGCCATAGATGTTTTGATGTTTCATGATGTTACCCATCAATGATGCCTATTGCAGGAATGATTTATCCATTAAGACACACATTAGGATGTTGATGATGATTTTCAAAAAGGTAGGGTAGTTAATACTTAGGCATTGTTTTAGTTTGATGATGATCTAATCATTTTGTTTCTTTTCTTGGAAGGTTTGGATTTTGATGTTTGCTTTGCTTGTTAATTGCATTGTCAAAGGTTGAAGGTGATTATTGTTTATTATGGATGGAGAGTTTATTGCAGATAGGTGATAACGAAGATAAGATTTTTGAGATTTTTTGAATGTTTTTTTGTTCTTTTGAGGTTATTTGATGTTGTTTTTTATGTTTTTGAGAGATTTAGAGACCAAGAGGGGGACCTAAGGGGACTGACCTAATGCCTTAGGGGCTCATCAATGATGTCCTTGCCTCAAATGAATTCAAAACAACCAAATCTTACCATACCATGTTGAAGTTGTATTCACATTGATGTTTGGATGTTGGATTGTATCAATGCAAAGCCTCCATTATGTGATGTGAAAGATTCAATGTGTGTAAAATGGTGAACTAGAATGTGATGATAATCTGTAACATGTTCAAGAGGTAATTGTGCAGCACTTTGCTTATGTAAATTCTAGATCATTTGTGAGAGGGTAGAAGATTGTTTTATATATTTCATGTTTCGAGATGAATGATTGAGATGCAACAATGCAATATCCTGATCAATGGTTGAGAACAATTGAGAGGAAATAGATTGCTCTGTTAGCTTCTATGATTGATCCAATTAACGATGTTAATTGGATAATTAGTGGAATTAGATAGGAATGATTGGGGGGATTGAGAAATCAGGTTGAGTGGTTAGTGGGATTAAGGAAATAGATTGAGTGGTTAGTGGGATTGAAGAATAGATGAGTTAGTCAATCAATTAGAGTGAGAAAACAGTGGTCGTGATTTGCTAAATCAAATAGAGGGTGAGGATAATTAATTAATATTTGAGATGAACATGCAAGTCATGTTTGTCTTTAACAAATAGAGTTGTATTTGTTTGTTAACCATGTTGAATGATGTTGAATAATTAATTTAATTATTCAAGTTTAGAATGGGGAAAATGATTTAATTAAATTATTAAATGATAACAATTTAATTGATTTAGATGAATAGGTCATAATTAAATAATTGATGTTTATTTAATTAATCAAGAAGAATAAAGTTAAATTAGGATTTTATTAAAGAAATGAGATTTATTTAATTAGTTAGAAATGATCATTGAGGACGAATTAATTAAATGATGTTAAATCACTTAATTACTAGGCAAATATAAATTTTGATTGATAATTAAATAATAATGTATTAATTAATCATTTAGGGAAGAAGGGTGAAAGTTAGTGTTGTTCACCAATCAGGACAATTTAGGGTATCTACATTTTTCCCCTTTGATATGATGTGATTTTGAGTGTTGTGTCAAAGAAAAATAAATAATTCATTCTTAGGAGTTGCCCTGATAGGCCCAGGTATGCCCCGGTGATGACGAGATAACATGGTGCCCCCTTGAGAAACTTGGTGAAAATTTTGGATAATGAGCCAAATTTTTCGACAAGCTGATGTGATGCATTTTAAGTGCAAGGACTGATAGAAGAAATGTTGATTAGAAGAAATTTTTAGTAAGATTTAGAAGAAAATTGATGTTGTTAGTCATTGATGATTTTTCTTTTGCTTTCATAGAGGCTTCATATCTTTAGCAATCCTTATTGATGTAGCAAACAAACATGATGCACCAGGGTATTGATGACCAAGGTGGCATTGTATCCATTACATGGACTTTGGAGCTACAATCAATGAGTATTATTTCTCATACCAGACATATGAAAACCTTGTTAGAATGTGTGGGTTAGAAGTTCAGAGCATTTTGGACCAGTGCACAAAGAGGTATGAGGAACCAAACATGAAAGGCCACTTTAGTTACTTGAAACAACTTCCAAACACACAAGGCAAGTATTGTCCATGGTAGTATTATAAAAATATCCAAGAAACTGAGCAAACAAAAAAGACACTCAATTTCCCCCATTCCTTCCTCTCTAAATCCTTATGGACATCCTCAAGAGATCCTGGGAATGAGTCAATAAGATAAATAAGAAAGATAAAATAACAAAAAGATAAAAAAAATGTTGTTGTATCACTTGCCATATCTGTTTTGAGGTTTTAGGTTGTTATCTGTTATTGATGATGTCTATTGTAGGAATGATCTATCCGTTAAGACATATCTCAGGATGTTGATGCTGAATTGTCAATAGATAGGTAGTTAACACTTTGGCATTGTTTTAGTCAGTTTGTGATCAAATCTTTGTGATTGTTTGCTTGAAACTTCTAGCTTTTGATGTTGCTTTGTTTATTGTTTGTTTTTTCAAAGGGTGAAAATGACAATTTTTTATTATGGATGGAGAGCTTATTGCGGATAGATGACAAAGGAGATAGGAATTTTTTGTGATTTTTTTATTTACTTGAGGTTTTTTTTGTTGTTTTTGGGAGATTTAGAAAAAAATAAGGGGACCTAAAGGGACTGACCTAGTGCCTTGAGGGTTGATCAAATATTAGCCTTACCTATGTGCAAGCTCAGAGAATACGTAGTTTGACTTGTTTGACTCAAAGCATAATTTTCTTTTTGTATTTTTTGATGTCTTTCAACTTTGTTTTGATTTTGTTTGTTTTTTGGATGTTTTTTATTGTTTTGATGTTGATAAGATATTAATATGTAGGGATATCAATAGTCTTTTGAAATCTTGTTGATAGCAAGGCTAAAATTGATTGAGTTGATTAAGTAATTTTTGATAATGATAACATTGTTGAGGATACACAACAATGCAAGGATAGTGTTGTCAAGATAGGAACAACATGATGAATATTGGGAAGGATACATCTGAAGATGATGATTGATTGATCGAATAACGATTGATCAAGATTTTGTAGCCAGGCTAGGAACAAGATTATCAAATGTTTTGATACCACATTAAAGTGTTTGCAAGATGCAACTGATATGGATTGTTTGAATTGTTTGGACAATGCCTAGATCACAATGTGAGCTAGAAGATAGGTCAATATTTATTCTGAAGTAAGTGTAAGTACCTGCCCCGAATGTCTAGCAATGTAAAAAATGCAAGGATTATCTTGTTGGATAACATGTTTGGATAGAGTATGCCCCTTTGGACAATTCCTCATGGCTCAAATAATGTTGGATAGGATAGGATTAATGATAGTAACCCATGTCAAGATGTTTACCATAAGCAAGTGTGAAGTGTACACCAAACTTTTTCTAAGATCAAGATAAGTTGGATTAGGATTAAAATGGGTTGGATGAATGGTTCATGGATTTATTAGATAAGATGGATGGATGATGGATGGAATGTTGGATTTTTTATGGATAGGCTGAGATGCTTCCACCTAAAATGGCACACGTAGATTTTCAATTTTACTCATGATGCATGTTTGCCAGGTTTTCATCATGGTACTTGTCCAAAGCACCATCATAGTGATTTTCACTAGAGGACAATTTTTTTCTTGACTATTTCTCTTTTTTATTATTATATATTATTATTATTATTTTGATGTCACACAAGACACCTGTTTACCAGGTTTTCACCATGGTGACAATTTTTTTGATTTTTCATGTTGAACCACCTACTAGTGTTGATGTAGATGTTGTTGGTGCTAATATAGGTGTTATTGTTGTCATAATGTGCCAACAATATCCCACTTGAAGGATATTTTTTTCTAAGATACAAGCGCTTGAATGTAACCCCTAATATTTCTTATCTCCTTTGTTGATACCGGAGTTAACCTTGCCTAGATGTGCACATCAGGATAGGGTGCTCTTAGAGTCCTTATCATAAAGAGTTATCACCAACACATGGTCAATGTGATATTTGAATAGCATGGATGGTGAAATGCGTTGAAGGATATGAGATTCAGATGGATTGGTCAATAGTTTAAAATCTTTGAATCTCCAAACTTGGGGTGATGAGAAATGATGGGTGTATATGGAGATTCGATTAGGACCAAATTATTGATATAACTTGTAGGTCACTCTTGAAACTTTCTTTTGTATCACTGGACATTTTTTCATGGATGATCTTCCCTTTTTTATTTTTCCCCATAGTTTCTTTGACTAATGGAGTTTTATAGGGATGATTTTCTTGCTTTTGCTTTGCTATCCATTGGTATTTGCTTTGTCCATTTTGTTTTATTGATTCTTGTGCTTCAATGACTTGTTCCTTTCTTTTATATAATTTATTCTCTTGTTGTTGGTCCCAATTGGAGGGTTGAAATGTGTGTGGATGACGATTCATGATAGGCTAGTTGTAGCATTGATTGTGGTTTCATCATAAGGACTCTTTTGTGCTTTCTATGTTGATGTTTGTGTTAGGTAAAGTTTCCCCCAGTATTATAGAGGTATCACTAATATGTTTAAATTTCTTAATTGTTGAATAACCAAGACCTTGATGCTTAGGATTTTCAATAATCTGCATTGGTTCTAGGATACCCTATTCATGTACGCCTAATCCTCTGCCTTCATAGTGCATTCATTGAAAAAAAATATTTGCAATAGGATATGATTTACCTTGGAAACAAGGTGCTAATCCTTCTTTGCTCTGTTGTGGATCTTCAAAAGTGATAGCTTCTTCATTGGTAGGATAGCTTTCTCTGATAAAGGTAAGTGATCCAAGTTTATAAGTGATAGGATCCTCCATATGTGGGATAACTACCTAATTGATATCTTCAGCATGATCCTGTGAAATATCATATTTTAATGTTTCTTCAAGAGGTGTTGATGATTCACAACCCATGTAAAGGTCTTCCTCATTATTCATTTTTGATATGCCTTCACATGATGATTCTGATTCACAACTTATGTAGAAGTCTTCTTCATGATCCATTTTTTATATGTCTTTGGATTTTATTGTCTTGATCATGTGTAAAGATGTTAAGAATAGGAGACTCTTATTCCTTGGTAATGATATCAAGAGTATGAGACTCTTGTTTTTAATGAATATCATCTACATGTCCATTAGGAGTAAGCATCTCATGGGTAGATGTATGTGAATTTGGTATATGGATTTATTCTTCTTTTGGAAAACATTGGATGTCTTGGAAGATATCTACCAAGTCATTATAGTATTTTAATGATAGGGATTCTTGATCTTGACTTTATGTGGTATTATCTTCGATATACTTTGGTTTTTTCTCTTGACATGAATCAATTTCAAATAAGGGATCTCTTGTAAAGGATCCTTGGATTTCCTTGAAATGTGGACATATGGGTGATAGCTCTTTGGCTTAGATTTTTTGCATTGGGTATAAGTGTTGGATTAAGAGTCTCTTGATCATCAATATGTACTACCATGAGGTTGGAGGATGTCAATATATCTTGGATTGGATTGTTGCTAGACTTTGGTGATTGATTTTGATCATGCTTGGGATTAAATTCGTGATGTATGTCCTCTTGCTCATGGGATGATGTAGAGACATTGTCAACATGATCATCGGTATATGGATCTTGATCATTGTCTTCAGCATTTGAGATATTGTTAATGTTTTCAACCATGAGATCAAATGATGTTAAGATTTCTTGAATTGGATCATTGTTAGACTTTGGTGATTAATTTTGATCATGCTTTGGGAAAGAGTCTTGATGTATGTCCTCTTGCTCACTAGGAAAGGTAAAGGCATATTCAATGTGATCAGTGGTAGATAGATCTTGATCATTGTTTTCAAGTTTTGAGGTTGAGACATTGTCACTGTTATCATTAGTAGTTGAACCTTGAATGTTGTCTTTAATATCTATTTCTCTTTGATCAATAAGATCTTGGATGATTTTTTTGAGTGTAACACATTTTTATGCATCATGACCTTTTACTCCATGGTATTTACATTAGGCCTTGTCATCGTACCATGGGAATTTGATGATAGGTTCACCACTTTGTGATGGTTTAGAAAGTGTGATAAGTTTAGCATTGACTAATTTTTTTAACACTCCCTCAATTGGCTCCGCTAAAGGAGTGTATTTACGTTTCGTAGTGTGGTTGGATTGTGAGGCTTGTTGTGGTGGGGATGATTTTTGTATTTGAGATGGAATTTCTTGCTTGTTTTGAGATTGATGATTTTGATGATGTTGTAGTTGATGATTTTGATGTGGATATTGCTGATTTGGGGTTTGATATTGTTGATGGATTTGATTTTGATGTTGGGTGATCTGATTTTGATTTTGTGACAATTGATGTTGTTGAGTCACTTGATGTTGTGGAAATAGACTTTGTTGTTGATATGAATTGATGTTTTGATGATGTTGGAAGTGTTGTTGATGTGGATATTGGGATGATTGTGGGACGATGTTTGTTTTTTGTTGATACTCAATGTCGTGATGTTGAACATGTTGTTGATGATATGTCATTTTTTGTTTTAGTTCAAGTGCATCAACTATTTTCTCAAGTGAATTTAGGGAAATTTGATGTTGTAGATTTTTTCCTTGATGGTGATTTTGAAACCCTTGATAAGAGTGATTTTGATAAGGATGAGGATTTTGATTGAAAACTACCATGTGACAAGATGCACTAAAACCTTAATTATGGAAATCCATAGTTGATATATGATTGACATTTGTAGTATATGATGACCCCATGGGTGTATAGAGTGTACTGGATTTGGGTGATGGATTGATATTGCCATGTTTTGGGAATAGTTGGATGTTTTTATATGATGCTAATCCTTAGGACACAAAGTGTACAATACGTGGACCGATATGTTGCTCTGTATTTTCTAGAGGATATATTGATGATCTACTTGAACTATCCTTGAGGTTGCAAGAAAATGTTAATATCTTAGAAACTAAGAGAAAGGGAATAATCTAAGTTTTTATGTATGTGTGTATCCTAAAACTAGGTTGATTTTCTAATTTTCGATTTGGGGATGTGGAATGAAAGTTTGATAAGCTATGATAGTATGAATGTTGGTGTCCAAAATATTTTATGAATCTTATGTAAACCAAATCTAAAATGAAGGATGGTGATGTTCGATTTTGACTAATAGGTTTGTTGATGTTTTCTGATAACTGAATGGAGTTTGAGGTCAATGTTGAAAATCAGTTGTTCTTGACAATTTTGAGGCTATTCTATAAGTAGGTCAATAGTGTTCCCTATTTAAAGCAATAGTAGTAGTGTTTAAGATCAATAGTGGTTTTGTGTAAAGGAAATTGCAGCTAAGTTCAACAAAAGCGACTATGTTTTGACAGTGATTGTCAAAAACTAGAGACAACAAAAGTGACTATTTTGAGCAATAGAAACTATATTTTTGAATAGTGAACATATTTTTCAATAGCTACAAATTTTAGGTTAACCATGGGGTTACGATCCTAGGACATACTCAACTCCCAAAGAAGAACCAACATTTAAAGCACAACCAAACCAACCACCTAGTGATGATGACATACACCTTAAACATCAAGACAGATTTGCTAGGCAACAATATCAACCTCCTAACCCTATAGACATGATCATAGAGGAGTATGATAGTGATGAGGAAATCACTGATGAAGTACTTTTAGAACACTCCCAAGATCCAAAAATTCAAAAACTAATGGACAAGATGATTGGGAAGGATCCTAACACATATTTCCTCAAGCTAGCACAAAGTGGGGCCAAGCTACCTACAAACTTTAATGTTGAAATTCTTAAGGATCCCAATCTCATTCCTTTGGGAGACCAATCAGCAGCAAGAAAAATATCCAAAATAATGGTAGATCCCTAGATACCGCCATTGTTCTCAAACACACATATCAATGACCAATCTTTTCCCCAAAATGTGGAGAATCCATTATATAGGCATCCATCACAAATTGAACAAGACATGTGGTAGCTCAACATACTCAAGAGAATCCAAACCTCTTGAAAAATCAAAACATGCCACCACATAATATTAACATAATGGGACCCAACATATATGAGAAATCTTGGAATACCCAACAACAAGGTCCCAATACTAATATGCAAAAAATGGGAAATCTTCCACCAAGACAACCACAACTACATGTTGACAACCCACCTCAAGGACAACACATGTATCAACAACCACCACAAGATTAGAGCATGTACCAAGTAAATGTTCAAAATCAAACTCAATACATTCCTCAACAACAATACTATAATCCTAACACACAAAATCAATATGATTCATCATCTACCCAATACCCTCAACATCAAACATACATTTTAACACCACCAAATTTCAATACCCAACATCAAACATAGGTTCAACCACAACAAAACAAACACCTAGAAAATCAAGCACCCAATCCTCCACAACACAACATTGGTACACAACCTCCATCACAATACCAAACCTACATACCTCAACAACAACAACACAACATACCTCAACAACAACACAACATTCCTCAACAACAACACAACATACCTCAACAAAAACATAGCATACCTTAATAACAACACAACGTACCTCAACAACAACATAGTATACCTCAACAACAACAACATCATACCCTCAATACACAACATGCCCACATCGATCCTCAAGGACCCATCCATCATCCTACACCCACAACATGGCCCAAGGGCCATCATATATACAAACCCCGCAATATAAGTCACACAACATTGAAAGGAAACAAGGTTATGATGTCTCTCCTTATCAAACAAATGCACTAAGTGATGATGTAAAATTACAAATACAGAATCTCAACCAAAGGATATCAGCCATCCAAATTGGAAAACTGAAGAAGAGCTATGCTCTACAAGACATATGTCCATATCCCTTTGATCATTCCTTATCCATGATACCTTTCCCCAAGAACTTTGAAATACCAAAATTTGACAAATACAGGGGAAGAGGAGATCAAATAGAGCACATGTGAGAATTATC
Organism: Sequoia sempervirens; assembly: GCA_007258455.2. Classification (NCBI taxonomy): domain Eukaryota; kingdom Viridiplantae; phylum Streptophyta; class Pinopsida; order Cupressales; family Cupressaceae; genus Sequoia; species Sequoia sempervirens. The sequence goes on from VDFB02000011.1 coordinate 7,624,014, forward strand.
AGTAGTTTACATGGATGTAAAACACAATGATACCTATTTAATGAGACTTTTCCCATGAAGTCTCAGTGGTGTCGATATCAAGTGGTTCTCTCATCTACCACCTGGTATCAAAACCTTTGATGAGTTGTCAATCATTTCTCATACAACATAGAGCAAGGCATAATGGTTCCTGATCTATACAAAATTAAACAAAACCAAGGAGAATCATTTGCTTCATATCTATAGAGATGGAGACATAAAGCTAGCAAATGTAAATGGCCCATTCTCGAGAAATAGCTCATAGAAATATTTTTCTCTAACATGAAAGAAAACATTAGCTACCAACTCACCATGTTGTGCCCTAATAATTTTGGAGAAACCATTGAAAAGGGTTTAGTCATCGAAAGAGCTCTCATAGTAAGGGGAGTCATTAAACTATATAACAAAAAATACCAAGCTTCAAATTCTAATGATAAACCAAAAACATGGGCAAAGAACAAAAACGTTATCAACGATGGAGTGGTAGATGAAAAATTTGTGTGTAACGTACAACCACCTAGAAATCCATAGAACAATGTCCAAGCAACTCAAGAAACTACCCTCAAAACAATGCTCAAAATAATCGGCTCACGTATCCTCAGAATAAATAGCAAAGTAATTAGTAAACAAATCAAGGGAAGGATATTCAAAGAGGTTTGCCGAGGCAGAATAATAAAACTAGGAGAAAATTCACTTTCATTGGGAGAAACTCTTGAGTTAGTTATGCATAAACTCATCCAAAAGAACCTTATTAGGCTTCCTAATCCTAATAAAACAACTTATAATGAAACAAACTTCAAACCCCCTCGGTATAATGAGAATGGTCAATGTGAATTACACAAGATCAAGGGTCACACAACAAATTAATTGTATGAGACTTAAGAACATCGTACAAGACTTAATAGAAAAAGGAAAGGTCGACATTGAATATCATCCTGGGCCCTCTAATAATGGAGACATGGGAATATACAAGGATTCACTCCCCTATCATTCTATGGGAAATGACAAAGGTAAGGGACAAGATTACCGAAAATCCAACTTCACCTACAACGAAGTCGTAGGAACCATTTGTCAAGCCGATCGCAATATCAATATCATGACCATACTAGGAAAAAGCCCCAAATGTAATGTGACTACATGAAGAGGAAAAGTCATGATCCAAGGAGCCCCACTTCTAGCCAAATTCACCATCAAACCTTCCACCGACTATAGCATTGCTGACCAATTGAAGAAAACTCCAACATTGATCTCTATCCTTGAACTTTTAAAGTTATCACCAACACATACAGAGATCCTAGAGAAAGCTCTCATTGAATCTTCAATACCTAGCGATCTTGACACTAATCAATTTCAAGCCATGTTTGGTACCATCACTTGGTATTTTTTGAAAAAAACCTTCCCCAAAGGTCCTTCCACAATCAAGCTTTGTATCTTGAGGTTTGTGTCCATAAACACAAAATCAAGAGAGTCCTAATAGATGGGGGTGCAGGTTTAAACATATGTACCCTAAAAATGGTAAAGCAGTTGGGATATTTTGATGATGTGATTGAAAATAACAAGAGTATGAAAATAAGGGCTTATGATGATATGGAGAGAAACTTTGAGGGCACAATAAGACTTCCAATACAAGTAGGGCCAACAATAGTAGAAAAAACTTGTCATGTACTAGATCTTGAGTTGCCATATAACCTTCTCTTGGGATGTTCGTGGATCCATGCAATGCAAGTGGCCCTGTCAACCTTTCACCAATGCTTAAAATTTCCTTACAATGATAAGGAAGTCATAGTATACACCGATCTTGAACCCTTCCATTACTGCTCAAACTTGGAGGAGAAGTACAAAAAGCTCCTTCAAATACCTAGTAACAACATATCATTCCACTCATTTTCTTATGTCAATCTCGCATCACTTGCTTCATCCTCAACTCTATATATATCAATCAATCCTCCTAAATTTGAACTCGAGATCCAGGTGCTTGACAAGGGTTGTGGAGAATACCATTCCAAACAATCCTATGTATTGGGGAGCTTTCGTCATCACCAAACTCCTATGGGCAACCAAAGGAAATAAAGCATGTTCAAGCTATCACATATGAAGTCAAACCCACTATCTTTACCAAGTGGGGAGACATGAAGGATGAAGTGGTATTCGAAGAGGGCCTCTCATCATGGATCTATAAAGAAGAACAAGAGGAATAGAAACAACTACATCCCCTTCATGTGGATCTTAGCAACAAAGGTTATCAGATAGAAAGAATTGTGGGATACACTGGAAAAGGTGGCCTTGGTTTACATGAACAAGGTATAAGAGAACACGTCATAATAGAACAATATAAGAATAACATGGGACTAGGTTATGGTTTGATAGATATGGTTACCCCAATCGTTGAACTTACCTCTTATCAGGAAATAGCTCCTTTCTACCATCGTTAAGATGTCAAATAACTATAATTTTATTGATGACAACCTAACAATCGTAGACCTATTTGAAGACTTTGGCATAAATACCATCACCTTCAAACTTACAACTAAGGACTACCATACTGAAATAGACTCCAACGAATGGGAATGGGAGTCTTGTGCCTCTATTGACTATGACCCAGATACCCTCTAGGACTTTGATAACTCTGCTATCCTTACCTTTTCCCCATCCACATCCACCATAAGCTTGGTTGATAACAATGATAGCTTACCCTTACATTACTTGTAGTTGATCGATTGGGATCAACAACATCACACACCTGTTGTGAACCTATTCAAAAACAACGAAGCTACAGCTCATGGGAATTCAATAGGGTATCCATCAAGGAGATCGCGAGGCTAGTTTTTTCGTAGAACTAGAACAAGGAGAATACTTAGGAGGGGAGATTGAGTCTTCTAGTCACAAAATTGAAATGAAAAATTTTAAAAACAAAATGAGATCCCCTAGGGAAAAACACAATGTGGCTCTATCTTATCATGAAAAAGGAAAAAAAAAAGGATGTATATGAAGGTGAAAACCTCCTTGAGGCACCCGAAGATGGAGGATTTAATCTCCCCATTACAAAGTATCAGGAAGAATCAACAACATTGGTTGAAGGTTCTAAACCTATCAATGTTGGAACAACAAAAACACCTAAAGTAACATATCATGCAGCTTCCTTAGATCCTAAGGAAAAAGTCAACTTCACGAGATTCATCAAGGAACACAAGATCAACTTTTCCTTATAGACATATGCAGATATGCCTGGGCTAGATCTAGCTTTAGTGGTACACCATCTAACGGTATGCCTTGCATCAAAACCTGTTAAGAAAAAGCTTCACAAGATGCACCCATAGATTGCATTGTTAGTCAAGGTGGAGCTTCAGAAACTACTAGACATGGGATTCATAAGACCTATACACTATCCTGAGTGGGTATCTAACCTCATACCAATATCAAAACCCACTAGGGGCATACGGATTTGTACAAACTTTAGGGATATTAACAAAGCATTTCCTAAGGATGACTTCCCCCTTCCTAACATTGACATAATAGTGGACCTAACTATTGGTCATGAAATGCATTCACTAATGGATGATTTTTTCCAAGTACAATCGGATAAAGATAGCCCTAGAATATCAACACAAAACAAATTTTACTTGTGCATGGGGAACTTTTTGTTGGAACATCATGCCATTCGGTTTGAAGAACATAGGAGCCACATATCAAAGAGAAATGACTACCACTTTCCATGACATGTTGCACATCACCCTAGAGGATTATGTAGATGATCTATTAGCTAAATCAGTCATAAGACATGAACAACTAGCTAACTTAGCTAGGATATTTGACAAACTAGAGGAATATAACTTGCATCTAAATCTAAACAAATATGTGTTTGGTGCAACATCAGGGAAACTTTTGGGCTACATTGTATCTAGAAGAGGTATCTAGGTGGATCTCGCTAAATTCAAGTCTATCTTGGAAATGCCTCCCCCAAAAACATTGAAATAGCTACACAGTCTACAAGGCAAGCTTCAATCTATCAGAAGGTTCATTGCACAACTAGTAGATAAATGTCATCCATTCACACACTTGCTACACAAAGATGTAGCATTCAAATGGGACGAAAGGTGTGATCAAGCTTTTCAACAGCTAAAGGACTATTTTCTCACTCCTTAAGTATTGATGCCTTCAATTCAGGATAAAGCGATGATTCTATATGTGTCCATAACAACAACAGCTTTGGGAGCTCTATTAGCACAAATTGATGAACAAAATAAAGAACAAGAATTTTACTACATTAGTCGTACCTTTGTTGGCTATGAGTTGAATTATACATCCATTGAACAAGCATGTCTATTAGTTGTCTTCACAACATAAAAGCTTAGGCATTACATGTTAAATAGACAAATCAAGTTGATATCTAAGATAGACCCCTTGAAATATCTCTTGGCAAAGGAAACTCTTATAGGAAGAATCGCTAAGGGGATCATGATACTTAGCGAATTTGATAGAATATGTCAATAGGAAAGCCATCAAGGGACATGTATTAGCAAATCAACTAGCAGAAGTGCCATTGAAGATCATCAACCTCTCATAGCAAAATTTCCAAACAAGAGCATCCTACTAACAACTCAATCAACCTGTTGGACTATGTATTTTGACAGATCCCATACTCAACACAACTTAGGGGCTAGTATCCTATTTCTCACACCACAAGCAGACAATATACCAAAATCATATAGGATTGCCTTATACAAATAATGTAGCCAAATATGAATCATTGATCACTGGGCTTAAAATGGCTATGGAATGCAAAATTAAGGAACTACAAGTCTATGGTGACTCCCAGTTGGTCATAAGGTAGGTCAAGAATGAATACCAGACTAAAGATGACAAGCTCATGTTGTACAAAAGGATGGTGGACAACTTCAAACAATATTTTTTTGTCATCATCTTTGAACAAATCCCAAGAGTTTACAGTAAAGCAATTGATGCTATGGCTACTATCGGATCACTCCTTGGCATACCTGAGAACGTTCCTAGATAAAAATTCTTGGTAGAACAATTGCTTATACCAGCATTTGACCCCAAAATCTAAACTAGTGTGTGATGTTGTTGGTCCTGACTCACCTTGGTATGAGGACACATTTTCCTATATCCAACACAAAATCATACCACCTCAACTAACAACCAAACAAAAGAAAACCTTCATCCTCCATCAAACTTCCCGATTTACAATCCTAGGAGACACCTTATATCGTCGAAGACTCAATGGTATGTTACTCTAATTTCTTAATGCAGAAGAAGTGAAAACTGCCTTGCAAGAGGTACATAAAGGTGTTTGTGGATCCCATGCTAGTGGACCAAACCTAGTCCAGAAGATACTTCAAACAGGGTACTACTAGCCATCAATGGAGCAAGAAGCAGTTCATTATTCCAAAAAGTGTCATCAATGCCAACAACATAGAGATCTTGTACATGCACTTGCACAAGAGTTGTGTCCTATCACTACTCCATGACCCTTCTCTTGGGGATTGGACCTAATAGGAAATATATCACCAACCTCATCCAATGGACAAAAAATCATCATCACTTCTATGGATTACTTTACAAAATGGATAGAGGCTATTCCTCTAACCTATATCACTATATCACAAGGAAACAAATAGCTAATTTCATTCTTAGCTATTTGATATGTCGATATGGCATCCCAAAAACTATCATAACACATAATGGAACTCTATTTAAGAACCAAGATGTCTATGAACTCTGCTCAAGATTCTTTGTCCAACACCATTTTTCAACCCTATATTATACCCAAGGAAATGACCAGGTCGAAGCATCCAATAAAACTATCCTAAAAATCATAAAGAAAACTATTAATGATGTTGGTTATGACTGGCACTTACAGCTAAACCCAGCCTTATGGGCTTATAGAACCAACATCTGCACACCTATAGGTGCAACTCCCTTTTCCTTAGTCTACAGATCCAAAGCAATACTGCCTATAGAGATTGAAATCCCATCCCTGAGAGTATCATTGAAGGATCTTGTTAGCAATGAAGAGTATCAGGTATCAAGACTCAATGAGCTTGAATTCCTAGATGAACGATACTTGAGTGCATTGAACCATCTACATGGCTATCAAAATCGTCTCAAGTGAAGCTACAATAAGAAAATAAAAAATAGGAACTTTCAGGTTGGTGACTTGGTCCTAAAGGAGAACCAAAAGGTCCAACTAAATCAAGATGGGAAAGGTAAGTTTGAACCAAATTGGCTAGGTCCCTATATTATTACTGTTACCAAATTTTTGCCTCGGCTCAATTGGTGAAGTCGGCTGAATGTTATTTATCATAAGGTGGAATTGCATTTAAGTTCAAATGTTGATTCACGGTTTTTATCATTATTCGTTGAGTAATAGTTATGCTTTTAAAGAGGAGGTAGAGTTTTCAAAGTGCCATTCAGATGTTGCAGAATTAAAAGAAATACAGAATTGATAACATGAGCAAAATAGCATTTGAAATGCTTTCATTTATTTCATGAAAACTCATATTTTACAAGGCTTCTTTTGTTCTCGACAATCAGAATGATATTACAACATTGCATGAGAATGCATTTTCTTTTCAATTGAAAAGAAAGAATTGAAATCAAAGATACACACAATCCATAGATATAACTGTTACAACACATTGCTAATAGCACATTGCACTACTGAAGATACAGAAAATAAAACATATAAGTGACGGCATAATCATCATTGCCTGATTATCGACGTTTAATGTCGAATGGTGCACCTTGCCTTCTTGAGCTCCGTCGACCTGTAAGAGGAAAAGAGCGATGTCAGTGGCTCCGATTATGATGTAACTTATATGGAGCACCCGCAATAGTACAACATACTATCAACAATGCATTGAAACAATCAATCAAGTGCAGTACGAAAGAAATGAGTTGAAGGAGAAATAGCAATATCATGATCAACATGTTCTATTTTTATGCTAACATTGTTTGTTTCCTTGTGTAGGTATAGGTGAATCACGAAGCTGATCATTTTTTGAAGACCAAGCATGTGGAGGAAAACAGGCTCCCACAACGGTAGAGCTCGGCATGCTGCCCTATTCATTAATGGGTTGATTTTAAAGATACATTATCATGTTCATCAAGAGAAATGAAATACAGTTGGAGTAAAAACAAATTTATCCATCGAACAACTAAACCAATTGTGCATTCATAACAATCAGGTTCAGTTCATCAATCCATTCTATTCACAGTCAAGGATAGTGAGCAGGCATACATTATGCCTTAATGGTTTGATTTAATTTTCATCATGAAAGAGAATAGATTTTTTAAAAGCAGTTTAATAAGTGGAACATAAAAATGCATGAAGAGTGCCATGTTGCTCAGGCATACAAAGGACAGATATTGCATTCGAGTGTTGAATGAGTCACTAGTTTCAGTTGATTAATAAGTAAATCCTGCATTATGAATTGTAATAACAAAGTGATCATTCCAGAATGTTAAGGGAAGAGCAAGCATTGTCTTTCCAGAATGAATTCTGAGTTGTCAGTTATGCATATGAATTGGTGAGTAGAGGTGGTTCGTAGTGATGCAATGTTTCAATTTGTTGTCCCTGATTTTTGACTTGTTAAAAATTGGGATAACCAATTGAAATTTTGATTAAAATTGAAGGTTTTCTTCTCTATGGCACAAATTTCAAGGTGCTAAGATCAACAAATCTCAATTTTAAGTTTATAGTCCTTTTGGTTACTCCTTTTTACACATCTCGTCCGTTTTCGTTAAATTCTGAGTCATTTTTAGTGTGTTTTTGGTCAATTTCGGGTTTTTCTGACATCACTGCAAGTAGGAGTTTTTGAACTTCATTACAAGTTACTTTTAAATTTTCTTTTTAATGTCTTTAATAGAAATTTTTGAAGCACTTGCACTTTTAGGAACTTTTTGACTTCTTTACAAGTTACTTTTTATAAAGTAATTGTAATAGCTTTTAAAAGTTCTGATTTTCCTTATGTTCACTTGTAAAGACTTCAAAAAACTCCGATTTTCTTAAAGTCACTTGCAAAAGCATGAAAAAGGCCCGATTTTCACTTAATGGAACTTGCAATGTAATGATAAAAGCCTGATTTCACTTGCAAAAGCATGAAAAAGGCCCGAAATTATTTAAAGTCACTTGCAAAGGGGTTTTAAAAGCCCGATTTTATTTAAATTGACTTGCAATCACTTATGAAAACCCCGATTTTCTTTTTTTTGCTTACATTTGTCTTTTAAAAGTCCGATTTTATTAAATGACTTGTAAATATTGTTGAAAGACCCGATTTTCATGTTGAGTGACTTGCAATGAGCATGCAAAAGTCCGACGCCATTCTTCATCTGAGCAATTCGAGTCCTATTTCGCCTTTCTTCCTCTTTTCATGGAGATCTCATGAATCCATATGCTTAAAAATTGGGCTTTCACCTGTAAATATCCAAGTCTCTTTCTTTTTCTGAGTTTGTGGACGCGCCTAGGGTTTTCTTCTTCTTCTTTTTGTCTGCAATCAATATTTACAGGTGCGTTTTCTTTTCTTTCTCAGATTCTTGTAAACGTTTTTGTAAATATTTGTCTTTGTCTATGCTGAACATTTTTATTGAATGCGTTTTGTTCTTTTCCCTTTCGCATTCATTTTTCACTTCATAAAAACGCGTTTTTCTTTATTTTTTTCACACGTTTTTCTGTTATAATGAAACGTCATTCGCCTTTTGTCTTTTTCACTCACATTTGTAAATATATAAAAACGTGTTTTGACTCTAAATGACTTTCTCTATCTTTCATATGCCCTTCATGCTGAAACACGCCTTTCATTGTATACCATATGCCTTCTATCTTTCATTTATCCTCATTCTTAGACATGGATTTTATACAAAAACGTATTTCTTCTCCATTACCTTCATTCTATATGTTTCAGCTGAGAAATATGTGAAAACATCTTACTATTTTCTCCATTGTCTTCCATTTGCTCATTTCATTCACATTTCATTTTTGACCTACACCTCTTTCCATTTCATGGTCACTTACCTCTCCATCCCCATTTCCATTTTCTAAAACAGAAAAAGAAATACAAAAAAAAAATGATACTTTTTGTGGCAAATCGGGGTTTTGCTTATCTATTACAAGTCGGAGATTTTAATGAAGAACGTAAGCCTAAAAGTTTGTTTCCCTACTTGCAATGACCTTCCAAAATCCTGAAATACTCTTTCACTTGCAAAGTCTTTTCAAAACCCCGACATTCACTATTCACTTGCAACCGGTCTCCAAAATCTCGAAATACCTTTAAAGTGCATTAAAATCGAACTTTTTGTCCTTGACTACAAATGCAATTTAAAAGTTTTAACTTGCTTTTTGAAAAGTTGCAATCTAACTTTTTCATTTGACATGAAAAGTATATGTCCTTTTCACTCGTAATCAGCCCTCAAAAACCTGAAATGAATTATAATGCTCATTTCCTGCCCTCAAACAGCCAAATACCATTCTAAGTTTGAGCCTTTGCCATGTCTACGCCTGTAAATGTTGATGATGTCTTGACCTTATGGAACTTTCATCGCAGCCTTGCAGATTCTTGTTCGATGACGGAGGAACCTTCTTCTCCAACGAACAAAAAGATGAAGTAAAAATATGACAAATACCAAAATGAGATTCCACCTTCTCACGTTGTCTCGAACATTGCAGAAATCAGAGACACGGAGATTGGGCATGTTCATATGTCCGAGTTTTTGGGGAGAGCTGAGAAATCGACTTCTCATCATATGCAGTTGTTGTTTAAAAGTCATATTCATCTAGTTGCTTCCTTTCCTGTTGCTGCCCTAGAACCAGAGTTCATTCTTACGTGTGTGGCTCACTTTGACAGAGAATCCAAAACCATTAAAGATGATGATAGGAATGTAGTCATACGGCTTGATCCAGAAACCATTCATAGGGTTTTCAGAGTTCTAGATTCACCCATGTATTCAGATATTTCAATGAAGAGCGCTTTAGATCATTATGAGCATAAGAACGAAGATTGTAAACAGCATATCAATACCAAATGGCTTCTGAAGCGTCAAGCTGGTGTGTCTCGGTTGCCTAAGCTGTATCGATCTGACTTCAAAGAAGAGATCAATGATATCATCACTCTCTTGAGCAGAATTATGGGGTTGAAATTCTCTAATGTCTTTGAGAAATGGATGTACAAGTTCATTGTAGTGATTAGAAAGGCACAACACCCAATCTTCTGGGGTGAAATAATTAGTGATAGCTTATGTGAGCAGCTTGCACAAGTCCCTACCACGCTCACTTTCTATATGAATTCCTATCTAGTTTATATAGCAGCTTCATTGAGGCAGTTTCCAGGCCTTTCTACTGTTGGAGATAGATCTCTTGTCCCAGTCTGGGAATATTATGACCAGCTGCCTTTGATTCCCAGCAGAATTCATTACAAAAGAGTTCAAGATGCGTTCTTTGGCTATTTCATGTGCCTTTTTGACAAGAACTTGCAGAACAACAGAATATCAAATGCTGCTTGGAAAAAAGTCAATGAATATGGTTGCCTTTTTCTTTAGTTTCCTACTTTTACCTATATGACGGTTGGCTATTTTGAAGATCAGCCATACATGTTGCCGAGGTATCCTACTGATAAGATCATTTTAATGAAGCTAGCAAGACAATTGATGACAGTACATGCACCGCAAGCTTTGCAGCATAAAACTGGAGTGAGTATCTCATCTCATAAACCATTACAAATTGGAAGATACTCCTTGACAAGCACTTCAAAAGAAAAAGCTATGGAAACTGAGATTCAGGAGATCAAGTTAAAAAGATTCAAGGCTAGGGAAGATTTTGATTACAGAGGTATGAAGGACAAGATAAAGAGGGCCTTCACTCATGTGCATCGCCTTGAAGATATTTGGGCAGATCTCCGGACAGAGAAAGAAATCTATAAAATGGACTACTGCAGGCTTACAGTTGAACAGGTTATTGATTTTAATCTCACCCTAATTCCAGAAGGAGTAGTTGATGACGGGCTGATTTTAGATCTAGAATATGAAGATCAAAGAGTTGCTAACACTTCTATTCCAGCAATACAATGGTCTAATAAAGAATCAGTTTCTATCTTCAACAGATTTCAGTCAATCTTGGCTAATACTAACTCTTGGCTCAAGATTATAGGCATCAAGACTATAAAAATCAGAGTCAATAATGAAGATGATTCAGCTGGACCTGTTGGATTAAAATCAGAAGTTAGAGATAAATCCAAGGAAGGTGTTTCTTCTTCAGGAATGAGGATTAAGCTGAGAGTCGACCATGTTGTAGAACAACCCTTGGAGGAACCAACATTAAAAGGGAAGGAGGTTAGAGAGATGCAGATCCACATCATCAATCAGCAAGAAGGAGAAGTTCTTCAGTCTCCTACTACTCTAAGTATAATGTCTCCACATATTGATGTTGCTCCAGTATCAGTATTGTCTCCTATGTCTCAATTTGATAGTGACATTGATTCCTTTTCAACAGTTTACGTTCCTCCTATTGAAGTTGCTCTTCATACATCAACTTCATCAATGGTGACTGCTTCTATAGAAAACATACAGGATAATCTGGAGAATGTATTTGATGCTAATCCAATGTATCCAAACACATCATAGATAACACTTCCAAAAATTGATACATCTGCTACAAGCTTCGATTGTTTCATGGCTAATGCTGATCACAATGCGTCATCCAGTCAAGCTTTTGTTGCAATTCAAACTGAGACATCTCCAAGAGTAACAACTGTAACTCAAAATGAATCTATTGTTGTTTCAAATACTGTTGTTGTTTCAAATATAGATACATTGGATCTTCCTCCATGGTTGAGTTCAGACACTCTAAAGAGAAAGAAACAAGCAATCTCTCCAGATGTATTTGATTTCCAGCAGTTGAAGAGATCAAAGCCAAAAGCTACAAAGAAGGCTAAAACTGTTTCACGGGTAGTTGTGGACAGCAACAAAATGAAGTATGAGGAGATAACTGAACCCCTTGCAAACAAGTCACCAGAAGAAATGCAAGTTTCTGATTATAAATTCACAAGGGTGGATTTAGGCAAGCAGACACATGCTGGTATGATGCAAGACGCTCAAAATTTTGTAACTGTTCTAACACATAGTTACAATGAACTTTTGGAAAAGAAGGAAAAGCTGAAAGAAGAAAATTCACAGCATATCTCAGTTATTCAAAAGATTTCCAATTCTTCAGAGCAGGTTAATCCATTAACTTCTTTCACTTCTGAAGAATCAGTCAAGCAATTGGAGAAAATTGCACAAAAATCCAAAGCAATTGATTCTTGGGCAACACAGTTGATTGATCAAAGCATTCCAATGATTGAAAAGACATTACAAGTTCTAAACAATGTCAGAATAGCAAAAATAAAGTTGAATCAAACTTTGGAAGCTTTCCAGCAAAGTTTAGATTCACTTGAAAAAGATTTGAAAATCTGGCATGAGATGGATCAAACCAAGCTACAAATTCTATGCAGCAATTCAATTCTACCAAACAGAGAGAAATACATAGAATTTGAAGAACTTATGACAAACAAGTCATTGGTTATTCAAGATCTCATCAAAGATATTCAAGCTACTCTAGAAATGAATGATGAAGTTCAGCAAGACATCCTTTCTAGCTTTGAGAAAATCCCTTGCACAGTTTTAAATCATGAAGGTGAATTACTTGCAGCTGATATGGTCACTACAGAGATGGCAGCAAATCTTCGTCAAGAGCTGGAATCAGAACATTTTACCATGGATTTGATTCACAAGTTTGTCAATCATCGAATGATCCTTGATAAAATGCAAACTGTTTATGAAGAACATAGACTAGTGACGATAAGATATTTTGATGTAATCTTGAAGACTGTTGCAGTTGCTAAGAACACACTAGGCCCCGATCTAGCTGAGTTGCAAGAAATTATCAGCAGATTTCAATCTTTCAAAGCTAGGATTGATATAGAATAAAGTGTTTTATCTTTATGCATTTTTGTTTTCGACAAACTACATGTAAAAACAGATTTTGTAATCGCAAGTACTTCTTTCACTTGCAGTTTTGTAAATTGTAATTACATGTAATCTAATTACAAGTCAAATTACAATAGGACTTGTAATTTAGAATAAGTCAATTACAAGTAGTTGGTGGTTGAGAGAATTTCTCAAGTTAGTTGGGATCCTCCCACCTTTTTCTCATAACCTCTCTCCTATAAATACTTGAGAGGGTCCTTTGTAAACATATCTTTTTGGCAAGCAAGAAAACTCTGCAGAATTTTGTACTCATAAAGACTTTGAGCTTTATAATTACAAATTGTTCATTTTCAAATAATATCAAAGAGTTGCAGATTTCAGACTTTGTGTTGAATTCTCACTTTGTGTCCATTGTGTTCTTATGTCATTTTGGGCATTGCTTTGTGATCATTTGAAAGTTGAGAAAGATTGCTAGGGAGAGCTTCAATTAATATATTTTCAGACTTTGTGTTGTCAATATTGAAGATTGAATTCATAAATTAGAAGTTAAGAAGAATTGCAAGTCTTTGTGCTCATGACGATTCCAATTCATAGTAGTAAATAGATACATCATATTTTCAGACTTTGTGCTGTTTATTGCTGCATATCATCATTAGAGTTATCTTTTAAAAAGGGTAGATAGGATTGTTGATTTTCAAGACTTTGCGCTTGAGGTTGTTTTCCCGTCCCGAAGGAAGTGACGGAAGTCTTTGAGCTTTCAGGAAACTTCATTTCCTTTCCACTGATTTTATTACAAACTACTGTAAGAGTTTTATTTAGAAGTTAATCCTACTTTTTCTGAAAAGAGAAAAAAGTTTAGTCTTTCCTGAAACAAGAGGAGAGATTATTGTTCCACCCATATTTGTTTTCAGTTATTTAGATAGGGGGATCCTTCCCTTAAATAGGAGAGTTTAACTCACACGCTGTGTTGAAATTACCATTTTGCTAAACCTTCTTAGTTTACAAAATATTCAACCAATAGTTTTTGGTGACTCCGTTGGGGATACGAACACATTTGAAAGTCTCTCGCTTTCTTTTGAAGTCCAGTATTCTAAATCTGTTTACTTGGTTTTTGTTTTGCTTATACGCTGGAAGGAATTCATTTTTACGTTCGTCGTAAGAAAGGACAAAGTTCTCAAGAAATATCTCCAGGTGAACAATCTAATTTTGAGTTGCTCACTAGTATATCGTCTCTTTCACGAACTACTAGCTTCCCTCCATCCAAGAAGAAAAAACCTATTCCAAGTGAACTTTTTCCTTTCTTTTTGAAGCCGTTAAAATCTTCCGTTTCTATTATGGCTGCTGCTGCTGCTGCTGTTGCTCTTCCTGGTCCTTGGGGAGCAGCTTTTGGTCCTTTGGCTTTAACGCCACCTCTTCATGCTCTTCCACAAGGTTCTCAAAAAAATCTTCCTAAGTTTTATGGAGATGGTAAACAACATCCTGATGAACATATCAAGTCCTTTTATATGGCTTGTGGTGTTCTTGGAGCTGAACACGAAGATGTTGTTGTTTTCCTTTTTGTTGAAACTCTTCAAGGTATTGCAGCAGATTCATTTTATAACTTGGCGGCTGGTGTAATTACAAATTGGGACACTCTCAAGACTAAGTTTGAAGAAAATTTCAAACCTACTGAAGATGAACATGCTTTGTTGGCTCAGCTGACTCAGATGAAGAAAGATGCACATGAAGGCATGCGTGAATTCATTGCTAAGTTCAACAAATTAGCAAATAGAATTCCTCTTACTTCTCAGCCTACTCCTGCAAATCTCAAGTGTTTCTTCATCAATACTCAGCTGCCTGAAGTTAGTTTCTTGTTGAGAAGAGTTGTTCCAACTGATTTGACTCATGCTCAAGTCCTTGCCACAGAGATTGAAGATGATTTGATCTTGGCTGGTAAAATTCGTAAGGATCCTAATCGGTCCAAGGGAAATTCTTCTTCTGAGTCTCTTGTTGTTGGTTCTATAGATCCTATGGTGCAGAAATTAGCCAATGAACTTCTTGCTCTAAAGAAGCAAGTTACACAAGCTCCGTTTGCTGCTCCATATAAGGATATTCCTAGGAGGATATATCATAATTCAGCTTCAAATTATGCTACTAAAAATCAGCCTAAGCTGCTTCAGGTGGCGCTCGAAATGGTTTTTTGGGTTTGACGCGATGGAGCGTTTTGATGTGGTTAGCTAGTGGCGGTTCTCAATGGAATTCAATTGGATGGGCGGTGTCATGGTGGCGAGGACAACACAGCTCAGGATTAACTTCCCTTTTTTGATGTAAGGGTTTAAAGGGTTTCAATGTTTGTATGTGCTCTGGGGAGCTTTTTTAATGGTTTATGTTCGTTGTAAAGCCCGCGGGGTTTTCTTCTTAAAGCTATATTGTAAACTTCCTTTCTTATTAATAAAATATCAACTTTTACTGATCAAAAAAAAAAAATCAGCCTAAGCTGCCTCCTCCTCCAGAAAGGCTTGCACTTGAAGCTCCTCCACAGAAATCAGCAGTTGGATATTATGAGTTTGATCAAAATGAACCTTCTTCTGCTGATTTTCAAGCTGAAGATGATGTTGTCTTTTATCAAAGTGAAGAAGAAGCAGCTGGTGACTCCACTATATAGTACATGCATTATGATAATTCAATACCAACTGATAATGATCATACTCAAGCATATGTTGTAATGACACGATCCTAGACTCGATCAGCTCAACAAGATGAAGAAGCAAAGGCAAAGAATAATGTTCAAGTGCCCTTTACTATTGCTAAAAGAGGAACACCGCTGCCTACCTTGCCCAAAGATGCAGTGAAGAATCAAGTAAGTAATCTTTCTAATGCCTCTTCTAATGAGCCAAAGACTAGTATATCAAATCCTAAGTCACAAGCTGAACATACTACTTCTGCATCTTTAGCAAAATTCTTTTCAAGCTTTTGATATCATTGATCATGCTAGGAAGACCAAAATTCAAATGTTTGAAGTTGAGTATCTTCAAGCTAATCCTAACCAATTTGATAGATTGGTAAAATTTGTGAAGAATAAGGACACTCGTCCTATTTTAAGCTCTACTGAAAGTACTCCTGTTGTTCAAGAAGCTAAGAATCTACCTAATAATTTGATTACCATTCCCTCTTCGATTCTGGGAAAGATAGAACCTTTCTATATTTCCTTACTTATTAATGGTTTCAAATTGAGTAATTGTGTTATTGATTCTGGTGCTTCGGATAATGTTATGCTGATTAAGGTGGCCAATTGTCTTGGTCTAACTCTTACCAAAACTTTTGGTAGTTGTTATTCAATGGATAACAAACAAGTGCCCTTAATTGGGAAAATCAAGGATGCGCAATTTTCTTTTGCAGCATTTCCTAATAAGAAAATAAAGATGACAGTCCTGGTTGCTAATGTTCCTGCTTCTTATGGTATGTTACTTGGGCGTAATTTTTGTAAGGATGTAGGAGGTGAGCTTAATATGGATATGACAGAAGCCATGATTCTATCAAAGGCGTTGTGCACAAATTAGTTCCTGAAAAAGAAACTAAGTATACGGTGATGAAGTGTGATGATCCGCATGTACAAATTCTTTTTGAATCTGCTGGTTTTGGGAACTATTACCTCCACATTGATGAAGTTTCTGAGTTTGCTGAAGATTGGCCTTCAAGTGATTCAAATTCTCCATTACTTTCAGCAAGTGAAGGCTATGTTCAATCTGATGAAAATCAAGTGTCAGAAGTTAATTCTTCCGATTCTCAAAATGAAATTGAAGATGTTTCATCCTCCAATGCAAATGAGGATATTCAATCATTTTCTCAACCAGAAGAAACCCATTCACACCTGATCCAAGAAGAAAATTATGTTCCTTTTCAAAATGTATCTATTTTTGAAGAAGGCAGTTCCAGCAATTCAAGTTCTAAAGGTAATCTTGGGTCAAATGATGTTTGGACTCTTGAGTTCGATGGCAGTTGTGCTGCTAATAGTGTTGGAGCTGGTGTTGTTCTTATTTCTCCCAAAGGAGAAATTTTTCCTTATTCTTTCAAGCTGCAATTCGCTAATACGAACAACACAGCAGAATATGAATCGTTGTTGTTGGGTATGGCTATTGCATTAAACAGAGGAATCAAGAATCTTCACGCTCAAGGTGATGTTGAATTGGTTGTTTGTCAAATAAGAAGTATATATCAAACAAAGAACGAAAGGCTCAAACACTATCGCAACCTAGTGTGGGAGAATATTGAAAGTTTTGATGCTTTCAGCATATCAGTGGTTCCACGTGATTTTAATGACAGCTAATTCTTTGGCAGTTTCAGCTACATTATTGATTCCACATCTTGATTTTAATCAAGATAAATATATCATTGAATTGATCTGTAGGCCTAGTGTACCTGATAATTGGGATCATTGGCAGATTTTCAATGATGACAAACAGATTATTAACTTTCTTCACACTGAAGATGGTTTTAACAATCTGTATTTTGAAGGAAGTAATTCTTCTTCTTCCTCAGATTCTATGTCTGATACTTCATCGGAGCCAGATGAAGAAATTCTTCAGCTAAAGGGTAGTAAAATCCCTAAGGGGTTAGTTTCGTTGGAGAGACTTTTTGATAAGCATGATCGCTATATCAAAAGCCAACAACATGAGGCAAATACCGATTCTCATATGGGATATGAGAAATATAACATTGGATCTAAAGAGAATCCAAAGTTTGTCAACATTGGCAATAATTGTACTCTTGAAGAAAAAGATCAGTTTATTCAACTCTTACGTCAATATAGTGATGTATTGGCCTATTCTTATGATCTTAAATCTTTTCAACCTAATGAAGTGCAGCATGAAATTTCGTTGAAGCTGGATGCAGTACCATTCAAGCAGAAGCAATGTCAGTATAATCCAAAGATCTCAGGTACTATTTACTCCGAGATTCAAAAAATGCTAGAGGCGCAAATTATCTTTCCTATCCATCATTCAACATGGATAGCCAATATAGTTCCAGTGCGTAAGAAGAATGGAGAGATACGTATCTATGTTGATTTTTGCAATCTCAATCAATTGTCGCTTAAAGACAATTATCTGTTGCCAATAATGGATCAAGTGCTGCAAACTGTCACTGGAGCTGAAATGATGTCTATGTTGGATGGATTTTCAGGTTATAATCAGATTGAGGTAAGTGAATCAGATCAGCATAAAACTGCATTCACTACTCCTTGGGGTACATTTTCATATCACATAATGCCCTTTGGATTGATTAATGCAGGAGCAACTTTTCAGAGAGCTATGGATCTTGCTTTTCATGGTATCTTGGGTAGGTATATTGTAGTATATTTAGATGATCTTACTGTTTTTTCTAAAGATCGTGAAAATCATCTTTTTCATTTAGAAGATGTGCTGAAAAGATGTCGCAAGCATGGGATTTCTCTTAATCCTAAAAAGTCAATTTTGGGGGTTACTGAAGGGAAACTCCTTGGGCATATTGTTTCTAAAGAAGGAATTAAAATTGATCCATAACGAGTCAATTCTATTCAAAATCTTTCTTTACCAGCCAGCAAGACTGCAGTTCATTCTTTCTTTGGAAAGATTAATTTCTTGAGAAGATTTGTGCCTGATTTTGCTAAGAAGACACGTCATATTGTTGATATGATGAAAGGGAAGTCTACTTTCTGTTGGAATGCTAAAGGCAGAGCTGCTTTTTCATAAATTAAAGATGCCATTGCTCATGCACTAGTGCTGGTCTACCCTTATTACACCAAAGATTTCATAATGTATAGTTATGCTTTTGAGCATACTATGTCAGCAATTCTTATGCAGAAAAATCAAGAAGGGATTGAATCTCCCATTGCTTTTATGAGCTGTCCTTTGAAAGCTCATGAGCTTAAGTACTCCTTAATGGAGAAGAATGCTTTTGTTGTGGTAAAAGCTGTTAAGTACTTCAAATTCTATATTTTGAATTCTCATACTATTGTTCTAGTTCCAGATACAGCAGTTAAGTCTATCCTGACACAACAAGATTTTGGCTCTAAAAGAGGCAATTGGGTGGCTAAAATTCAAGAATATGATCTTGAAATCAAACCTACTAAATTGGTTCGTGGAAGAGGCTTGTGTCAGCTTATGGCTGAGAGCAATTTAGAGGATGAAGAACAAAATTTTTTTGATGATCTTCCTGAGGTTTTGTTCGTTAGTACTACTGATGAATGGTACTCTAACATTGCCTATTTTCTGACCTATGGTGAATGCCCAACACATCTTTCATTTAAACAAAAGAGAAATTTGAAGCTCAAAGTTGTAAATTATGTTCTTTGGGACAGTGGTTTATATAAACAAGCCATAGATGGTACTTTTCAACGCTGTGTTGATAAAGCTCAACAAGATAGATTGCTAGAATCTTTTCATAGCTTGGCGTGTGGTGGACACTTCTCACCGCCGGTTACTACACATAAGATCTTGAGAGCTAGATACTACTGGACAACTCTCTTTCAGGATACTTATGAATGGGTACGCAAATGTGCAAAATGTCAGCAGTTTGTTGGCAAACAGAAGTTAGCAGCGCTACCTCTCAAGCCAATGGTAATTGAAGAGCCTTTCAGACAATGGGGTATTGACTTCATTGGTGTAATTAATCCTTCTTCAAGTGTTGGACATTCATATGTTCTTGCTACGACGGATTATTTTACGAAATGGGTTGAGGCAATTCCAGTGAAACATGCTACTTCCAAAATAGTGTGCAGATTTCTTAAAGAGAATATCATCTCCAGATTCGGTGTTCCATATAAGGTTGTGACAGATAATGTAGCTTCATTTTCCTCTTATGAGGTAACTCAATTTTGTTTTGATTATAGTATTATCTTGGCTCACTCTTCTGATTATTACCCTCAAGGTAATGGTCAAGCGGAATCAAGCAATAAAAATCTGGTTACTATAATCTGTAAGCTGGTTGATGAGAATAAAAGAACATGGCACAAAGCGTTGTTTGATGCTTTGTGGGCTGATCGAATCACACCTAAGAGGGCTATTGGTATGTCTCCTTTCCAATTACTCTATGGACTGAATGCAGAAGTTCCTATAACTTTAGAGCTTCCAACTCTTAAGTTAGCCAAGGCTATTGAAGAAGACACATTTGAAAGCTCTTTGGATAAACGGATAATGTATCTTTCACAGTTGGAAGAGCAGAGGTCACAAGTGGTGGATCGTATCAATGACCATCAAAAGCAAGTCAAAGTTCTTTCTGATAAGAAAGAAAAGCAAAGAGCATTTCAAATTGGAGATCATGTTTTGCTTTGGGATAAAAGAAGAGAACCCAAAGGCATGCATGGAAAGTTTGATTCTCTATGGCGTGGTCCTTTCACGATTCATCAAATTGTTAGTGAAAATAGCTTTCACTTGGCCTATGGAGATGGTACTCCATTTGCACTGCCTTACAGTGGGCAGCATCTAAAGCATTACTTCGAGTAGCGCTTTGGAGAAATTTTGAACATAAGTCCTTAGTCTTTTTGTGTCTTTTGGTCTTTTATTTTTATTTTTGGTCTTTTTGTTTTGTTGACTCCATAGCCCAATGGATACTAAGGCACTTGTTGATTCTGGATTCTACTACCTTTGCTTGTTTTTCAATCGAAGGCAGTTCCCCAGTCGGAGCCAACTGTTGTCCCTGATTTTTGACTTGTTAAAAATCGGGATAACCAATTGAAATTTTGATTAAAATTGAAGGTTTTCTTCTCTATGGCATAAATTTCGAGGTGCTAAGATCAGAAAATCTCAATTTTAAGTTTATAGTCCTTTGGGTTACTCCTTTTTACACATTCTCGTCCGTTTTCGTTAAATTCTGAGTCATTTTTAGTGTGTTTTTGGTCAATTTCGGGTTTTTCTGACATCACTGCAAGTAGGAGTTTTTGAACTTCATTACAAGTTACTTTTAAATTTTCTTTTTAATGTCTTTAATAGAACTTTTTGAAGCACTTGCACTTTTAGGAACTTTTTGACTTCTTTACAAGTTACTTTTTATAAAGTAATTGTAATAGCTTTTAAAAGTTCTGATTTTCCTTATGTTCACTTGTAAAGACTTCAAAAAACTCCGATTTTCTTAAAGTCACTTGCAAAAGCATGAAAAAGGCCCGATTTTCACTTAATGGAACTTGCAATGTAATGATAAAAGCCCGATTTCACTTGCAAAAGCATGAAAAAGGCCCGAAATTATTTAAAGTCACTTGCAAAGGGGTTTTAAAAGCCCGATTTTATTTAAATTGACTTGCAATCACTTATGAAAACCCCGATTTTCTTTTTTTTGCTTACATTTGTCTTTTAAAAGTCTGATTTTATTAAATGACTTGTAAATATAGTTGAAAGACCCGATTTTCATGTTGAGTGACTTGCAATGAGCATGCAAAAGTTCGACGCCATTCTCAATCTCGGCAATTCGAGTCCTATTTTGCCTTTCTTCCTCTTTTCATGGAGATCTCATGAATCCATATGCTTAAAAATTGGGCTTTCACATGTAAATATCCAAGTCTCTTTCTTTTTCTGAGTTTGTGGACGTGCCTAGGGTTTTCTTCTTCTTTTTGTTTGAATTCAATATTTACAGGTGCGTTTTCTTTCCTTTCTCAGATTCTTGTTAACGTTTTTGTAAATATTTGTCTTTGTCTATGCTGAACGTTTTGACTAAATGCGTTTTGTTCTTTTCCCTTTCGCATTCATTTTTCACTTCATAAAAATGCGTTTTTCTTTATTTCTTTCACACGTTTTTCTGTTATACTGAAACGTCATTCGCCTTTTGTCTTTTTCACTCACATTTGTAAATATATAAAAATGTGTTTTGACTCTAAATGACTTTCTCTATCTTTCATATGCCCTTCATGCTGAAACACGCCTTTCATTGTATACCATACACCTTCTATCTTTCATTTATCCTCATTCTTAGACATGGCTTTTATACAAAAACGTATTTCTTCTCCATTACCTTCATTCTATATGTTTCAGCTGAGAAATATGTGCAAACATCTTACTGTTTTCTCCATCGTCTTCCATTTGCTCATTTCATTCACATTTCATTTTTGACCTACACCTCTTTCCATTTCATGGTCACTTACCTCTCCATCCCCATTTCCATTTTCTGAAACAGAAAAGGAAATACAAAAAAAAAATGATACTTTTTGTGGCAAATCGGGGTTTTGCTTATCTATTACAAGTCGGAGATTTTAATGAAGAACGCAAGCCTAAAAGTTTGTTTCCTTACTTGCAATGACCTTCCAAAATCCCGAAATACTCTTTCACTTGCAAAGTCTTTTCAAAACCTCGACATTCACTATTCACTTGCAGCCGGTCTCCAAAATCCCGAAATACCTTTAAAGTGCCTTAAAATCCGACTTTTTGTCCTTGACTGCAAATGCAATTTAAAAGTTTTAACTTGCTTTTTGCAAAGTTGCAATCTAACTTTTTCATTTGACATGAAAAGTATATGTCCTTTTCACTCGTAATCAGCCCTAAAAAACCCGAAATGAGTTATAATGCTCATTTCCTGCCCTCAAACAGCCAAATACCATTCTGAGTTTGACCCTTCGCCATGTCTACGCCTGTAAACGTTGATGATGTCTTGACCTTATGGAACTTTCATCCAAGCCTTGCAAATTCTTGTTCAATGATGGAGGAACCTTCTTCTCCAACGAACAAAAAGATGAAGTACAAATACGACAATTACCAGAATGAGATTCCACCTTCTCACGTTGTCTCGAACATTGAAGAAATCAAAGACACGGAGATTGGGCATGTTGATATGTCTGAGTTTTTGGGGAGAGCTGAGAAATTGACTTCTCATCATATGCAGTTACTGTTTAAAAGTCATATTCATCTAGTTGCTTCCTTTCCTGTTGCTGCCCTAGAACCAGAGTTTGTTCTTGCGTGTGCGGCTCACTTTGACAGAGAATCCAGAACCATTAAAGATGATGATGGGAATGTAGTCATACGGCTTGATCCAGAAACCATTCATAGGGTTTTCAGAGTTCCATATTCACCCATGTATTTAGATATTTCAATGAAGAGCGCTTTAGATCATTATGAGCATAAGAACGAAGATTGTAAACAGCATATCAATACCAAATGGCTTCTGAAGCGTCAAGCTGGTGTGTCTCGGTTGCCTAAGCTGTATCGATCTGACTTCAAAGAAGAGATCAATGATATCATCACTCTCTTGAGCAGAATTATGGGGTTGAAATTCTCTAATGTCTTTGAGAAATGGATGTACAAGTTCATTGTAGTGATTAGAAAGGCACAACACCCAATCTTCTGGGGTGAAATAATTAGTGATAGCTTATGTGAGCAGCTTGCACAAGTCCCTACCACGCTCACTTTCTATATGAATTCCTATCTAGTTTATATAGCAGCTTCATTGAGGCAGTTTCCAGGCCTTTCTACTATTGGAGATAGATCTCTTGTCCCAGTCTGGGAATATTATGACCAGCTGCCTTTGATTCCCAGCAGGATTCATTACAGAAGAGTTCAAGATGCGTTCTTTGGCTATTTCATGTGCCTTTTTGACAAGAACTTGCAGAACAACAGAATATCAAATGCTGCTTGGAAAAAAGTCAATGAATATGGTTGCCTTTTTCTTCAATTTCCTACTTTTACCTATATGACGGTTGGTTGTTTTGAAGATCAGCCATACATGCTGTCGAGGTATCCTACTGATAAGATCATTTTAATGGAGCTGGCAAGACAGTTGATGATAGTACATGCACGACAAGCTTTAAAGCATAAAACTGGAGTGAGTATCTCATCTCATAAACCATTACAAATTGGAAGATACTCCTTGACAAGCACTTCAAAAGCAAAAGCTATGGAAACTGAGATTCAGGAGATCAAGTTAAAAAGATTCAAGGCTAGGGCAGAATTTGATTACAGAGGTATGAAGGACAAGATAAAGAGGGCCTTCACTCATGTGCATCGCCTTGAAGATATTTGGGCAGATCTCCGGACAGAGAAAGAAATCTATAAAATGGACTACTGCAGGCTTACAGTTGAACAGGTTATTGATTTTAATCTCACCCTGATTCCAGAAGGAGTAATTGATGATGGGCTGATTTTAGATCCAGAATATGAAGAGCAAAGAGTTGCTAATGCTTCTATTCCAGCAATACAATGGTATAATAAAGAATCAGTTTCTATCTTCAACAGATTTCAGTCAATCTTGGCTAATACTAACTCTTGGCTCAAGAGTATAGGCGTCAAGACTATAAAAATCAGAGTCAATAATGAAGATGATTTAGCTGGACCTGTTTGATTAAAATCAGAAGTCAGAGATAAATCCAAGGAAGGTGCTTCTTCTTCAGGAACGAGGATTAAGCTGAGAGTCAACCGTGTTGTAGAACAACCCTTGGAGGAACCAACATTAAAAGGGAAGGAGGTTAGAGAGACACAGATCCACATCATCGATCAGCAAGAAGGAGAAGTTCTTCAGTCTCCTACTACTCTAAGTATAATGTCTCCACATATTGATGCTGCTCCAGTATCAGTATTGTCTCCTATGTCTCAATTTGATAGTGACATTGATTCCTTTTCAACGGTTTACGTTCCTCCTATTGAAGCTGCTCTTCATACATCAACTTCATCAATGGTGACTGCTTCTATAGAAAACATACACGATAATCTAGAGAATGTATTTGATGCTAATCCAATGTATCCAAACACATCACATAAAACACTTCCAAAAATTGATACATCTGCTGCAAGCTTCGATTGTTTCATGGCTAATGCTGATCACAATGCGTCATCTAGTCAAGCTTTTTTTGCAATTCAAACTGAGACATCTCGAAGAGTAACAACTATAACTCAAAAGTAATCTATTGTTGTTTCAAATACTGTTGTTGTTTCAAATACAGACACATTGGATCTTCCTCCATGGTTGAGTTCAATCACTCTAAAGAGAAAGAAACAAGCAATCTCTCCAGACGTATTTGATTTCCAGCAGTTGAAGAGATCAAAGCCAAAAGCTGCAAAGAAGGCTAAAACCGTTTCACGGGTAGTTGTGGACAGCAACAAAATGAAGTATGCAGAGATAGTTGAACCCCTTGCAGACAAGTCACCAGAAGAAATGCAAGTTTCTGATTATAAATTCACAAGGGTGGATCTAGGAAAGCAGACACATGCTGGTATGATGCAAGACGCTCAAAATTTTGTAACTGTTCTAACACATAGTTACAATGAACTTTTGGCAAAGAAGGAAAAGCTGAAAGAAGAAAATTCACAGCTTATCTCAGTTATTTAAAAGATTGCCAATTCTTCAGAGCAGGTTAATCCATTAACTTCTTTCACTTCTGAAGAATCAATCAAGCAATTGGAGAAAATTGCGCAAAAAGCCATAGCAATTGATTCTTGGGCAACACAGTTGATTGATCAAAGCATTCCAATGATTGAAAGGACATTACAAGTTCTAAACAATGTCAGAATAGCAAAAATAAAGTTGAATCAGACTTTGGAAGCTTTCCAGCAAAGTTTAGATTCACTTGAAAAAGATTTGAAAATATGGCATGAGATGGATCAAACCAAGCTACAAATTCTATGCAGCAATTCAATTCTATCAAACAGAGATAAATACATAGAATTTGAAGAACTTATGACAAACAAGTCATTGGTTATTCAAGATCTCATCAAAGATATTCAAGCTACTCTAGAAATGAATGATGAAGTTCAGCAAGACATCCTTTCTAGCTTTGAGAAAATCCCTTGCACAGTTTTAAATCATGAAGGTGAATTACTTGCAGCTGATATGGTCACTACAGAGATGGCAGCAAATCTTCGTCAAGAGCTGGAATTAGAACATTTTACCATGGATTTGATTCACAAGTTTGTCAATCATCGAATGATCCTTGATAAAATGCAAACTGTTTATGAAGAACATAGACTAGCGACGATAAGATATTTTGATGTAATCTTGAAGACTGTTGCAGTTGCTAAGAACACACTAGGCCCCGATCCAGCTGAGTTGCAAGAAATTATCAGCAGATTTCAATCTTTCAAAGCTAGGATTGATATAGATTAAAGTGTTTTATCTTTATGCATTTTTATTTTCGACAAACTACATGTAAAAACAGATTTTGTAATCGCAAGTACTTCTTTCACTTGCAGTTTTGTAAATTGTAATTACATGTAATCTAATTACAAGTCAAATTACAATAGGACTTGTAATTTAGAATAAGTCAATTACAAGTAGTTGGTGGTTGAGAGAATTTCTCAAGTTAGTTGGGATCCTCCCACCTTTTTCTCATAACCTCTCTCCTATAAATACTTGAGAGGGTCCTTTGTAAACATATCTTTTTGGCAAGCAAGAAAACTCTGCAGAATTTTGTACTCATAAAGACTTTGAGCTTTATAATTACAAATTGTTCATTTTCAAATAATATCAAAGAGTTGCAGATTTCAGACTTTGTGTTGAATTCTCACTTTGTGTCCATTGTGTTCTTATGTCATTTTGGGCATTGCTTTGTGATCATTTGAAAGTTGAGAAAGATTGCTAGGGAGAGCTTCAATTAATATATTTTCAGACTTTGTGCTGTCAATATTGAAGATTGAATTCATAAATTAGAAGTTAAGAAGAATTGCAAGTCTTTGTGCTCGTGACGATTCCAATTCATAGTAGTAAATAGATACATCATATTTTCAGACTTTTTGTTGTTTTATGCTACATATCATCATTAGAGTTATCTTTTAAAAAGGGTAGATAGGATTGTTGATTTTCAAGACTTTGCACTTGAGGTTGTTTTCTCGTCCCGAAGGAAGTGACGAAAGTCTTTGAGCTTTCAGGAAACTTCATTTCCTTCCCACTAATTTTATTACAAACTACTATAAGAGTTTTATTTAGAAATTAATCCAGCTTTTTCTGAAAAGAGAAAAAAGTTTAGTCTTTCCCTTAAACAAGAGGAGAGATTATCGTTCCACCCATATTTGTTTTTAGTTATTTAGATAGGGGTAGCCTTCCCTTAAATAGGAGAGTTTAACTCACACGCTGTGTTGAAATTACCATTTTGCTAAACCTTCTTAGTTTACAAAATATTCAACCAACACAATTCAAAAATCTCTATAGAGTTCAAGAGTAGAAGGTAGAAGTTGATGTGTTAAAGTTGAGAGAAATCAGAAGACACTGTTGTGCATATAGAATATAAGTATGGAGATAATATACATTAAGAGGCCATCCTTTCCACAACAGACAAGCACAAAATCATGCTGAAAATAAGAAATCTGAATGCTTAAAGAAGCCCAGAGTTTGCAGAATTATTGGGATTACTAACCCTTTTATATCTTAAGCAAGTTTGCATGGTGGAGATTGTTCTATTATATCTTCAAAGGGTTACAAGTATCAAGAAAATGATTGTCCTAGATTCGAACATGGCCAAATACATGAGC
The DNA here is from genome assembly GCA_007258455.2 of Sequoia sempervirens. Classification (NCBI taxonomy): domain Eukaryota; kingdom Viridiplantae; phylum Streptophyta; class Pinopsida; order Cupressales; family Cupressaceae; genus Sequoia; species Sequoia sempervirens. The sequence goes on from VDFB02000011.1 coordinate 7,651,400, forward strand.
TTCATTTCCAGAATATCAAGTTTTTTCAACACAAAGCAAGATGTTTACAGGTAGAGATCACTGTTTTTTCATAAATATATGGAGTTCTAATTAATGCAATGTTTCCAAGAATATCAGGCTATACTCATTTTGAATTAAGGGACATAAGAATAACAAGGTAAGCTTCAATTGTTTTGGGGCGAGCCCATAACTAAATATAGAAAAACACACAGGTTGTGTTATTCTTGCCATGAGTTTTCCTTTCTGAAGGTGTTCTAAAAGCAGCAGTAAATACCCATGTTGGGTTTTCCAGTGAATAACAATTTTCCTTGTTTCAAACTAGGTATTTGGTCGGTTTGGTTCAAATTTTGAATAGTTGTGGCTATGTGTCAGTTTTAGCACTGATGCAATGAAGATGCATTCTTTTCATGAAGTACAGAATACCAAGGAGATGAAATGAAAATACAAACTTTCAGGTCATTCTTTTGTTTCATGGATCCGAGATAAGCCATTGGTTATTTGAGTCGAAACCCTAAGAGTAAATGCAAGTGAATATACAGTTTTGTCACCATTCACAAAATTATCCATGTTCGGAATATATAAAGAATGCATTTTTCCATTTTTTGTGTTACCCAAGAGAGGGCTTGTTAAGAAAATGTCAAGATAAATGCAGAGAGGAGGTGTGCCATGTGTCAGAGAAAGAAAAATACAGTTTACTTCATAAACATAAAAATACTCATGTCGCCCCGAGGTTTCAAGAGCCCGAATAGAATCATTATTTATTTCGAGTCAAGCCCATATAAATAAAAACAAACAGCGAGTACCCACTTTCAGTTTTGTTTCAAAGTACAAAAAATTCAATTATAGTTTTGTTCAAATTTCAAATACCCACAAGCAGATATACATTCAGAAAGGCATAAAGAGGAGTTTGTTGTTTTGGGTTGAGCCCAAAATTCAAGAGAATGCTTTCTATAGTGCGCATTTGGCACAGCCTGATATGGCCAAAATCTATGAATAGAAAGGAAGCCCTCTAAGTCTCCAGAGAACCAAAAAATGCAGAGGGGAATTACCAGTTCGAGGCCGAAGTAAGCACTCTAGCCGTGGCCAAGAGTTCCAGATGGAGTCTAAGGCAAGTTTTCGAGCCTTTAGAAGATAGCCCAGTTCTCAATGTGGGTCGAGTTCACAGAGACATAAGTGTAAACACAGGAAGAGAAAGGTAAAATATATTAGAGGCTATGTATAGCCACGGTCTCAAGGCTAAAAAAATTAAAATAAGGAGTCATAGAAGTCATGGGATTATGATAGGAAGCTTACTCCTGCACAGTAGAGCAAAAAATCCATGCCGAGCTTTCTTATGGAGTTTCCAAATAGTGGCCAAGCTCGAGCTCATTATGGCCAAAGGAGAGAAAAGCACAGCAAAAGAAAATTAGAGAATAAACTCATACAGTCCACGGCCTTAGTGGCCTATTTTTTTTCAATAATGAAGTGAAGGAGCTTCAATACAAAGCAAGCAAGGCTTACCCTAGACGAGTTTCAGTTATGCACATGAGCATGGTGAATATTCCTGAGCACACAAGATGCAAATTCAACCATCATGGCGGCGTTATTTTTCCAGACAGGGTTTCCTTCCTTCCAAAGATTCAAGTGCGAAATGAAGTGATAATTAGGGTTTGACCCTATTTCCTCATGCCCTAATTTGAACATCATCATCATCCAGAATGTTCAGTTTTAAGCACATGTCAAATTTTGAATGGGGTCGAAGATTATAGCCTTTGCATTATGACTTTATTGAAACCTAAGTCTAAGTGTATATGAGGGGGCCGAATTCCTAAGTTGGACAATGGGTGTGTCTTTGAGACTTATTTGGTGCCTTGGTAAAATATTGAAATTTGGATACCTTATGTTATTGTTTTGAAAGAAAACATTAAGGGTGAGTTGTGAATACCTTATGACTAAGGGTTATTTACCTTTTAGGGTTTTATCTTGATTGATTTTAGAGAAATCAGTGAGTATTGAAGATAAGGAGAGGAGAGATAATTTTTGTTTTTTATGATTTTTGAGAAAATTAGATTATTGTATTTGGACCAATAAGGATATTTTTCTTTTGCAAAAGATTCTAAATCTTTAATTGCAAAAATAGATTAATTGTGCAAATCTGCATCTTGTAAAGCAGAATCATAAAGCGATATTCTATAAATTGCTTTGTGTTTTCTTGCTATTTTTAGCAGATTTTTGTGGACTTTTCCTCTTGGTCGGATTTCAGACCTATCTTGGAGAGATAAGGTTTTTTCTAAGCTTTTAAAGCAAGATTAGCCTATTTTTAGAGGCTTGACAGTGTGATCATAAAAGCAATATGCTTTTTTCTACTTCTAGGCAGTTTGAAGCTTTTCTCCTTGAGCTTTTTTCTGAGCTCGGATTAGGGTTTCTAGAGAGTTCTTTTCAAAGACTTAGTTTTTGAAGCTCTCATTCTAAAGAGTTCAAAGGAGAGTTCCTGCTCATACACATTTTTGAGCTTGTGAACCCATTTTTGTACTCAGTTCTCAGATTGTGGATTCTCCTTAAGTTGAATAAAGACAACATTCCTACTTCTCATTTTTGTGTCTATTTACAGTTTCAGTTTCAGTTTATCTTGTGATTTATGTTTACAGAGTCCTTGTTTTGTCCTTAAACTGTAATCCTTAATGCAGAAAGTTCAGAATATAGGTTGCATGATTGTGCTTCAAGTCAGGTCTTCGTGCAAATTATTTATGTATTAACTGTCCATGAGAAGTTGTGAAAATACTACATCTTTCTGAAAGTTGTTTGTGAGAAAGAGATCAATACCATCGTTAAATCATTATCAGGTTTTGAAGTCATCATTTAGGCTTAGATTTATTTTCAGATTCATCTTTTTATCTCTTTCCTCAGAAGTAATTTAGAATAGGACTTATCATTCGGAGAACCAACTCACTCTGGAGATTCCTCTTTCGTTCAGATCACCCCACATCTGAAAGAGGTTTCCATGTTTCTGTAGGTTGCTGAATATTACATTCAGCAGGGTGCAAATCTATTGACAACAATTACAACAAGCTACAACTCCGGAGCATATCAATTGGCTACCCTAGAAAGAGAACCTCTAGCTGAACCTCTTAACAATAGTCGTCTCAAGAAGCTCTACACCTAAGTGTATCAGAATATCCCAAGAAAAAAAGCAAAAAAATCAAAAATCAAGAAAATAGTAAAGAGAAATAAAATGTCCTTTAAGTGAAAACTACATTGTGGCACTTCTAGGATCGGTATTGTAGTGAAAACCTGGTAAACAGATGCTACATTTGAATAAGACCTACATCCTCATCTATTGATGCTATCTATCTACTATTGTATTTGCTCCATCCATCACCATAATAAAATGTGCACCTAACCATGGCTTGATAACTAATCAAGTGTTGAACCTTATTGCACCATCTATATCTGCCATCTATCTTATCCATCTATCCCTAATAAACATAACCCTTTCCAAAACTAGGGGAAACCTTCAAAACCTAGTAGTGTATGGGATCCTTGTTAATACCATCACTTGTAGAAAGCTATCTAAACAAAATAAAAAACATTCAAAAAAATGTCAAACTCCAAAAATAGTCATAAAACACAAAATCCCAAAAATATTGTAGGTCATCTCTGAACGAGCCGCATCGAGTAAATACAGTCAAACTACATTATCTCTGAGCTTATACATAGGCAAGGGCATCATCGATGAGCCCCGAGGCACTAGGTCAGTCCCTTTAGGTGTCCTTCCTGATCTTTAAACTTGGTCAAAAATCAAAAACATTCAATACCTTATCAAAATCCAAAAACATTCATAAAAAGTCAGAGAACTCTAAAAAATAGTGTCACTCCATACAGTCAAACTATGTTGTCTCTAAGCTTGCACGTAGGCAAGGCCATCATTGATGAGACCCCGAGGCACTAGGTTAGTCCCTTTAGGTCCCCCTATTTGACTTTAAATCTCTCTAAAACAATAAAAACAACATCAAAATATAACCTCAAAAGCACAAAAAAATTCAAAAAATCTTAAAAAATCCTATTTCCATTATCACCTATCTGCAATAAACTTTCCATTTAAAATAAACAATCATCACCTTCAACCTTTGACAACACAATCAACAAACAAAGAAAACATCAAAATCCAAAAAATTCCAAGCAGAGAAACAAAATTATTAGATCATCATCAGACTAAAACAATGCTTATGTATGAACTACCCTACCTTTTGAGAATCATCATCAACATCCTGACATATGTCTTAACAGATAAAACATTCCTACAATAGACAACATCGATGGATAAACATCCTGACACATCAAAATATTTATGGCAAGTAATACAGTAGCATTTTTTTATCTTTTTATGATCTTATCTTTTTTTATTTATCTTATTGTCACATTCCTAGGATCTCTCAAGGATGTCCATAAGGATTTAGAGAGGAAGGAATGGGGCATTAATCATTGATTTTCTGTCTACTCTGTTTGTTGGATATTTTTGTAAAACTACCACAACGAAAACTTGCTTTGTTTTGTGTATGGAAGATGCTTTCAGATAATTCATGTAGTAGTTGTAAATTAGGTACTTCATACCTTTCTGTGTAACTAATTCAAAATATTTTGAAACCTCTCACCCATACACTCTAACAAGGTTTCGTATGTATGGTATGAGCAAGAATACTCCTTGTTTGTTGGATTCAAAGTTCACACAATAGATATAAAGCCATCTTGTTCATTAATACATTGGTGCATCATGTCTAGTTGCTACATCAATAAGGATTGCTAAAAAACTACTTAGTCCTTGATGAAAACAAAATCAAAACTTGTCAATGAATAACATCAATCATCTCATCAATGCATATCATCATAATCATGATCCATAAATTTTCAAAAAATTAGATCAAACATCTAACACTTCTATCTATCTCTGATCATACTAACATATCTTTTAACTAACATTTGCATCATGCATCACAAAGTCTTTAGTACCACATGCATCCAACATCCACCAACTCACCAGTGCATATCATGTTCATCATATAATAAAACATCATAACATAATCCATCACATATATGTATAAATAATCCATCCATCCAAATCATATAAATGCATCCAAAAAGTACAAAATCATGAACATGTAATCATAAATCATCCATACATAAAAACATCCATAAACATCTCATAACACATATATGCTATGATAAAAAATGGTATATCTCATATATTATCAAAAATGGGAATGTCATATACATCATCAAACTCATGTGTGATATCAAAATATTCAAACTATATATATGATGCATCAAAATGATTGATGAATGTATATACAAAAGATATGTCTACATAGAGTCTCTGATACAATAACATAAACATAATAAAGATCATGAAATATCAACATCAACCCTGTTGGTTGTCCTGAGGTGGGGATCTATACTACTGGTCATTGTGAATAGGAGATGGTTGCGGTTGTCTAACAGAATGTCCTCCTAACTCTGCACCTATGGCATTGGCCGGCTCTCCAAAATGAGGATGTCTCTATGCTCTTGGTACAAAAGCCCCATATAGAGTCTCATAGTATGTCCTCTTTGTGATGAGGTGATCCCTCTCACTCTAATGTTGCTACCTCTCTGAATCACTCTCATATCTCTGAGAATCTTGCTCTGCTAAAATATGATCTCACTCAACAGTAACAATAGCCAGATGTACTTCTAGAGCCTATCATCGGGCTACTTCTATGTCTATCTCACTAGCCTCGGCATCCTGATCCTAAATAGGTTTATCCCACTCAACTATAAGCTAAGTAATCCTGACAGCCATATATCCCTATGGGGGAGGAGCCTATGGAACCTGTTGCTACTACTGTTGGTCTTGGGGAACTTGACCATCATGTTGTTGGTCATTGTCTTGTCCATCTTGTACTTGTTGTTGCTACCCATGGGAAATCTTAAGCCTTTGTCGATCCTGTCAACACCCAATCAGACCTCCTCTACTGACCCTAGGACTGGGCCTCTAGCTACTCCTCTTGTAGGGATAGTAAATCTCAATGGCCTATGTTGTGCCCACCATCCGTCATACTCCCTAGTGGTCCCTAGATTAGGTAGACTCATTGCCCATCCCCATCTAAATGGTTTCAAAGCTCTAAATGCCATAACTACTACTCTGGAATCAACATGAGGACCCCACATAGTTTCCTCTCTAGGAGTTCATCTATATATGGCATAATAGTCATCAACTGAGAGAGTTTGTTGCTTGTTGAATTGTCTAAGTACCCTATATGGTAGATATCTCTCAAGAATGATATCAACTTGGCCAATCAAAAACCAAGTCTGCCTGCAGTAAACCAACTACTCTTGGTCATCCGACCAGGCCTCATAATCTTTGTACGATCGCCATGTAAAATGTATCATATCATCAAAAACTGCCCTCTAATAGGACAGTCTGCATGGCTAAGTGTAATGAAGGTAATTAAAATACCGATAGCCATATGAATCATGAGCATCCCTATCTCGCATAGCCTCTGGCCGGGCGATAGCAATCCTCTCCTAGGCCCAAAAATGTAATAAACTAGCTATAGAGAAGGAGGATTCACTACTCACAAGTTCTCTTCATTCAAAGAGCCTCACGGGGCGAACTGCCCTAAACTACCTTAGGAAACAACATGAGAGTTCTAGAATTAGGAAGAGCAGGTCATGAAGATTTTTTGGATAAGCTGACAAGCTCTCGGCCAAAGGACGATAGCATGGTGCGCTGGCGTCTCAAAGGCGTGCTGACGTCTCGTACAGACCATAAATGAGTTTATCACAGAAAATGACAAAGTGACTACTTCTACTCTAATTACTGAGAATTTCCATAATGTAGGAAAATGACAATAAGTGATAGAATTGAAATAAAGTGTAGAAATGATAGAGATAAGGAGAAGGAAATACTTACAACCACACGAGTGATGAAGCCTCTAGCACGTGAATGTCTTCAAAACTTGCATGCGTAAGATCTAGAGAAAGTGTTGGGGTTGTATAGGGTTTTTCCTTAGTCAAACCCTTGTTTTGGTGTTCCCACCTCCATGGACAACCAAATAGAAAGAGAGAAATGAAATGAAATGGACAAAGTGTGTGGTGAAAGCAAAACCCGCTTTAGGAGTAGAACCCGCACCACCAATTATGAGTGATAAAAGCAAACCCCGCTCGAGGAGGAGAACTTGTATCACAAAAGAGGTGGTAAAAGCAATCTCCACTCGAGGAGGGTAACCCATATCATGAAATGAGAATGCAAATGATAGGGGATGTGTGAAATCCCAAGATGTTCACAAGCATGAGATAAGGGAGATGAAGTTGCAAAATCCAAAGGGGCTACTAAGAGGGAAGCTAAGAGGGCTCGAGAGTGTTTGAAGTTGTTGTAACAAGCTATGTGAAGTTGTGCAAGCAAGAGCAAGATGGTAGAATGCTTGAGAGAGAAGAAGAGGAGAAGTTGGGAGTGAAGCTATAAGTGCAAATGAATTGAAAGACATCTTTTAAAGAGAGAAGAGAAGAAAAAAGAAGCTTCTCAGGTGGTTACAAGGCATCTCAAGTCGTTACCATTGACCAAGGGAGAGGACAAGTGGAAAACATGCTTGGAGACATCTGTTTGAGCATTGACACATAGCAATATGATAGTATGGTGTGTAGATGTCCGCACAACACACTAGTGTCTGGACACGTCACGCTACAAAACAACACAAACAAGAAAGGCACAAGGTTCGATGCAAAGCTAGCACGTGAGGGTAGTTGTTGAAAAGGGGTGCAGAGCATCCTAAGAAGGGAAAAAGGCTGATGCAGGGGCTAAAATGAGCCTACACAAATGCTAAGGGAGTGGAAACTAAAGTGGGTGCAAGAATGTACGTGAAATTGCGAGGGGTGCAATTTTACGATTATACATTTTTCCCCCACTTCAGTGGGCATATGAATCTACATTAATATGCACACTAAAGGAAATCTACTAAATATAAATAACCTCATATGTCAAAAAGGATACTGTAGAGGAAGCAAATAACTCTTTGAACCATGGAAGCATGCCCCTACGTTGAAGACCTACAAAACAAATGCATTAGACAAGAAAAACCTGCACCATACAACAATGTTAGAACATAAAAAATTAAAGGATTTGAGTCAGCAAAGTGAAAGAGACCTCGATGTAGAAGGTTGTCTCATTACTATGCGTTATCCCCAAATTAAGAAATGATACACAAAAGAACTCTAAAATGGAGAGAGGAAGGGTATATACACAAGATGGAGAAGATGCAGATCTTTGATCTGGTATATACAAAAGAGAAGAGAATTGGGAATTTAAGAATGTAAGTGCCTCACAGGCCTGTAGACCTACAAGGAAGGTGTCCTCCAAGATCTCTCACATGAAGGATACCCAAAGAAAAGCGCCTTACAGACTCGCAGACCTATAAGGAGGGTATCCTCCAAGATCTCTCACATGAAGGAAATTGAGAAAATCATCTTACAGGCCCGTGAACCTGCAAGGAGGTAGCCCCCAAGATCTCTCACATGAAGGAAGCCATGTGAAGAATGTGCCTTACAGGCCCACAAACCTACAAGAAGGTCCCCCCCAAGATCTCTCACATGAAGGAAACCCAAATGAAAGCACCCTACAAACCCGCAGACCTGTAGGGCAATGACCCTCAAGATCTCTCACATGGAGGAAGCCCAAAAGAAGCACCCTAAAAGCTTGTAGACCTGCAAGGATGTATCCCCCAAGATCTTTCACATGGAGGAAACCAAAGGAAGGGACTCCGTAGAGTCAGAAGTGGCTTTACAAGTGCACCTACAAAGCGAAAGCGGCCACACAGGCAAGTAAGCAGACAATCAACAAGTTGGAAGACTTTCAAAGGGGTCCCTCGGGAACCCTTCAAAAGAAAAGGGATCCAATCAAGGGATGCACTATTTGAAAAGTGAGGTCTAGTCAGGCTGCCCCCAAGCTAGACGCCAATGAATTCATTTGAGAGAAAATATTTCAAAGGGGGTCCCTTAGGAACCCTTCAAGAGAAAAGGGGGCCCACTCAAGGGACGCTTCATTTGAAAGATAGAGAGAAGAGAGGGGGTCCTTAAGAAGGACACATATCTCCATAACAAGTTATCGCTGCCCCCAACATACAGGGGAGGAGAACCATGCAAGGTGCTTAGAACATACAAGATAGAGGTAAACCTCGATATCACTTGTCATGCAAAGTAAAGGCACCTGCATCAATCAAATGGGAGTTTGATGGCACCTAAATCAAGAAGTTGTATTTTATCCTTCAAGGCCTTACATTCGCTAGTGGAATGGGAAGGCACTCAATGGTATGCACAGAACATTTTTCTTTTTCATATTCATGAGATTTCTTGCATGTAGGAGGAGGAAGAGCAATTAAGTGGACCTTTAGAAGCCACAACAAAAAACACTCTTGCTCAGATAAAGAATGAGGAGTAGGAAGTAATCCTTTCTCTTGTGGAGAAAGGCTTAACTGCTCACAAGGATAAGATTTGAGGATAACAGATAAGGGTGGATCAACATTAAGAATATTACAATTTGCATCCACATTACCCCGCAATGCAGAAGAATGATCATCTTTGATAGCCGGTGTGGGCGATGTTATTAGAAGGTTTAAGAGGATCGGGTCAACTTTATTTTCTTTAGTGGAGGAATCTGTAAAGTCTATGAAACCCCAATCATCACCAAGACATGCATTCCTTTAAGAAGAGGTATAAGGAGCAGACTTAATATTTCTTGCTTCAGAAAAATCTTCTTTAGGGACATCTATCTCAAGAGTACCCTTTGTAATAGGTACTGTTGGAGTAAACATCAACCCATTGGAAGACACTGAAGGAATAAGAGTAGGCACAACCGAAACTTGACTAACAATTTCCATCTCACATAAGTGCATAGCATCAGGGTTAGCCTTGACTATGACTACTCAATTGTTACAAATTAACTTAATAGATTTATGCAAGGTAAATGGGGCAACACCCATAGCATGTAACCACGGTCTACCAAGAAGAAGGTTATAAGTTAATCTTTCTGGCATAACATATACAAGGGTAGGTATGGTAATGGGTCCCAACCTCAAAGGAAAGACTATTATGCCTAGGGCTTGTCAATTGACATTATCGAACCCATGAATTTCAATAGAAGAAGCATTAATAGAAGATGAATTAATATTAATCTTAGGCAATAGATCAATGCTACATACATTGAGCGACGAACCGACGTCAGTGAGAGTACGTCTAATGCCAATTTTATTAATGTTGACTACGATCATTAGAGGGTCCGCTTGCTTCTGTACTTTCGAAGGTAGGAGTTCCTATGGATAAAATGTAATATTTAGAAAATCCGCACGAATTTATAAGTTATCAATGCATCAGCATCTGTCGGCCTAGCAAAAGAAGGCAAGAGGATATTTTGCAAGGCTTCTTGAAGTATACCTTGATAAACCAAAGCAAACTGAAGCACATCCCAAAGTGATATCTTAGCCAAAGTAACTTGAGGTTTCTCAACAAGATCGTAATCACTAGGTGCTTCAATTGTAGGTTTAGGTGCTTCAAGAAGGCTTGGTTGTTTATTCATTTTATTCTCATAAGTATGGGCTACCGCTCTATAAGGGGGAGCAGTAGAAAGACCAAGAGAATCACTATCAAATGGAACACTATCAATAGAAAAAATCCTTTTAGGAGAAGGACTAGCTAGAGTCACACAAATGATTGGTATCCTAGGCCTTCAAGGGGCAACAAAGACATAGATTACATTTACAAAATCATCACAACTAGTAGAATAATTATTTGAAGACATATTCTCAACATCGATCCAAATAGGATCAAATGTAGAAGGAGATTTATCATTCACGAATGTGACGCCTCTAGAAGAGAGTGCATTGGAACAAAGATGAAAAGATTCATCATTCACGAATGCATCATCTCTAGAAGAGAGTGTATCATAATGAAGAGAGGGTAGAGTAACATTAAGGAAAGTATCAATGATTTCATCTTCTTGCAACAAGATATCCTCCAAAGCAAGAGGAATCTCATGAGAAGGATCAAAGATATCGAGTGACATGGGTAAAGCCAAGTCACCATCACATACATGAAATGGAACATCATTAATACTTTAAACAAAATTAGATACTGAACTAATAAAAGAAGATATTAAATTCATTACAATTTTTTTGGTATTTTCTAGGTTCTAGTAATTTGCATTTTCAAAGGTCTTCAGAGCGGAATTTGAGGTTGGAACTTGCGTTGGTCCCTAAAATTTGATTGTCAAAGGCACTTATATTTTAAGGATTGAACTAGTTCTCTAAGAGACCTTTCCAACGGTGCAAAAGGTTCTAAATTCCGAGCACTGAGTCAAAAGTTATGACCCCACCAAGTAGGGGTAAATAAATTCCTAGTTTTTTCGAAAAGTGCCCTCTTCACATCAGGTTCACCAAAATGTAGAGAAGGGGGATTCACTACTCACGAGTTCTCTTCATTCAGAGAGCCTCACGGGGTGAACTACCCTAAACTACCTTAGGAAACAACGCAAGAGTTCTAGAATCAGGAAGAGCAGGTCACGAAGATTTTCTGGATGAGCTGACAAGCTCTCGACCAAAGGACGACAACACAAAATATGGATGGCAACACAACACGCTGACATATAAAAGGTGTGTTGGCATCTCGTACAGATTAGAAAATGAGTTTATCATAGAAAATGATGAAGTGACTACTTCTACTCTAATTACTGAGAATTTCCATAATGTAGGAAAATGACTGAAAGTGATAGAATTGAAATAAAGTGTAGAAATGATAGAGATAAGGAGAAGAAAGGAAATACTTACAACCATGAGAGTGATGAAGCCTCCAACACGTGAATGTATTCAAAACCTACATGCGTAAGATCTGGAGAAAGTGTCGGGGTTGTATAGGGGTTTTCCTCAATCGAACCCTCGTTTTGGTGTTCTCACCTCCACGGACAACCAGATAGAAAGAGAGAGAGATGAACCAAAATGGACAAAGCGTGTGGTGAAAGAAAAACCCACTTTAGGAGTAGAACCCACACCGCCAAGTATGAGTGATAAAAGCAAACCCCGCTCGAGGAGAAGAACTTGTATCACAAAAGAGGTGATAAAAGCAATCCCCACTAGAGGAGGAGAACCCATATAATGAAATGAGAATTCAAATGATAGGGGATGTGTGAAATCCCAAGATGTTCACAAGCATGAGATAAGGGAGATGAAGTTGAAAAATCCAAAGGAGCTACAAAGAGGGAAGCCAAGAGGGCTTAAGAGTGTTTGAAGTTGTTGTAACAAGCTATGTGAAGTTGTGCAAGCAAGAGAAAGATGGTGGAATGCTTGAGAGAGAAGAAGAGGATAAGTTAGGAGTGAAGCTAGAAGTGCAAATGAATTGAAAATACATCTTTTAAAGAGAGAAGAGAAGCAAAAAATCTTCCCAGGCAGTTACAAGGTATCTTGAGCCATTACCACCGACCAAGGGAGAGGAAAAGTGGCAAACATGCTCAGAGACAGCTGTTTGAGCGTTGAATGTAGCAGGATGCTAGTACGACATGAAAACTTCTGCGTGATACTCTAGTGTCTAGACACGCCATGCTACAAAACAACACGAATGGGAAAGACACAAGGTTCGATGCAAAGCTGACACGTGAGGGTAGCTGTTGAAAAGGGGTGTAGAGCATCCTGAGAAGGGAAAAAGGATGATGTAGGGGCTAAAATGATCGTACACAAATGTTAAGGGAGTGGAAACTAAATCGGGTGCAAGAATGTACGTGAAATTGCGAGGGGTGCAATTTTACGACTGTACACTAGCACTAGCTGATATGCTACTACCACCCTTGTAAATGGCCTTGTGCATACCTTTGTAAAGATGGACCAACACACACTAACCACAAGCATATGTGGTGGCATTCTCCATCATCTACTCAATCACAATACCCTAGCCAATGAGAAACCTCTTAGCCCTCCTGTCGAGCATCAAGGGACTAATAATCAAACCTGGAAAAACAATGACCATCAGGTCTACACCATCAACAAATGGAGCCAATTCAATCTTGGAGTCAACCACATGAAGCTGTTGAACACCAAGTAACCTATGCATAGCTAAGGTACCCCTCTTGACATCATAATCGATCAACTCTCCATGAATGGGGATCCTCAAGATCCTCCATACATCTTCAAGGGTAATGGTACATTCTCATGTCGGTAAATGGAAAGTGGCAGTCTTCGATCTCCATCTCTCCACCAAAGCAGTCATCATAGTCCGATGAGCCCCAATCATTGGCATATAGGCTATGTATTGTAATCCAACTGCATCAAGGAAATCCCTCTCAAGCTCCTAAAAAGTGGCCAAGCCATCCATCAGCTAAGGTCTCTACTCTCGCATGAATAAAGGATGTAAGACAACTTACAAGCATTCAACCCACAATGTCAAATTTTTGCTATAAAATCATGTCGAGAACTTAAAAATTCAACTAAACTAAACACATCAATTATTTGTGGAAATAGTGCACTTTTTTCTAGGGCAATAGTCACTTAATTTGGCAATAGCAACTATCCTTGGTGATAGTATGTCTATTCAAGGGCGATAGCGACCATATTTTTTTATAGCGGCCTTGTCCCTAATTTTTCTAAACATGTGGTCATATTTTTCAGAAGCAGTCACTCAAAAGCAGCCATCCATGGTGTAAGCAGTTATATTTTACAAAAGTGACCATATTTCTCAATAGTGGCCATAATAAAGCAACGATAACATCGTATCACGTCAATAGCATGTTTTTCTTAGAATTGGGCCGCTATCGCCTACTCTAAGTTTGAATATTAATTACAAAAGAAAAATAAACTTGAAAGAAAAAATTAAAGATACACATACCACAATCCTTGCACTGGATGGTCATTGGTACTGCCTGATTGTGTCTGCTCTGTGTGGTGCTCCTAGAACTCGAGGCATCACAAATTGGCGTTTCCAGCAAGAAATCACTAAAAAAATCTCACAAAGCAAATTGTACAAATGAGGGGTAATTTCAACCTAATTTCCATTTTAACCGCCCCCCGAACCCTAAATTTTCACTTGGAACCCCTTCTAGGTCAATTTCGGAAGTGCCTATGACCATCCAAAACCCTAAAAGTGACCCCTAGAGCCTAAACTTTTGTCCTCTACGCATCTAAACTACTCTAGAACCTAGTCGAGTGCCCAACCTAAAAAAGTAATTTTTCTAGCCGATCTCTCGAGAGGGTACCCCAACATCTTATCATCCTTCCGCTAACCCCCAGGGCACAATGGAGCACATTAAATTTTTTCAATCTTGATCTGAACATCGAATTCTTTGAAACAATGTAACTAGTACATTGTATCAAAGAGGGGAAAAATGTAGACATGTAAAAATAGCTTAACGCATATCACACATCCTGAATAGCTCATTTTTCCATTATTAGCATCACTTTCATTATCACTATTGCATATCACTTCATTAACATCACTAATCCCCTTTTTAACATCATTTGCATCATTAACCCTATTTTCCTCTATTAATTAAATAATCTCAAATTGTTTAATTAATTCACTGTCATCACCTAATTTAACCTTATTCCTCCTGATTAATTAAATAAACACAAGTTATTTAATTATGTCACTAACAATACTTATTCATCTAAATTAATTAAATAGTTATCATTAATTATTTAATTAAGCCACTTTCCCTTCTTCAAGTTTGAATAATTAAATCAATTATTCAATTTCCCCAAAATCACTCAACATGGTTAAATAAATAAATATACCTTTATTTATTAAAGTCAAATACACCTTGCACATTCCTCTCAAACATTAATTAATTATTAAATTAATTAATACATCCTCACATATCTTGATTGCATAAATCATAACCATTGATTTCTCAATCGGGCAACTAATTTTTGTAATCCCGCTAAACACTCAATCTAATTTCTCCAATCCCACTAATTATTCAATTAAATCCCTTAATTGGATCAATCAAATGAGTTAATTCATCAATTCATTTTCTCTCAACGGTTCTCAACCATTGATCCTGATATTTCATTTTTGAATCCTAATCATTCATCCAAAACTTGAAAATCTATAAAAAAACCTTCACCCTTCTCATAATTTAGCTAATAATATGGAGAATTTGTGGAGAGATCATGTCAAATTGACTATTGAAGCACATTGAGCAAATACTTGCATTCTAGATCACCATTTCTACTACCTTTGAATCTTTTGCAAACATGGAGGCTTTGTATTGATCAAGAAATCCAACATCCATTATCAATATGAATACACTCTAATATGGGATGGTAAAATTGTAGTCTTTGAATTTGTTTATGTTCTCATTTATGCTAACATTGCTTGTTGAATTCATTGCTTTACAATCACATTTCATGAGTAGGTTGGGTTTTAATCTTGTTTTGATTTCATTGTTGTATTCCATTGATCCATTTCCCTCTTACACATTGACGTTTGTACTCTCATGAATACAAAGGACGTAAAATGACCTACAAACATTCAACCCACAACGTTAAATTTTTTGCTAGAAAATCAAGTCAAGAACCAAAATTTGCAGCTAAAATAGCTTAATCAATGCTTTTTAACAATAGTGAGCTTCTTCTAGAATGATAGCGGCCCTATTTTACAATATCGTCCCTATTTCAAGACGATAGCAAGCCTATTAAAGCTACAATAATGGTCATGATTTACGATAGCAACCATATTCCTAAATTTTCTACTATGGTCAAGTTTCACGATAGCGACCTTACAATAGTAGTAGGGTTTTATGAAAGTGACAAAGTTTAACAATAGTGATACGTTTTTACAAAAGTGGCTTTCCTAGAAACTACGATAGCAGTTGTATCGTGTCAATAGCGGCAAAAATAAAACATTACCGCTATCATCTAACCTAACTTCAAACATTCATTATGGAAGCAAAAAAAAAGTCAAAAGCGTAAACTAAAAGCATACAAACCGTAACCCTTATGTCGGTTGATTGTTGGTATTGATGAATTGCATCTGCTCGGTGTGGTGCACTCGAAACCCTCACCATCATCAATGCATGTTTGTAGCTAGAAATCCTTAGAGAACTAAAATCACCTAAAGATGAGTGTGCAAATGAGGGGTGAATGAACCCTAATTTCCTATTTAACCCTTCAAACCCTAATTTTTACCCTTGGAAACCCTCCTAGGTTATATTTTGAGCACCCAGGCTCATCCTGAACCTTAAACATGACCCCTACAACCTAATTTTTCATCCTCTATGCATCTAAGCTACTCTTGAAACTTATCGTAAGTTCGACCTAAAAAAGTCATATTTTTGGTTGACCTCTCGAGCGGGTAGCCCAATGTCGTATCATTCTTTTGTTGACCGCTGGGGCATAGTGGGGCATCATTCAATTGTTTCAATCTTGATTTGAGCATCAAATTCTTTGGAACAACATAGCAAGTACATTATGTCAAAGACGGGCAAAATTTAAACATGTCAAAATGTCTTAATACATATCACACATCCAAAATTGCATTTTTTCATTGTTGGCATCATTTTCATCATCATCCTTGCATTTCACTTCAATTGCATCATTAATCCTCTTTTAACATCATTTTCACCAATTAACCCTATTTTCCTCTATTAATTAATTAATCCCGAATTGTTTAATTAATTCATCCATTTCACCACTAATTCCCCTTCATCATCCTAATTGAATGATTCCTAATTATTTAATTAGTATCCTCTAATATTTCTTACAATCCCACATGATTAAATAATATTGATTAATTAATTATCATACCTTGTAATCTTCTTGTCACAAGATTAAATAATTCCTAATTGTTTAATTATCCTAATTTTCTCTCCACAAAGCATATTCTTGAGGAATATTCCATTTCAAAATATCTCAACTAACTTGTCTCAACCATTTCTATCCCTTGATCTTGAAATCAATTCTCGTCCCTTAATCTTTAAAAATATCCTAACCATTTTCCTAAAATGGTGGAGCAAGCTTGAGTTCTAACTAGTGTGATCTCTTTGATCTTCCTTGATTCACTCTCCTTTGTGGGTGTTGAGAATCAATCTCAACCTTTCTTTGTGGGCATTCAAACTCAATCTCATCCCTTGATCTAATTTATCCAAATCTATAAAACAACCCTCATCCTTCTCATAATTCATCTAGAGAATTTGTGGAGAGATCATGTCCAAATGATTCTTGAACAAATTGAGCATACATCATTGCATTCTAGGTCATCATCTTTGCTTTTGCAAGCTATCATGGAGGCTTTGGATTGAAGCAATCCAACATATCTTTCAACCAAAGTTACCCAACAATGGGATTGGTAAGTTTGTTTATGTTTTGAATTCATTTGTGTTTTGATTATTTGATCTAACCATTGTTTTGGATTCATGGCTTCTTATCCTTGATGGGTTCTATCCTTTGTTTTTGAGTTTATTGATGTAATTCATTGTTGTTATCCTCTTCCACTTTTACCCCTTACATAACTATCCCATTACAAATGTAAACTATCATAGTTAAATGTGATAAACAATCAATAACCTACAACTCATCTCACATTGTTTAGATTTGTAAACATGGATCACAATCAAATGTAACCCATAATTGGCACATGAAAATTCATTTCACGTGCTTAAAATTTGTAATTGTGGATCACAATTAAATGTAATGCGTACTAAGCATATTGAAAATCACTTGACATACTAAAGGTTTTCGAATATGCAACATGGTCAAATATAACCCATCATCAATACCATACAACTTTCGTCACATTCTCAAGTTTTTAAACATATAATATAGTTAAATTTGTACCATAAACTATGCTCCATTGTCTTAAAAATTTGTAGTTGTGGATCATATGATAAATTCATTCTATGATTGATACACTACAACTTGTCCTACATTCCTAAGATTTGTAAGCATAGTTCATAATCAAATGTAACCAATAATTGGTATCAAAACTTAGGTCATATTCTCAAGATTTGAAATCCTAGATCGCATGCAAGTTGTACCATACAATATATGCCGACATTATTCAAACTTAAAAAACATAATTTTACAGTAAAATTTAAATACATAATGGGTTCAATATTATATTTTGTTGATTTATATTAAATCACATAATATAAATATAGACTAGAAGTAGGAGAGATTGGATCCTAAAGGAAAGTATGATACAATAATTGGTGCTCCTTGTGACCTAATTTTTACTTCTCACTAATTTTAGGCTTGTTTTTCTTTCTATTGTCATCACTTCTTCATATTAGGTATGATTTTTCCACATTCCATGAAAATTAGATTAAGTCTTCTAGATTCAACTGTGTGTATTTATTTGTATTTATACAAATACAACACAGTTGAATCCATAAGACTTCATCTAATCACTTCTTCATTTAAATATGGAGATGATTTTTCAAGAAGAGAGTACTTTGAACTTGAAGCGAATATTTAAAAAATTGAACTATCCCATTAAAAAAATAAACTATCATAGTTATGTTGCAAGATGGTGTGTCTCTTGGTCTCCTTGGTGTAGTGCAACACTTGGGTTCGTGACATGGATTAACCACCTCCCATGGATCTTGTATAAATCTGGCGGTTGTATCGGGCATTAATAGGTCAATCTTTTGGTGCAACAACAACCACCAATGTAACAATTGGTATCAGAGCTGAGGTCACAGGTTCGAACCCTTCGCTTGCGCTAGGGGGGGATTGTTGCAAGATGGTGTGTCCCCTGGTCTCCTTGGTGCAGCGCAACGCTTGGGTTCGTGACATGGCTTAACCACCTCTTGTGGATCTTGTATAAATTTGGCGGTTGTATCGAGCATTATCAGGTTGATCTTTTGGTGCAACAAAAACCACCAATGCAACAAGTTAAATGTGATAAAAAATGGATAAAAAATCAATAACCTACAATTTATCTCACATTCTTTAAATTTGTAAACATGGATCATTGTTAAATGTAAACCATAATTGGTACATGACAATTCATTTCACATGCTTAAAATTTATAATTATGGATCACAGTCAAATGCATTGCATATCAAGCATATTACAAATCAATTGGCATACTAAAGGTTTGTTAACATGGAACATGGTCAAATATAACCCATCATCAATACCATATAACTTTCATCACATTCTCAAGTTTTAAAAAATGAAATCTTGTTAAATTGGTACCATACACTATGCTTCATTGTCTTAAAATTTGTAAGTGTGGATCAAATGATAAAATGTACTCCATAATTGATACACTATAACTCATCCTAAATTCCTAAGATTTGTAAGCATGACTCACAAACAAATGTAACCCATAATTGGTATAGAAAATAACCCTAGATTCTCAAGATTCAAAAACCTAGATTGCATGCAAATTAGTACCATACAATATATGGCCACATTCTTCAAACTTATGTAAAACATTGTATACGTCTAAAAATGGTCATGATTAAGCTTGTTAATTAATTAAATATGATTTATTTAATTAATTCCTCTAATGTCATCTACATATAAATAAATTTAATTATTTATTTATACCGTTCATTTTCTAAATTCTTCTACCGTAATAATTTTATTTAATTACTAATATTTCCACCTTTCACTTGATTAAATTAAATAAATTTTCATAATTTATTTATATTTAATTATCATAGTATTCTAAAGTTTAAATATTTAAATATTTAAATAATGGAATATCTTCTTCATCTCACTTTCTATCTTTCGCCTGATTAAATTAAATAAATTTTTATAATTTATTTATTTCATTCTATTCTAAAGTTTAAATATTTTTGAATATTTGAATAATGGAATATTCTACATCCCATAATCGAATTTAAAATATTAAATATTTTATTTAATAATTCCTCACCCTAATTTCATTTTTAAACATAATTAAATGAGTTATTTAATTATGTAGGTTGCCATTTTCATCTCCACTTCCAAATTAAATAAATTTATTTTATTTAATTTCTAACTCATGCTAACTCCTCCTTCCAAATTTTTAACTCATCCTTTGAAATGGAAGTTTCCCTTTGAAACTCAATGACGAAATTGAAAGAAAAGGGAAACCTTCCATCCTTCTCTTCCACTTTCGAAGATCTCCCGCCGTCCGTTCGAACAAGCTCAATCCGGACTGTCGATCGATTCAGCCAATCAAATCCGTTCGAAAACTCTATAAATTTCGGCGCAAATCCAAGCTTTGGTTACACTTCATATACTCACGCATGCACTCACTTTCGCACACCTACGCATATCTACGTTCGCACACGCAATCAGCTTATGCATTCATATCAGTTTCAATATCACAACAATCTTCTCATCTTAGCATAGCTTTGCATTTCGCATAGTTTGCATTTTAAATCTCGTTCTTTAGCTGTCATTTTGTTGAGCTTGATCTGTTGATTTGAGAGCAATATTGATGCAACGAAACGCTAAAGTTAGAGGAAGATAAAACGATTTTGGGAAAGCTGCGATAACGGTTTGCATATTCTGTTTCTTTTTTAATTTTTTTGATTTAATGTTTTATTAATATGTGTTTGATTTTTATTTAAATTGATCCAATATTTCACACACACATAAAGTGGTCCATGCAACGACATCCATCTAGTGGGACTATCACCTTTCACGAAACTAGACACTTGAGTCCCTCCTATCCATATTCTCCTTCTCCTATCCAAAAAGCTAAAAAGTCAAAAATTCAAAAAAAGAAAAGAAAAAAAAAAGAAAAACAAGAAAAAGAAAAGAAAAGAAAAAAAAGTAAAGAGAAATCCCTTCGTCCAATGGTGAAAACCTGGTAAACAGGCACCCTGGATAAGTACCATGATGAAAACCTAGCAAATAGGCATCATGTGTAGGTTGATCTTCTATGTCACTTACACTTGGGGGCACAATGTCTTATCTATCCAACCTATCATTTTCATGTCATATTATTTCCATCTTACTTGCCATCTTTAGCCATCATACATTCCTATCATATTAAGTCCACTTATCCACCCTTCTTCTTTTGATCTTGATGAAGATATAGGGGTAAAATTTTGTAACATGTTTTTTTGGGTATCTCTTGACATACCTCATCCTTCCAAACAAGCCTATCATTATCCTATTATCATAAGCTTTGTCATGAAAAATCCAAAGTATTGTACCTAGAATGGGGCATGTTATTCCTATGTGACATAGTCTTTGGAAATCACATCCTTGCTCTCCTATGATGCATACATCCACTCCATTCACTATGACCTATCCTTTCCATCCATCCATATATCATAAGCCTTTTATCCCTTATCCCATCACCCACCCTTTCATCCATCAATCTCATCTATTTCCTTGCACCTAGACTTGGTTTTCCCCTTGTCATTGGTATCTAGCACAAAGGCTACTCAAATTTTCATCCTTTGACACCTCAAAATATTTCAAAAATCCAAAAAAATCAAAACATTTCAAAAGGTCCAAAAAAATCAAAACATTTCAAAAAACCAAAAATCAAAACATTTCAAAAATCCAAAAATCAAACATTTCAAAAAAATCCAAAAAAAAATCATAAAATGTCAAAAATCCCAAAAAAATCAAATATCCAACAAAAATCCAAGCAATAAAATCAATTCATCCAATTAATTCTTCCAATTTCATCTACTTAATCCATCACCTCAATCCAATCATTCAACTATTCAACCAAATCAATCATCTTCATCAAATCCATTCATCCATACATCAAATCATCTTCAATCATTCCAAGCAAATAATCCAAATGCACGTCAATCCTTAATCCATACCAATCAAGTCAATCAATCTTGTCAAATTATCCAATCACATCCTTTGGTCTTGATCCTAATCTTGTCATAAACCAAATCAACCACTCAATCAATCAGCTATCAGTCATCCTTGTGTTGCTCTAGGGACATGTCACTCCCCACAATGACAACACTACCATCATCATCAATCAATCAATCAATCATCGGTTTACAGCTTGACAGGGGCACTACCTTATATGTTTTTGTATCATTTGTGCATGCTTGCTTGCTTGCTTGTGTGTGTTTTCATTTTATCTTGCATTTGTTTCAAATCCATATTATTCTAGCTAATATTCATATCTTGTGTATGTTGGAGTAGCTTTTTGCACTATCCTTTGCATCTAAGGTCATATCATACCTTTTGTGCATTAGGACTTTAATGATCTAAGTCTCCTTCCTCATACGTCTAGACAAGGTTGTATTACGCTGGGGCATGAGACACATCATCACCTTGGTCCTTATATCTTGGTGCATAACGTCTAGTGCTATATCAAACATCATGGTTGCTCACCTTCATTGCAACATAACGTATCATTTATCTTCTTCATCCACTTTTGATCTTGCATCATTCATCTTGTCTATCCTTATCATTTCATTTCGAGAGCCTACCCGTGTTTGTTCAACCCACCTATCCTCTTGAGGGGGCATCATCATTCCATCATCCTATCTTTCTATCATTATCCATTCTCCTCTATCCATACCTTAACTTCTTTGAAATGATGTTACTCGACAAAAATCTCATCATCTCAAACATCATCTCAAAGAGGGGCAAAATGTATGTCTAAAAATGGTCATGATTAATTAAATATGTTAATTAATTAATTCCCCTAAAGTCATCTACATATAAATAAATTTAATTATTTATTTATATTGTTCATTTTCTAATTCTTCTACCTTAATTAAATAAATAATTTTATTTAATTATTGACATTTCCTACATTCCTCTTAATTAAATTAAATAAATACGATTATTTATTTTAATTATCATATCATTCTAAAGTTTGAATATTTGAATATTCAAATAATGGAATATTCTCTTCATCCCATAATCAAATTAAATATTAAATATTTAATTTAATATTTTCCTCTCACTCTAAATTCATTTCTAAAACATAATTAAATATAATTTATTTAATTGTGCGATTTTCTATATCCATCTTCACTTACAAATTAAATAAATTTATTTTATTTAATTCTAACTCATTCTAAACTCATTCTTCGAAACGATAATTTCCCTTCGAATCTCAATGACGGAAATTGAAGGAAAAGGGAAACCTTCTATCTTCCTCTCCACTTTCGAAAATCTTCCACCGTCCATTCGAACAAGCTTAATCTGGGCCGTTAATCAAATCAGCCAATCGAATCCTTTCAAAAACTCTATAAATCTAACTTTTCACAAGCCATTTGGATCGGATCTTCTTCAGACATCCGCATTCTGCCAAAATCATTCCTCAATCTTTCATTCGTTCTTATCATTCTCCATTTGTCATCATATCAAGTTGTTACGCTGCAGAATTGAGCAATCAACATTCCTCCTCTATTGTCAACCCTTAGAAATCTTGCATCCTTGTGCAGGTGGAGAAGAGCCATGGAGATCAATCAACACTAGTTTGAAAATCGGTTTGCATATTATTTGTTTATTATTTTTATTTTTCATTCTAGTTTGTACTTCATGGTGCTTGATAGGAATTAATTTGTTTATTGTCTTCAATGCATTTAAACCTATTGATTTTTAAGTCCTATCTATAAAATGGTGCCATTTTATGTGTGTGTGAAATATTGGATCAATTTAAATAAAAATCAAACACATATTAATAAAACATTAAATCAAAAAAACTGAAAAAGAAACAGAATATGCAAACCGTTATCGCAGCTTTCCTGAAATCATTTTATCTTCCTCTAACTTCAGCGTTTTGTTGCATCAATATTGCTCTCAGATCAATAGATCAAGCTCAACAAAATGACAACTAAAGAACGAGATTTAAAATGCAAACTATGCGAAATGCAAAGCTATGCTAAGATGAGAAGATTGTTGTGATATTGAAACTGATATGAATGCATAAGCTGATTGCGTGTGCGAACGTAGATATGCGTAGGTGTGCGAAAGTGAGTGCGTGCGTGAGTATATGAAGTGCAACCAAAGCTTGGATTTGCGCCATTTTATGTGTAACTTCAGCGTTTCGTTGGATAATATTTCAAGATGTCCTTCTCTGGTGTATGATTTGGCCAATATGTCATCTACATAATCTTCCATGAAGACATGCATCATGTCATGAAAGATTGTAGTCATGGCTCTTTGGTAGGTAGCCCCAGCATTCTTTAGACCAAAAGGCATGACATTCCAACAATAAGTTCCCCATGGACATGTGAAAGTTGTTTTCTCCTGGTCTTCAGGTGCAATCTTGATTTGGTTGTAGCCAGAAAAACCATCCATTAATGAGTACATGGCATGGCCAGCTGTCAGATCAACTATGGTGTCAATGTTTGGCAATGGAAAGTCATCCTTAGGACATGCTTTATTAAGATCTTTGAAATCTGTGCATATTCTCACAGTTTTATCTGGCTTGGATATAGGAACAATGTTGGAGATCCATTATGCATAATCGATTGGTCTTATGAAGCCCACATCAAGAAGTTTTCTCAGTTCTTCCTTAACCAATAATGCAACATGAGGGAGCATCTTTCTGAGTTTTTGTTTCACCAGCTTGGCCCCCGGTTTGATAGATAAGTGATGCATGATAAGATTAGGATCAAGACCAGGCATGTCAGCGTAAGACCACGCAAAATTGACTTGATTTGCTTTCAAGAATTCCATGAACTCTGGTATTTCTTTCTCTGTCATTGATGCAGCTAACTGTAAAATTATTGGTTTGTCTGAAGTCTCAAGATAGACAGCATTTGTAGGCTCAATCAAAATAGGAGATCGCTCATGGTAGAGCTCCGGGAGAGTGTCAAGATTCCTATCGTCTGGTGCCTCAAAGAGGTTTTCACCATCGGATACGCTCTTTATTTTATCTTTTGTTTGATCTAATACTGCTAGATTCTTGTTTTCACCATTAGATCTTCTTTTTTTGTTTTTACTTTTGCAGTTGGGAGACTTGACACTCTCTTGATCAAAAACTCTATGTCGAAAATCGCTGGTGGAACAATCATTTGTATCCTCTGTGGAAAGGAAGTTTACGATAGCTTCATCACTTGGAAACATGGGTATGTCGATAGGTTCAGATGAATCCCAATCAATGAGATCAGGATAAATCAAAGGTATTGGATCGTCAGGTTGTGTGAAATCGGCTATGGTTATGGTCATAACAGAGTGGTCCGTAGGATCCGAGGTATGAGGTGGGTCAATGATGATACTGTCCTCATGATAGTCTTGTTCGTTTAGATCTGACTCAGTATCACTAGAATCATAGTCGATTTGTGGTTCAGATTCTTGTGGTTGGGACCCTGAACCTTGACCTTCAATTAGAGTTGGAGCATACTGGTGTATTACATCAACCTCTTTGTCCCTCCAGAACTCATCATTGTAAATGGTGTCCCATTCATATTCAGCAGAGTCTGTGTCAGAATTGTTTCCCAAGAAGTTATGAACTGTTGTCAAACATGCTTCTTGTGAATATGAGCCTTCTTGCAATGTGAAGACAGTGCCATGCAGTTGTTTTTCTTTGGAGTGAGTATCATAACCCAATCCAGTTTTCTCTTTTGCAGCAAGTCCGCGGAGGTGAATGGGTTCAACTACTCCTTCCTTCCTTTTTTCGATAGGTCCTTCATCATAACCCATCTTCAACATGATTGAATATCCTTTTCCATATTTGTCTGTGGGTAATTTGATATTAGAGACTGCTTCATCTTCATCTTTATAGAGCCAGTTTAGAATCTCTGTATCCTCAGGATTTTCCATGGGAAAATTTTCTTTAATGAATTGTCCATTGAATTTTGTGATTGGCTCTATTGGTGTTTGCTTTGATGTTGATGCTGCTGATATTTGATGTTCCCTGATAGACGGCTGTCCATGTGATCGAGGTGATGTAGGTAAATTGGCAAGACAAAGAGAGTATTCTCCAACTCCATGATCCTTGAATTTCATCTTTTTGTCAAGACTATTGGTCAATTGACTGATTTGTGTGTCAATCTTTAGAGAAGTCCTAGCATGAGCTTCTCGATTGTTAGGGACCAAAGTATCTTGACTAGCTTTTATGTTGGCACAAGTTTGGATATTGGAATTATCAGCTAGTATTGTGATTTCCTATCCATCATAAGGAAATTTGAGACATTGATGATAGGTTGATGGGACAACTTGCATTTCGTGGATCCAAGGACGACCCAACAAGATGTTATATGCAAGATCACAGTCCAGTACTTGACAAAAAGTATTATTTATAACAGGACCCACTCTGATTGGCAGCATTATTAGACCTTTGGATGCTCTTTCTTCATCATCATAAGCTTTTATGGTAATCTTTCTTCTGAAATCAATGGAGTCCTCAAAAAATCCTAAGGCTTTAACTAACTTCATGGTACAGATGTTTAAACCAGCACCTCCATCTATTAGAACTCGTCTGATACGAAACTTGTGAACCATGACTTCTAAGTACAATGATGAATTATGGGGGTGAGTTATGGAAACGTCATCTTTGTCAGAGAATGAAAGGCAAGTGGGTGACGACAAATGTCCTACCATGGCTTGAAATTGATTCACATCCAAGTCAGTGGATACATTAGTTTCAACGAGGGCTTTTTCAAGAATTTCCTTATGGGTTGGGGAAATCTTTAATAGTTCCAGAATAGAAATTTGAGTGGGGGTTTTCTGAAGTTGGTTGACCAAATCATATTGATGTTGAGGTGGAGGTTCAGTGGTTTTTGAAGAGGCGCCTTTTAAAACAACTTTAGCTTGTGCTCTTGTTGTTGTGTTGACTTCTCTATATTCCACCTTCTTGTTGACTTTAATGACATTGACCCGCTCATCGTCTGAGTAGAGATGGTTGATTATATGATTATCATTGATATGATTCACATTTTTTTCAAAAGACTCACCTTTTTGATAATTGGGCAATGGATTACGAAATTCTTGGTGGTCTGCGTTGGTTTGTTGATTTCCTTCTACTGTAATGATTTCATTGTCAATTAAGTCTTGAATGGCATTCTTCAAGGCTTGGCAGTTGTTTGTGCGATGACCTTTACACTGATGATAATCACAATAGTATGCCTCATTCCATGATGGAGGCTTTACACTGGGTTCATAATTTCGTTGAGGCGGCAAAGTAATGACATTTTTGGCCATCAACTCTTTGAATGTTGATTCTAAAGATTGTCCCAATGAAGTGAAAGTTCTTCTATTCGAGAAGAATGAAAATCTTTGCGGATTTGAATTCGAGGTGTTCCCTAAGGAATTTTGATTGTTATTGGTTCCTCGGTAACCCTGGTTGTTGAAAGTCCCTTGATGGGGAGTAGAGTTTTGATTTGTATTGTTCCTCAGAGGAGGAGGATTATTTTCGTGATTTGCAATCGAGTTGACATTGTTGTTGCGATTGTTTGGAGTACTGAGGACAAATGGTTTGGTCGAGGCATGATTCGCATCAACAACACCATCATTCACCATATTTTTGTTGCGAGTCCAGAATTTGGACTTGTCCTGATTATTGTGATGGTTAGATGAGCTAGGATTTTCTTTGTCATGTTTGATTATTCCTCTTTTGACCAAAGCATTTTCGATGGTTATGGCATCTTCAATCATTTTCTCAAAAGAAGGAGGACAATGTAAGTTCAAGTGATAGCTCATTTCTGAATTTAAACTGTTGATAAAAGTAACCATCTTTTCCTTTTCAGGAATAGGACGTGGATATCTGGCAAACATTCTTCTCCATCTCTGAAGAAATGTAATGAAATATTCACCAGGTTTCTGTGCAACCTTGCAAAGATCTATCATGGTGATCTGATGTTGTATGTTGTAGGTATATTGTGATATGAATAGGTTGATCAATTCTTCAAATGTCCTGACGAGAGGTGTGATCTTAGATAACCATTCCATAGAGTGTACTCCAAGGCTCCTAGGAAACAGTTGCATCAAGTAAGTATCTTCGTGAGTGAATTCCAATGTCATGTTCCTGAAGTCTCTAACGTGATCAATTGGATCCATTTTCCCATTATAGCGATCAAATTTTGGCATTTCACAATGCTTGGGAAAAGGAATCATGTTAAGACTTCTATCGAAAGGATAAGGACAAATGTCCTCGAGAGTGTATTTCTTTGTGGTTGTTCCCCCTTTAATTCTTTAACTTGTCCTTGAAGTGCCTTGATTTGTTGGGTCAAAGCACTGAGATCAGAAAGGGGTGTCTCTTTAGGTTTATTCTTCAAGTTTTTAGTGTCAAAGTCGTGAGGCAATTTAGCCCCTTGTTCGGCTAGATATCGAAAATATTTCTCCTTATCTCACTGCAAGATCTTTTCAATAGCTTTATGGAATTTTAGGTCTTGCTCAGCCTCTCTAAAACGTTCCTCATCTTGTTCCTCATCACTATCTATTTGTGCTTTGTTCATGTCTTTGTATTGGTGGAACGGATTTTCTTCTCTATTGTCCATGTTTTTGTTAAAAAGTGGATTTTGATTTATGTTGAAAAGGGGATTACTGCTTTCTCCTTCTTCTTGAGTGTTTTGAATATGACTTTCTTTTTGGATTGTATCCTTCAGTTTATTGTGTTGAGATCTTGTGGAGATAGGCATATGAATTTGAAAATTTCCTCTAGACTTAGATCACGATTTCTGACAAGTGCGATGATGATGATCTGATAAGATGTGGGATCTTATGATAAGATCAAGGAAGCTCCTAATTTATTGATTGTTGCTTCCAAATGATGAAGGATTTCAAAATCCTGTTGGGGAAGTTGAACCAAAAATTAGAAAGTTGTTTTGAAAGGTGCACTCTAAAAGATTTTGATCTTCGTTTTTAAAGAAATTCTCTCAAGATCTTTGAAGAATATGGCTGGGGTGTGAAGGATATTCTATAGAAGGTTGGGGTATGTTGTCAAACTCAAGAGGTTGGTTATGATTATGCCGTTGTGATAGAGCTAATCTCTGATAATGAGCTCGAGAATCTAAGGGATCTACAACATATTCATCAGTGAATCCTCTAACAAAATCCTGATATCTGTGAAGAAATCCTCGATAGTGAAGCAAGACTTGTCGACTTTTGTACAAGAATTTTCTCTTTTGCAGTGTTTTCTTGTATCCTAACGGTTTCTTGGGTTTTCTGATCCTTTTAGACAATGATTTCTTGGGAAACTTTGTTGACTTCCAATCTCTAAGCATGGGAATGTTATTGGGAATTTTGTTGAACCAATGATATGAAAAACTCTTAAGTGGCTTTCAGTTATTGTTCTTCATGTTCTTTTTTTTTTTTTGGATGATCTCTTTATTTGAATTAATGTAATGGAAGACACAACAAACATTTTTTGAAAATAGTTGTTCTAAAAGCCCTATGCTAACATGAAGTGTTTGATCAAGAAAATGTTTTTCATAAAATGTTTTCATGGGTTTTGCACATGAAAGACAATTCAGACAGACTCACTCTTAAATGCTCAAGTAGGTCATTCTAGTAATCAACAACCCACATCTTAGAACTGTGTTGACTCACACAGCTGTGTCACCCTTGAAGGGGCGCCTGTGTTTTTGTCTTTTCCAAGCGCATACTCAAAGTTACGGAAGTGGATACCAGATCCCCTGAGCAAACGGTCCTTGACAGTTATATGGTGAGTATCTTGGGGGCAGATGCTAATGTAATGAAATTTGTATATGAAGCCTGATAAGAAATACATGGCCCCCATCTGGCCTCATCTCTGCTCCGGGCGTAATGTGCAACCCCCTGCGGCATCCCTTGCGTGAATCTGAACTGCCTCTGCACCTGCAATGCCAAAAATCTCTCCAAAATGAAATGAGTCCTCCCTATCAGGAACCGAGGGATGCATACGTACGACATCTCTATGTCATCTGTGGCCCATGGCTCGCAATTGAGATACGGTCGCCATACAACTATATCCATGTCATCCAACAGTTGCCTCCAGTAATCTACCTTGCCTAGCTTGGGCTGGGTAAGGAACATAGCATACATATATATATACGGCCTACCTGGTGGCCTAACTCTAGGGCACGCCGGTCTCGTCACCGCAAAATGCTCCCATGCCTAGATTTGTAACACTGTAACCCCACATGGCAAACTAGAGGAACCTTTGTACACCACCTGGTGCAAATCATGATAAAGATGAGCTAACATGCAGCTCCCCCATGCGTATCTCCTCAGCTGTAGCAACATCTGCTGTAGAATCCTACCCCATCCCACTGACAATCCCTTTGCCTGACGATCCGGACAAAGGAGACCTCCAATGAATGCACCCAACACTGCCGACAAGGCATGATATCCGCGAAAGTCAGCCCATGGTACCCAGTACCCGACTATATGTGCGTCTTCGTACACCCTCCTCAACGCATCTGTGCCTCCCAGCTCCTTGTGATCGTAATACACAAGTGCTCCAACAACGGGGATACCTAGGATCCTGTACACGTCCTCAGGAGTCACTGTCACCTCACCGGTCGCCATGTGAAAGGTGTTGTGCTCTGAGTGCCATCGCTCTGCAAGTGCTGTCAACAATCCTCTGTTGACCCTAATCGGCGGCATCGCCAACAAGGATCTCAAACCACAGGTATCAATCAATGCTATGTCAGCAGGTGTCAACTTGGGGATCCTATCCCATCCTGCTGAATGTCGCTCTCTAATCTGGAGGTTTTTGAAAACCTCCTATTTTCATCACAAGGATAATTCATCAGAATCATACCAATCATTCAATCATTCAAGCAATATCAAAATAAACTCATATCTATCAGTGACCTATATTAGTGACCTATATCAGTGATCTATCAAGTGACCCTTATCAATGACTCATATCAATGCATCACATTAATGACCCATATCACACAATCAGTCCTATCAATCAAATCAAATCAAGTCTATCTAGCCGGATATCATATCAAATCTGTTCTACAATCAATCACTATTTGTTTTCTATCGCAGAAAGCAAATTTATCAGAAATCATATCAATCTACTCTTTGTTTTCTACTCTAGGAGCAAAGTTATCAATCTACTCTTTGTTTTTCATTCATGGGAAGCAAAGTTATCAGTTCAATTACTCTTTGTTTTCTACCCTAGGAAGCAAAGTTATCAATCCATCATTTGATCATTTTTATCTATATTAGCATGATGACACAACAATTTCATAATCTATTGACTAAGGAAGCAATACAAATCATCATTTTCACAAAAAAATTCATTCTGCCTATTTTACCATATACGCCGTTCTTTTCACTGGATGCGCTTAAATAGACCCCCTATGCACGTTTTCCCGTATGCGCCACTTCACTCATCCTATGCGCCGATCTTTTTGCTGGATGCGCGTTTTTGCTCTATGCGCGCCTGTTTTCCCTATAAGCACTCTACCCCTATATGCGCGCTAGTTTTTACGGGATGCGCTAGACTAGTTTTTCCTAAAACATTTAAAATCTATCCTATATGCGCGTTTGTTTCTACTCTAAGCGCGCCTGTTTTTTTCAAAAGTGCCTAAACTATTCTATATGCGCGCAAACGTAATTTTAAAATCTAAATCCGCGGAAAAACATGAAAATTTTGATTCAAACGGAAAAATTTGAACGCACAAGAGGATAGATCGACTCACCGGTGGTCCATACGCAGCTAGCCTCTGATATCTGCGCGATCTCTCGAATCAGTGGCGATGATACAGAATCTCCATGTCGCGATGTCACTCTCACAGCTACAGTTTTCACCAAAGTCAAAAGTGCAAATGACTTGTCTTTTTCAACCTTTTTACCTTTTAAAGGTCAAACAGGGGTAAATTTGACTTTATTTTCAAAATGAGACATTTCTTTTTCATTATCTGTCGTGAGCTAAACCACTCTCTCTCTTCTTCGTAATTTACCTTCCGAGGGGGCATTATCAGCAGAAATATCGAAAGCACATCAAGGGCAAAAATCTTATTTTTCTTTGAAGCAATGTGTTTTACACATCACTTCAAAGAGGGGCAAAATGTATACGTCTAAAAATGGTCATGATTAAGCTTGTTAGTTAATTAAATATGATTTATTTAATTAATTCCTCTAATATCATCTACATATAAATAAATTTAATTATTTATTTATACCGTTCATTTTCTAAATTCTTCTACCGTAATAATTTTATTTAATTACTAATATTTCCACCTTTCACTTGATTAAATTAAATAAATTTTCATAATTTATTTATATTTAATTATCATAGTATTCTAAAGTTTAAATATTTTAATATTTAAATAATGGAATATTTTCTTCATCTCACTTTCTATCTTTCGCCTGATTAAATTAAATAATTTTTTATAATTTATTTATTTCATTCTATTCTAAAGTTTAAATATTTTTGAATATTTGAATAATGGAATATTCTTCATCCCATAATCGAATTTAAAATATTAAATATTTTATTTAATATTTCCTCACCCTAATTTCATTTTTAAACATAATTAAATATGAATTATTTAATTATGTAGGTTGCCATTTTCATCTCCACTTCCAAATTAAATAAATTTATTTTATTTTATTTCTAACTCATGCTAACTCCTCTTTCCAAATTTTTAACTCATCCTTCGAAATGGAAGTTTCCCTTCGAAACTCAATGACGAAATTGAAAGAAAAGGGAAACCTTCCATCCTTCTCTTCCACTTTCGAAGATCTCCCGCCGTCCGTTCGAACAAGCTCAATCCGGACCGTTGATCGATTCAACCAATCAAATCCGTTCGAAAAATCTATAAATTTCGGCGCAAATCCAAGCTTTGGTTACACTTCATATACTCATGCACGCACTCACTTTCGCACACCTACGCATATCTACGTTCGCACACGCAATCAGCTTATGCATTCATATCAGTTTCAATATCACAGCAATCTTCTCATCTTAGCATAGCTTTGCATTTCACATAGTTTGCATTTTAAATCTTGTTCTTTAGCTGTCATTTTGTTGAGCTTGATCTGTTGATCTGAGAGCAATATTGATGCAACGAAACGCTGAAGTTAGAGGAAGATAAAACGATTTCGGGAAAGCTGCGATAACGGTTTGCATATTCTGTTTCTTTTTCAGTTTTTTTGATTTAATGTTTTATTAATATGTGTTTGATTTTTATTTAAATTGATCCAATATTTCACACACACAAACATAATTTTACAATCAAATCTAATTGCATAATAGGTTCAATATTGTATTATATTTATTAGTGTTTTATATTTATTACATTTAATATAAATTGTTAAATATAAATATAGACTAGAGGAAAGAGAGATTGGATTCTAAAGGAAAGTATGATTAGAAATTACTGATATTAAAGAAAATATTAAGCAAGCAATGGTTATTAAAGTAGATCCAACTTATTCTTTTGAATAGGTGTCATGTGTCATCAATTTAGTGTGGGAGAAGAATTCATCAATATTTAAATCTCATATTCATTCTATAATGTGTAAATATATTTCTTTAATAAAAAGAAATATTGGTTGTTCTAGATCAGAGCCAAGTAAATTAGATTGATCCAACCAAGATATTTTCACATCTACATTTAATGATCTGGGCCTAACATTAAAATTATGCATTTTTCACTCAAGTTATGCATCCCTAGCATAACTAAGATAATTTAATTTTACATATCTTCCTCTCTATCTCTCTCTCTTCTATCTCTATCTCCTTACCTCTCCCTGAATCTCTATCTCCTTACCTCTCCCTGAATCTCTCTCTCTCCCCTCTATCTTTCCCATTACATGTATCTCTATATATCTCCTTCTATATATATCTCTCTCTCTCTCTCTCTCTCTCTCCCTCACTCCCCATCACTCCATGTTTCTCTATCTCTCTACTTCTCATCTATCCCCCCTCTCTCTCTCTCTCTCCTTGTTTCTCCCTCCCTACCTCTCTCTCTCTCTATATATATATATATTTGTCTCTCTCTCACACACTCCATGTTTCTCCCTCCTTATCTCTCTCTCCCCCTCTCCCCCTCTCTCTCTATTACTTGTCTATCACCTCTTTTATCTCTCACTCTTGTCCCCTCTATCTCTATCTTCCCATATCTCCCTCCCTCTCTATCTCTATCTTATTATCTATCTCTCTCTCTTATTCACTCAATATCTCCATCTCTCCTAGTCTCTCTCTCTCTCTATATATATATATCCCTCTCTACCTTTCTCTATATATCGCTTCCTATATCTTTATATTTCTATCTCTTCATCTCTCCCTCCTATATAATTATCTCTCTCTCACCTCCTCTATCTTTCCTGAGTTATATCTATCTCTCTATCTCTCCCTCTTTCTATCCCCCTCTCCTTATCACTCCCTCTTTTTAATATCTCTCTACTTCTCATTCATCCTCTCTATTCCTCTCCCTCTATCTATTTATATATAGATATCTCTCTCTCGCTCATACTCACACACACCCCTTGTTTTTCCCTCCCCATCTATATCTCTATCTCTATCTCCTTTATATCTATCTTTATCTCTCTGTCTTTCCCCCTCTCTATCTCTCTTCCTCTCTCTATAACTCTCTCTATCACTTGTCTTTTTCACCTTTCTCTTACTCTTGCCCCCTCTATCTCTATCTCCCTCTATTTCTCACTATCTATATCTCTCCCTCTCTATGTCTCCCTCTCTATATATTGAGCTATCTCTCCCTCTCCCCCCCTCTTCTTCTCCCTCTCCCCCTCTCCCTCTCTACCTATCTCTCTCCCTCTCTCCCCCTTCTTCTCTCTCTCCTCTTCCTTCTCTCTCCTCTGCCTCTCTCTCCTCTCCCTCCTCTCTCTCTCCTCTACCTATCTATCTCCCTCTCTCCCCCCTCTTCTCTATCCCTCCTCTACCCCCTCTACCTATTTCTCTCCCTTTCTCTCCATCTCCCTCTATCTCCCCCTCTCTCTATTCCTCCCTCCTTCCCTATCCCCCCCTCTCTCTCTTCATGCATCTCTATCTCTCCCTCTTTCTCTTTCCCTCTCTCTATCTCCCCCTATCTCTCTCCCTCTCTTCATCTCTACTTGTCTATCTCTACTTCTCTTTGTTTATCTATCTCTTTGTTTCTCTCTCCCTCTCCCCCTATCTCTATATCTTCTTATATATCTATATCTCTATTACTCTATATCACCATCCATATCTCTCTCTCTCTCTCTCTCCCTCCCTTTCTTCTCTTAGCTATATCTCTCTATATCTTCCTCTCTCCCTTTAACTATCTCCCTATCTCTCTCTATATTTATCTCTCCCTATACCTCCATCTCTCTGTCTATTTGTCTCCCTCTTCCCCTCTCACTCTATTTTCATCTCTACCTCTATCTTCCTCTCTCCCCCTCTATCTCCCTCACCCTCTTCCTAAACCTCTCTATCTCTAACTCTCCAATTTTCTTCTTCTATCTCTCCATCTCTCTCTACCCCTATATCCCTTCCTCTCTCTACCTTCCTCTATTTATCACTTCCTATCTCTATCTTTATCTTTCTATTCCCCCCTCTCTCATTCTCTCCCTATCTCTCTCTCCCTCTCTATGCATTTATCTCTTCCATATCTATCTACATCCCTCTCTCATATATCTCTTTCTCTCCCTCTCCTTCTCTCCACATCCATCTCCATCTCGATACCTATCTCCTTGCCCCTCTCTTTCTCTTGCCCTTCCCCCCTCTATCTATCCCTACCTCTCCCTCTCTCCTTATTGCAAACATAACACGACCAATTGGTCATGGGGCCTTATTATCTTCCAAATTTAGAGGTTTTGTTTCAGATGTGTTTTTGGATTAATGTAAGTGGATGAATAATTTATTTGAAGCTATCACTTCTCCATCGAGACTTTTGTTGCACAATATCATTTGCTAAATGACCTACCAATTTACCTCATGTACTACAAAAATGTATGCAAATAATAGACCAAAAGTTTCCTTAGTTGACCTTCCACACCACTTCGGCTTACCTATTGCACACCAAAGTGCGATTGCTAGTTTTATTTCTACAAACTGAAACTCTCATATTGTTTTAGAGAGTAAATATAATAAATAATATTAAAAGTTGTAACCAGCGTTATCCTTGTGCTCGCGAAGAAAGTGCTCAGAGAGAGGTGAAGACAAGAAAGAGAACTACCTAATAAGTCAAATAAAATGAGGAAATAAAAGTCAAAGTCGATTGAAAGGAGTATTCCAGAAGAAATTGGAGAAAGACGAGAAAGAATGTTTCGTCTGTGTATGGGTTTGCGTGATATGTTGTCACGGACCAGACGAGATACATGATATGGTATTTCTTTGTTGCTTGAATTTGCTCTCTTCTTTTGATTCTACTTCTTTTTATGTTACTGGTATTGTTAGTTCTCAACAGTCTTGTTATAATTCGTTGAATAAGGAAATGTTAAAAGAGTGAATTTGGAGAAGCAGGGCATGAAAATAAAATAGGATTTGAAGGAACAAAACAGCAGCGAATGAAGCTTTTTGCCTTTGGACATGAGTACCAAAATTTAGATGTAGCTGACTCACAAAATTGAAAAATGTATCAAAATTGAAACAGATGGAACAAACAAAACTCACAAGGGTTTTTTTGTTTTGTTAATTAGGATATATTGGCACTAAATTTGTCAGATGGCTTAATTTTGGGTCTCGAGTAGAGCAACTGATTAAGATGAGCACACGGAATTGCTTGATAAAACATGTTTGAAGGCATCTGAATGCCAAAGAGTGCCAACGTATTGTTTCTTTCACTTGGAAAATCTAATGGAATAAAATTTTCACAGGTGACGATTCTGAGAAGATAATTCATGAGTTTGCAAGAATTTTTGGATAAAAGACATTTTTACATCAACATTTTGGATCACACTGTGATCTATCATCACGATGAGATAGGCAGAAAATTGTAGAAAAAGGGTGAAAGCAAGGTCCATGGCTTTCCAAGTGCTTCGGGGAGGAGTTGGGAGCGCTGTTGGAAACGCTGTGTTGGCTCCAGTGTCAGAGTTACTTTCAAGGCTTCTGGTGCAGGTGGCTGAGACGGCTTTCGCTGCAAAGGATGTCCTGATTGAGAAAGAGAGTTTTTCTGAACTTGCCAAATACTTGGAGAAGTTTAGGCCCATCTTGAAAGAGCTAAGAGATAAAAATACAAGAGACACACCCCCAATACGAGTTTCAATTGAATCTTTAGAAAGAGAGCTCAAATCGGCAAAAGAACTGATAAGCACTTGTTCATCAAAAAGTAAGTTCTACTTGCTGATTAATTGTCGATCTTTTGTCAAACAGATTCAGGATATAACAAATGAGATTGGACGATGTCTAAGCCTCATTCCAATTGCAACTCTGGACATATCCTTGGATATCAAGGATAAGACAATTGCTCTGCAAAAAGCAATGGTAAATGCTCAGTTCAAGGCAGCGGTCAAAGAAGAAGAAATTATAGATAAAATCAATTCTGGTGTGAAAGATCACCGGATTGATAGTGATTATGCAAATGAAATGCTGTTGCTAATTGCAAGAGCTGTGGGTGTTCCAGTGGATCCAGTCTCTTTAAAACAAGAGCTTGATGATTTCAAGAAAGAGAAAGAGGAGGCACAGCTCCGTAAAAGTGAGGCAGAGGCCATGGAACTTCAGCAGATAATTGCATTTCTAAGCCAGGCTGATGCAGCACAGCCTGTAAATGAGAAAGGAAGCAATTATCAGAGAGAGAAGCATAATGGGAGAAATCAAGCACTACCTCCTCTGCAATCTTTCTTTTGTCCAATTTCACAAGAAATAATGGAAGATCCAGTTGGACTGATTTCTGGTCAGACATTTGAACGCAGTGCAATTGAGAATTGGTTTTTATCAGGAAATAGAACATGTCCGGTAACAAAGACACATATTTCAACTTTAGATTTGAAGCCTAATATATCTCTTCAAAACTCTATTCGTGAATGGAAAGACAGGAATACACTTTTCAATATAGCTGCAGTTGGTACGAAGCTTCGGAGTGGTTCTGATGATGAAATTTCAACTGCATTATTAGACCTGTATAACTTAAGTGAGGAAAAGCCTGTCCACCGAGACTGGATAAGTGCAGAAGGTCTTGTTCCTGTTCTTGCACAGCTGTTGAATTCTGACAAGCGTGACATCAGGAAGAGGACATTTGCAACAATGCGGAGCATTGCAATAAATAACAATGAAAACAAGGTATTCCCTACGTAAATATGAATTGGTTCTGTCAGTTTCTAAATTTCTTGACTCTTATTTAAAATACATCATTGATTTCACTCCTATCTTATAGTTTGGCTGTTGTTATGTAGGAGAGAATAGCAGAGGCAGGAGTAGTAACTTGTGCAGTACGCTCATTAGCACGAGATATTGAGGAAGGAAAGCAAGCAGTGGCGCTGTTGTTAGAGTTATCTAGAAATTCAAAAATATGTCAACAGATTGGTAGAGTTCAAGGCTGCATTCTGCTACTGGTCACCATGCTTAATAGTGAAGATCCTTGTGCTGTTCAGGATGCTTGGGAGTTGCTGAACATCTTATCAAATGATAATCAGAATGTTGTCCAAATGGCAGAAGCTAATTATTTCAAGCCACTTCTGCATTGCTTGTCCGAAGGTAATTTCTGTTCTTTGTAGACAAGTCTTAATGAAACCTTGAAGAAAGTTCCAGCTGTCTATATCATTATTTTACTATTTTAAATTGTACAGGCTAAGTTGCTGGAATTGTCATTTGTGGGTCATGTTACTGTGGTTTAGAAATGGATCTTGAAAGGGAATCATCCTTGAAACATCTCTGTGATGCCCTAAATTGCCAGGACGTGCCTGGAGTCACCTGTGGGAACACCCTGGCATTTCCAGAGCATTTTAGCCATGGACCACTTCTCTGCAAAAGAAAATAAAAAAATAATAAATAAAATTCCCTAGATAAACTAACCAACTAAACCTATCACCAAACTCACATCCATGTTCAGACTAACTCACAAAAAGCACAATCAAATCAAAGACCAAAAAACTAATTCATTAAAACACAAAAGTAGGATCAAATTGTGAGCTTCTGCTCCAAGCCAAAGAGACTTCTACGTAGAAGGGGTAGAGTGGAGCTAGTGGGAGTGGAGTTGCCCCTTGTACATTTAGTTCCAATGATCCCAAGGTTGATGTAGATGCTTATGGAGGAGAGGCATATCTTGAGATTTCTTCTACTTTCTGACTTTTTGTATTGTGAACCGATTTGAGATTATGATTTGTATTTTGAATCTATAAATCATACATCAATTTTGGAAGTTACAAACAACTGTCTGTACATTTTAAATTCTTATGAATCCCATGTTTTTTGTGTGTTTAATCTTTTTATGCAGAACAAATGGAAATCATGTGTAATCCTGGAAATCAGGGATTCCTGTTTCTGTTTCTTATTATCCTAGACAGAAGCTATAACATAAGCAGGTCCGCTTCTCACAGCAATTCCCACTATAATGCTGGAGATCGTTCTTTTAACTTTACAATCCGAAAGTTTCCGTTTACTATACTATTGGTATATAAGCATTTTTCCCATATAAGCTAATCCCTTTCTCTTTCAACTTCTTCTAAGCTTGCCATCTGACCAAACTGATTGCACCATTGTCGTGGAAGATTAATGGTTGTAAATTCTGTCTGTGATCTGAATTTTTCAATTGATGTCAAGGTCATTGACATTTGAACAACTTAATTTTCTTCACCTGTTGTGCCTTTTCCTTGTGCTCCACCAACCAGGTTTATACACTCTGTGGACATCCTAGGAGTCAGAATCCTTTAGCTTTTAGATTTTAGTGATGACTAAAAAATAAGATTGGCTTTATAATTTGTTTTACCCAGATTTTTGTATGAATAAGAACTATATTGGGAGCATGTGTGAACATCTGATGAATGTTTATGCTTTTTGTGTATATGTTTTGTTAAATCCCTTGGTTATATGCTGGTCTTAAGAAATGAAGCCTAATATCTCAAAAGATGTACCCTTTTTTCTACCGTTCTGCTGTAATCTGTTTAAGTTTAACTTTCAGACCTTTGGTTGATACTTATCTTCAGTATGTGCCAGAGCTTACATAAAATTGCCACTTCACAAATGTTCTCACAATAAAATCTCAGGCTGGTATTCTTAGTGGTCATAGCTCTTTGTTTTTGATTAAGGGTAAAGCAGGTTTTGCAGGGACCTGAAACCCTTTACAAAAAAGAGAAACAATTCCAGAGCTCTTTGTTGTTTGACTTCTATAAATGATAAACTAGTTGTGGATATGACTCAGGACTTGATTACAATTCCAGCACGCCCCTGCACTCAGTATAACATGCACATTTCCACTTTGTTTTCTGCAATTGTTCTTTGACACGGTCAACTGATGATACT
This sequence comes from Sequoia sempervirens, assembly GCA_007258455.2. Taxonomy (NCBI): domain Eukaryota; kingdom Viridiplantae; phylum Streptophyta; class Pinopsida; order Cupressales; family Cupressaceae; genus Sequoia; species Sequoia sempervirens. Next base: position 7,691,591 of record VDFB02000011.1, read on the forward strand.
ATCCCTTCAATCACATAACTATTATTACAAGCAATGACACAGACTTCACAAACCAATACATTTCATGGAACAATGACAGAAGTATCTCAGTGTCTTTATAAGCATCAAATATTAGCTCAACAGAAAGTTCAACACCCTACAGGTCAACACTAAGGTTTATTCCAACCCTCAGAATCAAGCAAGCTGTTCATCTCTATTCTTAATTTTAAGCATAGAAATAGATTCAACAATAAGACGGTAGTTTTTCCACAAGAACAAATATAAAACAGGTAATGCAACTCAGAGAATGGTATTGACACAAACCATTTATGATATAATGACCGAATTTACCCTCATGATAAGTTTCCATTATCATAATCAACCTAATTAATAATGTTCTTATAAATCCTAACTCCTTCCTACATATGGCTAGGACCACTAATATCACAAACTGATCACATAAATTCAACAATAACACGGGGTAATGCTTCCAGAAGAACAAGTAAACACAAGTGGTGCAACTCAGAGAATGGTATTGACTCAAACCATTTATGATAATGATTGAATACTAACCGACCAAGCTAACCGACCATGTTCTTACAAATCCTATCTCCTTTCGTCATATGACTAGCATCACTAATATCACAAACTGATTATAACTCCATAATATTAATCTATTCATCTTTAGTCAACAAGATGTAGGGAAAGATTACAATAGTCAAAGTCCAAATTCCCCATGGACAAATTCAACTGAATTTTTAACCCTTGAGCCTCCGAACAATTTGCACTGACAAGTTATAGGCGAAGAACCTTGTATTGATAACAATTTCACATCTAACCTGAACCATAAAACTTGCAAGAGTTGTCCTAAACTCAAATCTTCTTTTTCTATTATACCCAATTGGCCAAAAATTGAAAGTTAAACCCTAAGTCAAAATTTTATTATTTGAACTTGGCAAATAGGAAATCCTTCACAAACTTATTTCTGTGATTGCTCAAGCAGTTCTCATTTGACAATGACTGGCTATAACCACTAAAAAAACCCATATAATCCAAAATAGGAACAGTCAAACAAGAATAGCTTCTTTTTAACAATTTTATTAAAGGCCTTCTAATTGCAACAAAGAGAAGCCTTTAAAAAATCTTAGAAGAACAAATTTGAACAAATCCTCATTCCTTTTGAAGTTCAACAACTTATAAGTCCAAGAAGGTTTTTCAGATACCAAAAGAAAGCTTTACAAACCAGGAGTTGCTTGCAGGAATCTCCAAAAATGAAACTCTTGGCTTGTTGAAGTGAAGACTATAGGATAGTAAATCTCTAGAAAACCCGCCTACAGAGAATGACTACAGGAAAATGAAGCTTGATCTCTTATAAAATTGATGACAAAACAACAACCACCTTTACAAAAATCAATGTTCCATGGAGTTTCCTGATGTGGGGACGAGGGGATGCGGGGACGGGTTTCGGGGACGGGGGACCAAGGGCCTAAGTTTGGGGATGGTGGGGGGATGGTAGTAGGGGGTGGCGCTGATATTCATATAGTAATTGAAAAAATAGTTATAAAAAGATGTCTAACAGTTACAATGTTGAATTTACAAATGAAACTTTGGCAAATTACTAATTAAAATTTGAAATACTTAAAATTTAAATACTATAATACTATTAATAATTTAATACTACTTAACAATTAAGTTATTAACATTGAAGTTTGAACATTGAACAATGAAAATGTTGAATTCGAATTTTATATTCAAGATTTCATAATGATGATTACAATGAGTACAATGATGTCAAAATAACAAAATGGAGTGAAGTGAAGCCTCTAATCATCCCCAAACTCCTCATCACTAGAACTGTTGGAAGTCGACACATGGTCAAGCTCTGCCAAACTAATACCAACCAGCCCTACCTATGTAACTGTAGCATCCTCATCAATCTGTGCTGACTCCTCTGGCTCTACATCCCACCGTGCTGTTGGACTCTCTTTCTACACAAGTGTCTTGCGGTCAATGAGATGCAAAGCTCTATGTAAATCCACAAGCTTCTCTGCTCTCCTAGAGGTAAGTCTGTTCCTCTTAAGAGAGTGGATGAAGCTATAAGTAGACCAGTTCCTCTCAGCAGCTAAAGAACTAGAAGCCTGAGATAGCAATAGAATGGCTAGAGTGGTAGTCAAAGAAATTGGTCCATGGCAATTCCACCACATGGGTCCAATTGTGCTTTAGTTGCCATATCCATCTTGGCCGTCTCAAAATAACCTCTAAGAGTGGAAAATTTTGTCCAGTCAGTACGAATGATGCCAACCTCTACAAGATCATACATCTTTTCAATGGCCCCAAAGAACCTTGCCTTACCTCAACATTATGTAAGGGTGTAACTCTACCAGGCCTTTGCTTATAGTATTATACCTCTTAGGGTGATGCATGGGTAGCCATGTGCAAGGGAGTGTTGAGATTCTCCCATCTCCGATGAATGATTGGCTTAATGTGCTCATTGCAGAATGCTAATGTGGTGTCTTTCTCTCGCACGACAACCCTCATTTGGTTAGGCATACTATCATTGCACTCATACACCTCTCCAAGGTTAGGTGTATTGGTATCCCCATATCTAATCATCTGGAAGACTGGAGTAATTATGGAGACTATATATTCTGCATCACCCCAAAAAACATCACCCTTCACTACTTCCTTCACTCTCTTCCCCTGCTCTGTCTTGGACTTTGGCCACCGATTCCATTTTGCTGTCACAACCATTAGTTGCAATGCCTCTTGCAACTCCTTATAGAAGCCATTGAAGAGTGCATGTGAAGTGTGGTGGTTGTAGATAAACATCTGCACATCTCTAGCATCATTGACCACTTCTTGTATCCAATCAATCTTTCCCATGTCCTTGAGTGCATTATTCATGGCATGCATACAACAAGGAGTCCACCAAATGTGTCAATAAGTTGTCTCAATCAGTTTCCCTGCAGCTTTGCACACATGGGTTGCATTCGTCACTACTTGGACCACATTTTGTGGCCCAACTTCCTCAATAGCATCCTTGAGGATCTGAAACTGAAATTTGGCATCTTCACAATGTCTTGAACAGTTAACTGCCTTAAGAAATATGGGCCCTTTGTACATGTAACCATGATATTGGTGAGTGGACGATGTCTAATGTCCGTCCTCCTATCCATGACTATACTGCATCCACTTTGCACCCAACATTCCTTCATTTTCTCCATTAATACATTTATCTTGGAATAGTTCTTATCCAAGATTGTGGTCCTCAATTTTGTCTCCCTTGGTGGCACATATGACAGTCCTTCCGTTGCTACCATCGACATCATCTCCTTATAATAAGGAGATCGAGCCACATGGAATGGAATGCCATTGGCAAAGAAGAATTTTCCAATGGCATCATGTATATCATCCTTCAACTGCACATTGAATAATTCAGCTATTGGGTTACCACTACCAACATCACTTGTCAACTTGCGTTTCCCCCTAGCCTCTACTGCATGGACCCTTGAAGAAGAACCTGGCATATTTGCAACTTGCCTTTGCAAAGTAGAAATAAAATCATGTGGTTGGCCTTGATGACCTTGTGGCTTGTGAGACAAAGTAGCAGATACAGGTGCAGTTGCATTGTCTTCATCAACACACCATAACTTATATATCTCAACTTTATATTTCAAGTTTGTTGGTCTTCCCAAAAAATTACATGCTTCCATGCCTTTTCCTCAGAATAAAGGAGGTGGGCATTAACTCTAGTAATGCTGCTAAAAAATTCAAGGCCACAAAAGTGGCACTTCCACAACCTTGTGCCCCCAGATGTCCCAGGCTTGCTCTGTAATTTTGTTGCAAATTGTTTCAAAGGAGACATACGATCAAAAGGACCCTTAGCATACTCTACTAGTAATGTGGAGGGGTAATTAATACTTTCAGCTGCACTCGCTGTGGAATTAGTGGTTTGGGTTTGTGAAAGTCATGGCCACCCCTCTCAATCTCAATGTCAACCTCAGGTGCATAATCGGATTCAATACTTTCACTGTGAACCTCAACCTCATCCTCACTCATGTCATGAGAACTTGTGACATTGCAATAAACAATATAAAATTTATAAGTTTATAATTCTAAAATTAAAATTCAAACTATGCATGCAAAGGATTAAGACACAAAGATTTTCTTTCGTTTTTCTTACTTCAAATTGTATGAAGCACAGAAGCAAAGGATACACAAATAAAAATTATTGCTCTTAATCTTTGTAAACCAAGGATTTCACTTTTGTTTTTCTTACTTCATGTCGCACGAAGTGCAAAAGTAGAGGATACACAAAAGTTTCAGCCTAGTTTGACAAACTTGAATTTTTGTTTTCAATGTTGAATTTTGATAACAATATGAACAATGAACAATGAAAATTGCAATGAATCATTGAATATGCACTTGCAACCATGTTTATGAGATCATGAATAAAATTAAAATTTGAAAATGAACTAATTAAAAAAACAAAAAAAAACTTTTAAACAGTCATAGAATCTACCTCAAGTGCTTGAAAAATCCTTCCAACTTGATGAGAATCCCTCTTCTTCCTCTTCTTCCTACTCCTTCTCACCCCTCTTGCACTTGCAACACTTCAATCACACTCTTTCACTCCGTCACTCACTCTTTTGCTCCTCTTCAACCTAGCTTTTGAAATCAAATTGTGAGTAAAAATGAGGAATTTGGAGTGTTTATAGAGTTTAGGGGGCATTGCTGGGGCTCACTGACCATTAGGGTTTGGCCTTGGGCTCTTATTTCAAAAAATATAATTAATTTTTTTTTTTTGCCACTTTATGGCTTGGTGGCTGTAAGAGTCTTTTGGGCATCCTCGGGACGGTTGAGGGATGCTTGGCCACCCCGGGACGTTTCGACATCCTTGCGGTCTCCATGTCCCTGTCCCCAAAATGCCTGGCTTTCAGGGGGGACGCATCCCCATGGTTCATTGGCAAAAACTAACTCTCAAATAAAGCCATAATCCTCTCTTTAATATAAAATCCATCTCTATCTTAGAAGCAAGCCCATTAAATCTCCACCACTCATTCCCTCACATGCAGGCCATGATAACAGTTGACCTGTTATGTGTCATGCCTCCGAAATTACGACACTAAAAACCCTAACGTTGAAATACGAATGAATAAATAAAATGAATAACAATAACAATATAAATATTAGCAATTTAATATTATTATAATTATAATTATCATAAGATAATAATATTATTATAATTATCAAATATAACGTTGTAAATACGAAAATATATATAAAAAAATAATAATAAGAAATATGTTTTTAATAAGAAACATATGATATAAAATATGATAATATATGTTGAAGGAAATAAGTGCAGCGATTGAATAGATTACAAGGGGTTGTGATTAAGCAAACATTACTAATTAAAATAGTAGCGATCAAGATAGGAAACTTAAGACAGCGATGCATATCATACAAAAAAGGCAATGGTGGTTAGGTTTAACAAAAAAGGCATCGCATCTCTCATGAAAGAGATCCGCAAAGGGACGTCCCTCTTTAGAAGGTCATCCCCATTTGGTTGTCCCTCTTTAAAGACAAATATATGAACAGCAAATGAGAATAGAAATATGAGGTCTTTTATAGAGTTTAGGGGGCATTCAATGCTGGGGCTCACTGGTAGGGTTTGGCCTTGGGCTCTTATTTCAAAAAATATAATTATATTTTGCCACTTTATGATGCTTGGTGGCTGTAAGGGTCTTTGGGTTCTGTTGAGGATGCTTGGCCACGGGGACGTTTCGTCTGCGATCTCCATGTCCCCCCTCAAATGCCTGGCTTTCAGGGGGGACGCATCCTCTCATCATTGGCCATAACTCTCATAATAAAATAAATGTATAATCCATCTCTTTCTATTAAAAATATCATCTCTATTCTTAGAAGCAAGCCCATTAAATCTTCCATTCCCACTCATTCCCTCACATGCAGGCCATGATAACAGTTGACCTTGTTACAATGTGTGCCATGTCCTCCGAAATTGACGACACTAAAAACCCTTAACGTTGACAATACGCAATGAATAAATAAAATGAATAATCAATTGAAGCATATAAATATTGAGCAATTTAATAATTATTATAATTATAATTATTCATAAGATAATTTAATATTTGTCATTATAATTATCAAATCAATAACATTGTAAATACTAAAATATATATAAAAAAATAATAATAAGAAATATGTTTTTAATAAGAAACATATGATATAAAATATGATAATATATGTTGAAGGAAATAAGTGCAGCGATTGAATAGATTACAAGGGGTTGTGATTAAGCAAACATTACTAATTAAAATAGTAGCGATCAAGATAGGAAACTTAAGACAGCCATTATAGTGTGTAATGTGTATTCACATGATCAATCTACACATTCAAAAAATAAGCACAACATATTAGCTTAAAAAATCTGGTGTGCTTAAATGAAGGAACCTAGGTCTGAAAACAAAAAATAGTGAAAAAAATGAAAAAAATCAGCAAAAATCAACAAAAGATTGTGATGAATTTTGTTTTTTGGATTCGCAAAAAAATTGTTTCTTTGTGCTCTATCATGTCTTTTTTTCAATTTGGAATGAGTATTTTGCCGATTAATCAAAAACAAAAAACAAAAACAGAAACCCTACCTTTGAATCGAATTTCTCTTCAAAATCCACACAAAATGGCGTTTGAATCTTCTCTCCTCGATGGAAAATCGTTGGAAATGATATCTCCTTGCTTGGGGGGGGGTTTCAGCTCCTCACACAAAGTATCAATTGATTTTGAAATGAAATGAAGAAGATAAAAGACGTTTTTGTGCTTTATCCCTGCGCACGCGAGTTTTTGGCTCGGACTCGCGAGTTTTTGGCGAGTACTCGCCATAAAAACTCGCGAGTTTTTACCAAAAACTCGAAAAAACTCGAAATTTTAAGTTTGGCGAGTTAAACTCGTAAAAACTCGTTTTTGAAAAAAACTCGCGAGTTTTTAAAAATTCGCCGAGTTCTCTACGGGTTTTCCAACTATGTGAGGAATAATTCTTGAGTATAGCAGCAAATAGATATACGTGGGAAGGAGGAGAGTGTTCAAGATATATATATATATATATATATATATATATATATATATGTTAAGGCATACATCAGAAGGAATTGTCCAACATCATAAGCCTCTTATACATATACAGTAGATTCAATCAAAGTAACAACATAATCAATTTCTGTGGTATGATGCTTATTTATCAGATAAATGTAGATATATAATTGTACCAATTAAATACCGATATAATAGCATATTATGTAGCATATATTTACTGATATTATGAACAGTGATATGATTCTAGTTTGGCAATAATTGGTCACAAATGGATGAGGCAGGATTGCAAGGAGGAGGAACTGTGAATGATTCCTCACTAGGAATGCCACCTCATGATGATGGTTAAGGACCATCGATTAAGGACCACATGAGGCCAAGGAGGATAAGGTTGAGGATCAAGGACACCCTATTGTAGCCTCCTACTATCCCCACTTGAATCAATTGTTGAAGTAAATAAAGAGGGATCTTCAATCATAAGAGGAAGGTTTGGCGTGATGGAGGGGAATGGTGTAAAGCCCTCACTAGGTACACCACCTCATGATGATGGTTAAGAACCATTGGTTAAGGACCACCGGTTAAGGACCATGAGGCCATAGAGGATAAGGTCCCTGTTGTTGGGCCTAGGATAGAGGATACTTGGGGCACCTCATCATACAATCCTCATTATGGTTGAGCCCACATAACCATTGGGACTCATTATAATGATATATAGAATCTCTCTTAGAAATAAATGTATTTCATGGATTGTGTCTGTCATATTGATCTAACATGGTTGCAGGTTTCCATTACCAGATTTACATCATCTCAATTTTAAGTAGGGAATTATATTGTTAACTATAATCTGCTATTGGTTTCATTTGGAATTGTGGTTTCAAGGCAAAATATAAGGTGATCCCAAAAGGGGACATTACAAGTGGTATTGGAGCATGTTCCTGCCAGCCTGCGGGACATACCTACTTTAACCGCCGTTCAATTAGAATTAACTATTCAACCTTCTTAAGTAGGCCAATAATGCATTTCTATATGCGTGTGCCTTTCATGTGTATACTTTATGTATTACGTGTGTTGTCCCAAATTTTTGACTTGTTAAAAATTGGGATAACCTATCAAAATTTTGATAAAATTTGAAGATTTTCTCTTCTAAGGCACGTATTACGAGGTATTACAAGTAAGTGATAGGAACTTTTTGCTCTTATTACAAGTTACTTTTTGTTTTAATTTTAAGTTATAGGAACTTTTTGTGTAACTTACAGTGATAGGAACTTTTTGCTCTTATTACAAGTTACTTTTTGTTTTAATTTTAAGTTATAGGAACTTTTTATATAACTTACAAGTTGTAGGAACTTTTTGTTCACTTTACAAGTTACTTTTTTAAAAAGTTACTTGCAATATGTTATAAAATGTCCGATTTCACTTAAAGTCACTTGCAATGACTTGAAAAAGTTCCGATTTCACTTAAAGTCACTTGCAATGACTTGAAAAAGTTCCGATTTCATTTAAAGTCACTTGCAATGACTTGAAAAAGTTCCGATTTCATTTAAAGTCACTTGCAATGACTTGAAAAAGTTCCGATTTCACTTAAAGTCACTTGCAATGAGCTCTAAAAGTTCCTATTTCTTTTTATTTTTAAAAGTTTACTTGCAATGAGCTCCAAAAGTTCCTATTTTAACTTAAATCACTTGCAAACTATATCTAAAAACCCGATTTGCAAGTAAAGGGCATTTTTAAAGTTATTTGTTATTTATCACTTGCAATGAACATCAAAAAACCTGAAATTAGTTTTGCAAGTGTTTTTGTGAATTTTGTAGCTTGCTCTTGCTCATATGTACCCCGATTGAAGAGATTTTTGGCATGAAGAACACTTGGCAAGGTCTGCAACTTTATTAAATCCCCTATTTTTGCTCTACCATTGCCACTTTTTTGCAGATTTGAGTTTGCTCAAGGCGCCTAGGGTTTTATTTATTTATTTATTTTTCTTTATTTTGGCTTGTAAACTCTTGTTGCAGGTATGTTCTTTGTTTCTTTTTATTTTTCTGTTTTTTTTGCTTTAAATCTTTTGTTCCTGGGTTGCCTTTCTATAAAGCTGAGTTTGCATATTTTATAAAACACTTACAGCTGAAAACGCATTTTCCTTTCATACGCCCTTCATTCCATCTCATATGCTATTTTATAAAACACATCTATGCTGAAAAACGTGTTTACTTTCATACACCTCCATTTGGAACACGCCATTCGCCTCTCATTCCATCTTTTATGCCTTCAATAAAAAATGTGTTTTCATTCATTCAAAAATGCCTCCATTCCCAAACGCGTTTTCCTCATTTGTAATGTCCCCTTCTTGAACCTGATCTTTCCAGTGACCGTTGGCCTATTCCGGAGACCCGTAGGCTAGTTGGAAGGTAAAATTAGGGTTTCCTATTTTGAAGGATGCTCTTGCTCGAGGTTGGTTGTTTCAATGGCGGATTCTTTCTGGGTTTTCAGAGAGCTTCGCAGTGGTATGTTCTTCTTGGCATTCTGAGCATCTTCAGGAATTTACTATTTTTAGTAAATTCTATTTCTGGCAGTGAGCCTGTTGGTCTCAGCACAGTTGACTTTCCTCTTCAGTCGTCTCAATTGGTTTATTCAGATTTTGTTTTCGGGATGCAGTTTCGGAGAGATAAGTTCATTTCACTTAAATAACATTATATTTTAATGTTATATTACCCCTTGGCCTAGTCTCTTGACTTCATGTTGTTTTGAAAAGTGGTCTTTTGAGGGTGGCGCCTTCATTGAAGATTATTTTATAATTATCAAGGTCAAATTAAGCCTCAAGTGGGATGCCTTTATTTAAGTGATGAATTTAATTAAAAAGAAGTCAAATTGAAGCTTTGAAGAAAGGGACGCCATCTTTTGGGGATTAGGGTTTGACTCTGAAAAGAAGGTTAGGGTTTCGAGAAGGTCAACGGCAAATTATAAAAGGAAGCCTTTGGTTCTCATTTCATCATCTTTCGTCTACAGGAATGTTATGCTGCCGGATTGGCTTTGGGATTGCTTCGAGGAATGTACGCCTCCTAGCTTGGCATTGCTTCTCGCTTGAAAGATAGCGACTAGTGGTGAGTTAGTGTAGTTTGAGAGTTTACATTGGGATTTGTGCATTGTAATCAGCTTGTGGCTTTCTAGATCAGTCTTAGGCATATTAGAGAAATTCTGGAAATTGCATTTTCATTACAGCTGATTGTTCTTTTTATTCATAAGTCAAAAAACAACAAAAATATTGTTTTGGGTATTGCTTATTTCCGATTGTCTAGGCAGGGCGCCCCTTTGTGCCAAGTTATAGAATTTTTGAGGAAGGATCTGATTTTATAAAGTAAAATCGCCCCTTTGCTGGGCCGTACCATCTGCTGTGTCTTGGGAATCGTGCATTAATTAATGTTTGCATTTTAAGTCTGTTTTCTGTTATTAGCTTGAGCGCCTCCATACTAGTAGTGTTTTGCATCCGATATCATGCCATTTGAGTAAGAAGGGAGTGAGTTACGAGCTATTCAATGAATCTCTATGTTGCGGGTTATATGTTGAAAAGTGCAGGTCTGTCATAACAGTCTTGAGAAATCTGCATCTTCCTTATTGGATGGGTGTTGAGAGTTCCTTAAAGGCTATGCGGAAGCTTCCTTGTTGATTGCACAATTTTGAAAGAGCATCTAATATCTTGATCTTGCAGGCAATAATATCTATTGTAAGCTGGCAGTAGTACTGACAACAGTTCTTTAATATTGCTTTACCATGATTTGTAATACTCATTCTTCATTCTGTAATTGCTTTGTAATGCCTTACATCTCCGCCCTATGGTAGCTCCTTTCCCACTCTGGGTTAGAAAGCACATTCTGGGTGTCGAGTACTTTCAGCAATTTAGCTTATTTCTCTTTCAAGCATTGTAATTTGTAGTACTCCGCCATATGGTTGCCTCAACTCCATACTGGATTGGGTAGCACATACTTGGTGTTGAGTTCTTTTTCAGTACTCGTAGTGTAGAAGATCCTCTGACCATATGCTCGCCATCATCGGCGCCATTCTTGGTTAGAGTTCCTTCCAGTTCTGTTTTTGCATTCAGATCCTCTGACCAATGCTCACACCTTGCCCTCATTGGGATCCTGGTGTACATTCTGGTTAGAGTTGCTTCAGCATCGTTTTGGTTTAGCTGCTAATCTTAATGGGTGCATTGGTTTGTAATTTGCAATTTGAAAAAGTAAAAAAATTGGCTCGGAATATTTCATCATTCCATAAAAATGTCTTTCAAAAACGTCTTTCTCAGCATTTTTCATTTCATACCATTTTCCTTTCATTTGATTTCACTTTCATTCCATTCATTTCATTTGCCATAAATTTCCCTTTCATTTCATCTCATTTACATACCCATTTCTCCATCATCTCATTTCCCTTTTCTGCGGAAAAAAGAAAGAAAAATGATGCCCTTGGCTGCAAATCGGGATTTTATAAACCAACTGCAAGTAGGAAGTTTTAGTAAAAGGTGCAAGTAGAAGTTTCAAAAATAAACTTGCAATGATTCTCATTTTTCCTACCTTGCACTTTTTCACTTGCAATGGCTTCCAAAAATCCCTATTTCACTTTTTACTTGCTATCAGCCTTCCAAAACCCGAAATTCACTTGTGAGCCCATTTTTGCATTAATTTATCTCTTCCCTTGTCATTTTTGTATGCACACATGATCTATCAAACCAACAAATCAAAGTATGGGCATTGTTTTATAACAATTTCATCTTGAATAAGGTGTTATGGGTTCTTCATCAGTGAACAAAAGAAGAAGAGATACAACAGTAATTCATGGAGCAGCCCGAAATAATCCTCATGAAACAACCATCTAGGGACAAAGTAAATCAAGCATGGAAAAAGAACACAACGAAGAGAAGAACTTCCTTCCTAAAGAAATGGTACTACTCCAAGCCTGTGATAAGGTTGAAGTTTGCCAAGGACACAAAGATCATTAAGAATGCAAATTCCCGTTCCAAGTTCGAGATGTCTTCACCAATCCTAAATACTTCAAGTTCTAAAATCCTGAAGCATCATGAAGATCATCGCAGATGAAGCATGATGGTTTGAGTCATGTCTTGGACACTTAGAATAATTTCAATTATGCATTTGTAATTTTGTTTTGACAAATTACATTTAAAGTCAGAAATTGTAATGGCAAGTAGCCATGTTACTCGCATTATTGAAGATTGTAATTACATGTAATCTAATTACAAGTCAAGATAATTTAGGACTGTAATTTGGAATAAGTCAATTGCAAGTAGTTGGTGGTTGAGAGAATTTCTCAAGTTAGTTGGGATCCTCCCACCTTTTTCTCATGACCTCTCTCCTATAAATACTTGAGGGGGTCCTTTGTAATTTGTATCTTTTTGGCAAGCAAGAAAACTCTGCAGAATTTTGTACTCATAAAGACTTTGAGCTTTATAGTTATAAGTTGTTCTTTTTCATGTAATATCAAAGAGTTGGAAATTTCAGACTTTGTGTTGAAGTCCTACTTTGCATCCATTGTGTTCTTATATCATTTTGGAGCATTACTTTGTGATTATTTGGAGATTGTGGAAGATTGCTAGAGAGAGCTTCAATTGAAATATTTGCAGACTTTGTGTTGTGAATGTTGAAGCTGAATTCATAATTTGAGTTAGAAGTTAAGAAGAATTGCAAGTCTTTGTGCTCGTAACGATTCTCATTCGTAGTAGTTAATAGATACATCATACTTGCAGACTTTGTACTGTTTTATGCTGTATATTATCATTAGAATTATCTTTCAAAAGGGTAGATAGGATATCAGATTTTCAAGACTTTGTGTCTGAAACTGTTTTCCCGTCCCGAAGAAAGTGATGAAAGTCTTTGAGCTTTCAGGAAACTTCATTTCCTTTCTCCTGATTTTATTGCAAGCTGCTGTTAAAGTTTATTTAAAAGTTCATATTACCTTTCTAAAAAGAGAAAAGAGTTTAATCTTTCCTGAAACAAGAGGAAAGGTTATCGTTCCACCCATATTTGTTTTTAGTTAGTTAGATAGGGGGAGCCTTTCCTTAATTAGGAGAGTTTTATCTCACACACTGTGGCTGAAACCACCATTTTGTCAAACCTCACAAGTTTACAAAATATTCAACCAACAACGTGTATTCATGTGAATACTTTGCAACTTACCTATATTGATGTATACTGTAATTTCCCCATTTTTAGCCCTACGCTTTCTAGTGACCGTTAGCCTATTTTTGGAGGCCCGTAGGCTAGTTGGAGGCAAAATTAGGGTTTCCTATTTTTTAGGAGGTTTCCTTTTGAGTTTTCAGGGGTTGCATGCAAGAGTTTGGTAGTTTGTCTTCTGGGACTTTCTAGGTTTTTAGAGAGCTTTAGAGGGGTGTGACATGCGTTTCAATCAGAGGATATTTTTGGACTTACTATTTTTAGTAAGTTACGGTGGCTGCTCGGTTTGTGCTCAAATGGAGTTTGGAGTCACTACTTTTAGTAGTATGTTATTTTTAGTAAGTGCTATTTTTGGCAGCACAGTGTGGCAACAGCTCAACACACAGTTTCTAATTCTAGCAGTGAGGCAATTCTATTTTGGTAGTGGCTTCTCCAGCATTCATGGAGCTCGAAAAGGAAAGTTTAATAATTTAAGTTATGTTATATTTTAAGGTTGCTTTTGGACCCCATGCCTAGGCAACATAACTTAAGTTGTTCTTAAAAGTGGACTTCATGGGTTTGGATGCCTAAATTGGAGATAAATACATTTCTAAGGTTTAATTTATGCCTTTTCAAGTTGGACACCCAAGTATGAGGGATAAAGTGATTTTATTAAATATAATATTGCTCCAGATGTGGCATCCCTTTTGGAGGTAAAAGCAAACTCAAATTTCTGGGTTTGGAAATCTATATATATTGTGTCTTGCCTCTTCATTTGGTATCCATTATCTTTTCATAACGAAGTGTTGTTGAATTTTATTCAGACTCTTGCTTCGAGGTTGAGATGCCTCCTAGTTTCTTCATCAGTTTCGAGTTTGAAAGACAACTCCTAGCTGATCGGTGTGACTGCTTCTTCACTTAGAGGTTGCAAATTGAGCTTCAATGGTGATGGCTTCATTGGTGTTTTTAGTTTGGCATGGCTTTGATGTCTTCTAGAGACATTTTGGTGTGTTTTTCGTTGTTTAGAGGGTTTTTGGAGTGCTTCATACCTAGCTGATCCACGTTTATGCTCGTACCTTTGTGGTGACTTGACAGATTTTTGTGGGTATTGGCTCATCCTGTTCCTAGTATTTGGGCGCCCCTTTGCTTGGAATCTTACAATTTTAGAAGGAGAATCTGATTTATGGTTGCTGGTCGCCCTCATTGGGAGTTGTGCCCTTTGGTCATTGCTGCATTGGGAAGCGTGCATAAATAAACGGAGTTATTTGGAGGAGTTTTGCTGCTTGAACTCGGACGACTAGCCTCTAGGCATCATTTGCCTTCAGTTTGAGTTCATTCGAAGGGGTTTTGAGGGAGTTATGAGTGTTTTGGTTATTTCCAGGCTTGCTGATCAGAAAATCAGAACACTGCCATTTTATATCAGACCTAGTATTTTGAGTATTTTGTCTTATTTCTTTGATGCTTATCTATGTACTTATCATGGAGATGATTGTCTAACACTAGGGCCTTCATATTGCTAAGTTATCTAATGATACATTGTATAAGACTCAATATTATAATGCTGTTTTCAATAGTACTGATTAGCTCCTTCATTTCTGTACTTGTGTTTTCATCCCCTTTGAAAAGTGGAAGAGGCTGGCTTGCCGCCTAGTTACTTTCTTATTTTGTTACCTACTGATAAGTGGAAGAGGCTGGCTTGCTGCCTAAGTTTTTTACATTTCATTTACTTTTCAGTAGCCCACTGAAAAGTGGAAGAGGTTGGCTTGCTGCCTAAGCATTTACATTTTGTATATTGGCCGGCTTGCCGCCAATATCATTTACACTTCCAGCATTTCAGTTTATTGCTAACAAATCCCCTTACACTGTATGCTCTCACCTTGCCCACTCTGGGATCTGGGTGATTAGAATGTGAAGGGTTGCTTTCAGTTTGTTATCTTTCTTGGGCTAACATTAACAGGTGATGTTTTATGTGCTAAAATTTGGGGAAAATCTAAGGGGGATATTATAGTGGTACCAGAGCCAAAGTTCTTGCGAGCCTGTTGGGAGAACAGTAAAATTTAGAGTTATCACAATGGATTTCAGCAGAGTTGCAAAACAAACCAAGAGGCAGCATGAGCAAGAGGCTTCACAAATACTTGAAGAGTATCAAGGCATGACAGATGGGTTTAAGAGCACGGTTTCTTTTGATTCCTTCTTGAATTGTGTTGTGATAATGAAACCTGAAAAATTGGGTGTGGTCAAGTACATCAGAAGAATGATGAAAAAAGAATCAAAACTTTCCGTTGAAGAAGGGCCAAAGATAGAAGAAGTGCCTGTTTGTGGTTTGTAGCCCACAAGTAAGCACGTGGAAGACAAAAATCAGTCAACAAGCTTTGATGATGGCACAAGCAAGGTGCACATGCCACATCAGGATGATTGTGAGATTGAAGAAGGTACCTTGACATATGAGGAGTGTGTGCTAGAGCCCCAAAACAATCCCTTAGACTTGCATGTGATTGGTAATGATGAGGACCAGTTTGGCAAAAAGAACAAAACAACAGTCTTGAATCCTAATTCGGATTCATTCAATGATGGTTTTAAGACTAGCGACTTCACAAAGATTTTAGTAGAGCTATGGTGTGTGGTGAGTTCACTAATGAAGAGCATGTTGAGGGTAATTTTGGTGGTGTCATTGAATCAGCTTATGACCATTATCATAGTGATGATATTTGTGATGATTTGCATGTGTTTGTACCTAATCATGTTGAAGATTTGGTGATGGATAATTCTCCTCTTGTTGCTGACCCAACTTCTCAAGAATTATCACATGAATTTATGACAAGTAACTAAGAAGACCTCTTAAGTATGCATGTGACTACTAATGATGAGATCAGTAATATACCTACAGATGATGGGCTCATTGAAGGCAAAAAGGATAGAGTGAAAAAACAGCCAACATTGATGATTCTTTACCTCATTACAATGATGATGACAGGGGTGGATTTGGGTTTGATTATCATACTAAGCCCTTGGAGTGAGATACTTATGATGATATTAGTATTAGTGAGTTGGGAAGTGACATATTCAAAGAGACAACACCCGAAGAGGAGTACAGTGAGCACATTTCTTTCAATTAGAACAATCAACCCTTTAGCACTTGGGATCCGGGTGTGATGGCACCTAAGTATGACAAGGAACCTGTTTGGGATGAACTTCCCTTTGACCCGGATGATGTTCAAAATTCAGAATACAACACAAGCTATGAGATTGCCATGGGAGAAGAAGATGTTTTTGACGAAGAAGCTTGTATGGCAAAGCTCCATAATAACCTATCTGAGATGGTTGCAGCCACTAAGGAAGAGTTTGCTGCTACTGAAATTTTAAGAACAGTGATTAGTAGTGTAACAACCTGGTTTCATTGAACAACTGAAAAACAAATAAGATGACTCATTCAATCTATAGAGTAATTTTTTTTTTGAAAAGAGACATAGTAAGGTGCTAACCATTTAGCTGCTGTAGTAACAATTAAGATAGCATTCTACTGAACATCTTAAAAGAACATGAGCAAATGCTGAATTCATCTATTCAAGTACTATAACAAGAGTTATAGAAGTAAGATTAGAAGTACTCATCTGGATACCGCGTCTTCCAAGACTTGGCTCGCCATTTGCATGAGAGGGAAAGCATCATCTCAGTGCTTTTCCGCCAACCACAGACTAGTGCGGTTCCCCACACACCTTCCTAACTGGAAGGGGCCCTTCCCTTCTTACGAAAGGTAATGTTGGAAACCCTCTAGAATTGCCATCTGAGCTCTGGTGGTAAACCCTACCTATCTAACTCTGCCATGCTACTAAGGATACCCTCCTACTAAGCTGGCAACTTTGGTTAATTAGGTATCTGGGTTGCTGTGAGTGCTAAAGTACAGAAAATGGCACCTGCACCTACTATGGCCATAGTTTTGTACTTCCATACAGACTCACCCACTTTGCTCAACTTGGAAAACTCTTCTAACCTAGGGCATTCAAGAGATTTTCTCTTCGCCCTTTACTCTTACAAAGGACACTTGTTCTAGGGTAAACTTCCAATAACCTATCTTAGGTTTTTCAATAATACACTCATACCTGGCTACCTGCCATGTGTGTCCAATAGATGAAACTAGGATTTTTACGAAACCCTTCATGGCTCCCATGGCTGAAAGTTCAGCTTGGATTAAACACTTCTACTTCAGTAACATCAGGGTTTTCACATCAAGTAAAAACAAAGTAGAAATCTACTAAATCCTCTAGACATTTCTGTGCTCAAACTGCACTATTACAAAATTGGCCATCATATTGGCATGCATGGTTAGATACTTAGCAATAAGCAAACAAAACGAGTTGTTATTTCTTTCTTCTTGAAGCAAATCAGTATGTTTTTCTCTATCTGAAAAATTCTTTCATTTACAGTCTTAAATTCTGCATGTTCTTTCTTTAGGTTTAATTCTTACCAACCCTTTTTTTGATTAAAAACCTTTTGCTTTTGGTTAAGGTCCACACTAACCTTCCTGACTTCCTATCATTCTTGCTAGGTGAAGCAGAGGCAAAACAAAATGCAGCTATAGGTTTAGCCTTCAAAAGTTTCTATCAGAATAACCATAAAGTTGGTTTGGGTGCTAGAAAACAGTAGCTAATGATTCAGTCTATCAATGGCATAGTTATCAATCTTACTTCAAGCACACATTAACCTTGCTGTACAGAACAGTATTATAAACAAAGAACCGTTATTTCTATTTCATGAAAAACGAAATATTCTGTTGCAATAATCTCTTGGTATATCTCTATGCTGGAAAGCATTTATACTCGGAGAAATTATTGTCAATAAGAGTAGAATGTGCCTGCAATGAAGTTCTGAAATTGAATAATCTGAATATGAGCAAATGTGGATGGAAGAAACTTCCAGTTTCATCAGCTCAACCTTCAGCTCTGATGCAATCGCCTCCTTCCTCTTAAAAAGAACAATTTGTGGCCCAAGATAGATCTCCTATTCCTTGCATCTGCTATTCTCTAAAAGATGAAACCCCTCGAATCTCCCTTTTTCCAAAATAATGAGCTTTGTTTTGCAAGAATTAGACAACTAAATTAGATCGATTGGTTACAAGAAGTTATGGTAACCACCTCCTAGATTTTCTCCAACTCCCCACACCTAAATGAGGTCGATCTGGTTATAAAGATATGTCCAAAAGATGCATTCTCATGAGGTAGATAAAACCGGCTAGTTCTTCCTAACAGTTGCGCCACCTTTGTGGCTATTAACAAGGAATGAATTTGCATGATTGAAGCCATACGCCCTAGAAAAGTGGCGACTTAGTTTTATCAACTTTCTTAATGGAATAACACATTTTTGCCAACTCAAGGTGGCCCCACTTATTATTTCAAATGTGTGGGTTTTATTTTTTTAAATATTTAAATCCTTTATCACTTTCACATTTGGCGACAAGCTTGATATAAACTTCATCTCTTTGATTTTTATAAAGTATCCTCTTTAAAATATAAAGCCTTTTAGATACTTATTTATTTAAAATATCGGTCTTTCAGACCTTTAGTGAGTATTCAAGTATTTAATGAAATGCCTCTAGGCAATATTTATTAATTTATAAGCAATCATGAATCATTATTAAACTTTGCATGTAGAAGTATAAATATTGACAGTATATAGTTAATATGGCCATCTGGCACAGATATCAGACTCAAAAAGGCAGTAATACCTTATTGATGAGTTCAAGGTGTTAAAATAGGTTTTACCGTCAGGAAAGGAAATAAATTAAACTGAGCAGTTGTTCATACACATGTATTGGCCTGTATGCGTCAGTACACGTATGCGCATATGTACGCATATGCACAATCATAGGCACGTAAGCTTGCCTCCCATCATGCACCTGTGTCCATATGCATATACCCGCAGTGATGTATGCAAGTTCTTCCTCCATTTGCATACATGGTTGCTTAGCTTAATTTTCGACGATAAGTAGAAAATTGGTATAGAAGCCCTAGTTCCACTTACGACAAAACCACGTCCAAAAAGATCACACATAAGACTTACCTCAGCTTAAGACTCCTATTACACTCTTCTCGGGTTCCTAGATCGTTCTGACCTAGTCCCGACTCAGATGGCAATTTTCAGATCATCCCAACACTACCTCTCTACTAGATCTCCTATTCCTTGCATCTGCTATTCTCTAAAAGATGAAACCCCTCGAATCTCCCTTTTTCCAAAATAATGAGTTTTGTTTTGCAAGAATTAGACAACTAAATTAGATTGATTGGTTACAAGAAGTTATGGTAACCACCTCCTAGATTTTCTCCAACTCCCCACACCTTAATGAGGTAGATCTGGTTATAAAGATATGTCCAAAAGATGCATTCTCATGAGGTAGATAAAACTGGCTAGTTCTTCCTAACAGCTGCGCCACCTTTGTGGCTATTAACAAGGAATCGCTTTGCATGATTGAAGCCATACGCCCTAGAAAAGTGGCGACTTAGTTTTATCAACTTTCTTAATGGAATAACACATTTTTGCCAACTCAAGGTGGTCCCACTTATTATTTCAAATGTGTGGGTTTTATTTTTTTAAATATTTAAATCCTTTATCACTTTCACATTTGGGGGCAAGCTTGATATAAACTTCATCTCTTTGATTTTTATAAAGTATCCTCTTTAAAATATAAAGCCTTTTAGATATTTATTTAAAATATTGGTCTTTCATACCTTTAGTGAAGTATTCAAGTATTTAATGAAATGCCTCCAGGCAATATTTATTAATTTATAAGCAATCATAAATCATTATTATACTTTGCCTATAGAAGTACAAATATTGATAGTATATATTTAATATGGCCATTTGGCACATATATCAGACTCAAAAAGGCAGTAATACTTTACTGATGAGTTCAAGGTGTTAAAATAGGTTTTACCATCAGGAAAGGAAATAAATTAAATTGAGCAGTCATTCATACACATGTATTGGCCTGTATGCGTTAGTACGCGTATGCGCATATGTATGCATATGCACGATCACAAGCACGTAAGTTCGCTTGCCATCATGCACCTGTGTCCATATGCGTATACCCGCAGTGATGTATGCAAGTTCTTCCTACATGTGCATATATGTTTGCTTAGCTTAATTTTCGACGATAAGTAGAAAATTGGTATAGAAACCCTAGTTCCACTTACGACAAAACCACGTCCAAAAAGATCACACATAAGACTTACCTCAGCTTAAGACTCCTATTACACTCTTCTAGGGTTCCTAGATCCTTCTGACCTCATCCCGACTTAGATGGCAATTTTCAGATCATCCAACACTACCTCTCTACTCAGATGATGCTTTCCCTCCTTCAGAGGTTGTGGTACGTGCTACCCTGCATCAAAACTCCAAACAGATGTAAGTTAGTCTGACATCTAAATATCATATAATCACTATTGCATATTATCTATCTATGCTTTTGATGAAAAATAAACTTTTCTTTTTTTACCAGCTCTTCTATTTCTAGGGCATCATAAACACAATTTATTCCTACTGAAATAAATCATAGCTCATATCATAATGGCATAATTCCTTATTGCTTTAATAGAACTCAATCATAGAAGATCTCAACATACTTACAATATTCAATCAAAATTTGCATCATTCATTTGTCATAATTACAAAAAGTAAAATTGTTTTTAAGTATCTAGGGTGGGATGTAACATATCTCCCCCCTTAAGAATCATCGTCCTCGATGATGTTTAGTTCCTTAAATAAAAGCATAAGTTAATATATACAGATTAAAGAGTAATCTCATACTCCTCCAAGAGATGAGGAAATCTTTGTTTAATATCTTGGAAATCTTCCCAGGTGGCACCATCCTCAGTGTATTGGTCCCATTGGACCTTGCACTGAGTAACTTCTTGGTTGCGTAGACGGATCTTACGCATTTCGAGCACCCTGAGGGGCTCTATCGTTACCACTCGTGGATCCTGCACCTACAAAGCATTCCAATCAATCACATGATTACTGCCAAGAATACATTTATTTGATTATGAAACATGAAAGACATCGTGCATTCTAGACAAGACTGGCGGTAGAGCAATCCAATAGGCCATTGGATTAACTTCCTCAAGAACCTCAAAAGGTCCAACATAACGTGGTGCTAACTTCGTGGACTTTCCGAATCTAATGGAACTTTTTTGTGGTTTGACCCTTAACAAAACCTTGTCCCCAACTGAGAACCGTCTAGGAGTTCTTTTGGCATCTGCATAACTCTTTTTCCTGTCATTGGCTTTTTCCAATCTTTTTCTAATCATCCTGATCTGTTCTTCCATCTCTGAGAGCATTTCGGGGCCAAGGCTAATCCCATCTTCTAGCCTATCCCAACTTATAGGAGTGTGGCACTTGCACCCGTATAATGCCTCAAATGGTGCCATCTTAATGGTAGAATGATATGTATTATTGTAAGCAAATTCTACAAGTGGAAGATAATCTTCCCACTTGTACTGTTGATCCATGCAATAAACTCTCAGAAGGTCTTCCAGAACTTGGTTCACCCTTTCCGTCTGACCATTTGTCTCAGGGTGATATGCCGAACTTATATTTAGCTGGGTTCCAAGAGATGTGAAAAGTGTTTGCCAGACTCTGGAGGTCATTCTGGCATCTCTGTCAGAAATAATCTTCTTTGGAACTCCATGCAGTATGAAAATTTCTTGCACAAATTTCCTTGCTATAATGGGTGCCCCATTTATTAGGTTCCTTGGAATAAAATTTGCTACCTTAGTAAGCTTATCCACCACCACCAAAATTGTGTTGTGCCTATTTCTGGACATTGGAAGTCCCTGCACAAAATCCATACTAATTACTTGCCACTTCCACTTGGGAATCTCGTGTGGATATAGCAACCCTGCCAGGTGTTGATGTTCAACTTTGACTCTTTGGCATTCTAAACACTCCACATATTTTGTGGCATCCCTTTTCATCCCTTTCCAAAAGTACAATGGTCTAATATTTTCCATGAGTTTTGTTACTCTTGGATGCCCAGAATAGGGCGCATTATGAGCCTCTTGCAGAACTACCTTCCTTAACTCCCCTAAGTCAGGAATGTACATCCTTCCATTGTACCTGAGCACCCCGTCAACATCGAACTAAAGACCATCATATCTATGATCTTGAGAGTCTTTTGATAAGGCCTGTTGAACCTGTTTATAGTATTCATCCCCTTCTGAGTACTGAAGCACTTGATTTCGAAAGTTTGTTTGAACAGTCAGCATAGAGGATATATGCCTCCTACTAAGGGCATCTGCCACTCGATTCTCTTTCCCTTTGATGTAGCTAATTTCAAAGTCGTAATCCGATATTAGCTCAAGCCATCTTCTTTGCTGAGCATTTAGATTTGGTTGAGTAAACAGATATCACAACCCTTGGTGGTCAGATCTCAATTCAAAGGGTTTTCCCACCAAGTAATGCCTCTATACTTGCAATGCATGCACTATTGTAGCTAATTCGAGATCATGAGGAGCATAGTTTTGTTTGTAATTTTTCAATTTCTGGGATTCATAGGCAATGGATTTTCCGTCTTGCATGAGTACACCACCCAACCCTTCTCTTGAGGCGTCTATGGTGACGACAAAATGTCCTTCTGGATCTGGTACTTGTAGTACCGGTGTTGTTGTTAGCTTTTCTTTCAGGATTTCAAAAGCCTCCTGACACTTTTCTGTCCAAACAAATCTTTTCTCTTTTCTCTAAAGAAATGTGATGGGACATGCTATTCTGGAAAAATTAGCCACAAATTTTCTATAGTATCCGGCCAACCCCATGAAACTTCGGACTTCATGCACATTTTTTGGCTCTGGCCATTCCAAAATGGCCTTAATCTTAGCCGGATCTACCGCAATTCCATTTGCAGATATAATATGCCCTAAGTAGTACTTCTTTTTGGAAGAACGAGCACTTGGACAGTTTACCGAAGAGTTTATTTTCTCTTAGCCGTTGTAGCACAAAATGCAAATGCTGAAGGTGTTCTTCCTCGTTTTTGGAGTATATCAGAATATCGTCCAAAAACACTAGCACAAACTTGTCTAAACAATCCCTGAACACATTGTTCATTAAGTTCATGAATGCAGTTGAGGCATTTGTTAACCCAAAGGGTAATACAGTGAATTCATAATGTCCATATTTGGTTTTGAAGGCTGTTTTGTGGATGTCCTCCCGCAATCTTAGTTGATGATAGCCTGATCGCAGATCGATCTTGGAAAACACTGTTGCCCCTCGCATTTGATCAAAAAGATCATCTTTGTGTGGCAAGGGATATCTATTATTTATGGTTATTTTATTGAGCATTCGATAATTTATACATAACCTAAGTGTACTATCCTTCTTTTTGACAAAGATTACTGGCGCTCCCCAAGCTGAAACACTAGGTCGTATTTTAGATCTTTTTCCAAAAGTTCTTGCAGTTGAGCTTTTAATTCCAACAATTCTATAGTCGTCATACGATAAGGGGCTTTAGATATTGGTTATGCCCCCGGCTTTATATCAATGGTGAAATCAAAAGCCCTTTTGGGTGGCAAACCGGGTAACTTAACAGGAAAAACATCTGCAAATTCTTGCAGATATGGGTATTTATCTATTTCCCCACCCATATCCCGTGATGTCTCTTCTTCCATTCCCGACTCCTTCTGGACTTCAAAGTAAGCTAAGTCATCCAAACAACAAGATTCCTTCATTTCGATTTTAACTGCAAATAACTAACAACTCTTACGTTTGGCCCTCTTAAGTTGCATGGCAAAAATCTGTTTTATCTTGATTGGCCTTATAGTTCCCTGAATGGACACCTTATGTCCTAGATCGTCTAGACACTCCGCCGTCTTTGAAAAGCAATCTACTTGGGCTCTGTGCCTCCATAGCCAATTAATTCCTAGGATTACATCATAAGTACCTAAGGGAGCATGTAAAGGTTTACTTCTGTTGAGAAACTGGGTAAATCAATCCTGGTCTCAAACAAGCATTGCTCTACCTGAGCCTTTGACTGGTTTGCATATTCTACTGACCAAGTATTTTGCATATAACCAACTTTTCTAGATACCTTGCTCAAGACCCTAGGAGATACAAAGCATTCAGTTGCTCTTGTGTCAATAAGAATTGAAACGGGGGTTCCAAATAGCTTACCTGAAGTTTCAATAGGAGTAATCTGAT
This sequence comes from Sequoia sempervirens, assembly GCA_007258455.2. Classification (NCBI taxonomy): domain Eukaryota; kingdom Viridiplantae; phylum Streptophyta; class Pinopsida; order Cupressales; family Cupressaceae; genus Sequoia; species Sequoia sempervirens. Next base: position 7,716,013 of record VDFB02000011.1, read on the forward strand.
ACTCTGGTTGCTTGTTATCAATTGCTACATGAATGAGTTGTTGGAATGCAGCTTGTTGGGATGGTAACTGATTCCCTCGAGGGGGTTGTTCGGCTATTTTCGTGGGACATTGGTTTGCATAATGGTCCCCACCACACATGAAATATCCTTCGAGCGGACCCCTTCTCTCGGTGGGTTTCCCAATGTCCTAATTCCTCTTCTTCTTGTTGTTCTGATTATCCCCACCTTTCCTGTCCTTTTGACTTCCACCCTTCTGATCTCGGCGGCCTTTATCACTTTTAGCTGGAAATCGGGCTTGTCCCCTTTCCTTTTAAAGGATTGAGAAGTCGAGGCCAACTTAGCTTTCTTTTTCTTCTCCCTGTTTGCAGCTATAAATTGTAACCTTTGCTCTTGCTTGATTGCTTTTTCATACACTTGGTTCATTGAAGTTGGACCCAACAAATCTACCTGTCCCCCAATTTGGGCATTCAACCCCAATATAAATTTTCTGACCCAAAAATGTTCGCCCCCATGCTATTGTGGAACGTATTTTAAGAGACGGATGATTTTCTCTCAATATTGGTTTACAGATAGATCTCCCTGTGTCAAATTATGGAAATTGGTCAGATTTGGTCATAGAACAATTGAGGCAACCACCTTTGCCTAAATGTGGCTACAAATTCTGACCATGTCAATCCCTTGGCATTTATTCCTAGTTCCAACTTCTTGCTTGTCCACCATGTGGACACTTCTCTAGACAACTGGTAAGCTCCCCATAACGCTTTTGTGACTTCAGTGTAGTCTCTAATCTCAAAGTACTTTTCCATCTCCACTAGCCATGCCTCAGTGGCATCTTCGGATTCTAACCCATCAAATTTTGGGGGAGTCACCTTTTTCATGTCACATGATAGTTCCCGAGCTATCTGCTCCCTGAGTCATGAGTTCCCAACTCCACAGACTCATCCTCCTGTTCACTTGGTGTAGTACCCACCTGGCGACTTTCAGTATCACCACCCCTTGAGGGTTCCTTTCTAGCTCTTTCCGTTTCAAGGTGAGTTACACGAGCCTTGGTATCTTGAAGAAGTGCTAGTAATTGATCTAACTTATTTTCAACATTGCCAGAGGTCTGACCTACATCACATCTCCCTTCAGGGTTACTGTGCATACGCATCTTTTAAAGATATCTTCTACCTGAAGTTTCAGTTCAACGTTATATTAGATTAAGGTTCGAATCCCTTCAACTTATATTAATGCAATAGTTAACACAGCATAAATTTTCTTAATTTTGCAAATTTGATTCTTTACACAAGATTGTTTCAACATGCACATAAGTATTTCATTTATCAACAACACTTGCATGCAATATATATGATTCCACTTTATCTTAGGGAGTTAGAGGTGTGTAATCCTTAGACTCGTCAAAATTGATTACAATTATTTCAGTGGGGGGATGCACACGCAAGTGCTCCTCGTCTTTCTTTTATTTCTTTATTGGGTTATTACTACTACCCTCACTAGGTATATGGCGGGTTGGAGGTAGTTTCTTGTCCAAATCAGCTTGGATATTGGTAACCGATCTCTCAGACCACTTTATTTCAGCCTTCACATCATGAATCTGTTCCATGGCATGGGCAAAAGTCTCATTCTCCTTCAACCAACCTTCACCCTCTACATTCTTCCCCTCTACGGACTTAGTTAAAGCTTCTCGCTCCTTCTTAGCCTGCAGATAGTGAGCGTTCCCTGCTATAGACTTACGAGCGGTTTGCTTGGTTTGTACTATGTCTGGCACAAAATGTTTCACGTTGGTATGACAAGTCACAAAATTATATCTTTGTAATGGACCCATAGGCCCTCGCGTGCAACCATGCTCTGATACCACATGTAACAACTTGGTTTCATTAACAAATAAGATGACTCATTCAATCTAAGAGTAATTTTTTTTTGAAAAGAAACATAGTAAGGCGCTAACCATTTAGCTGCTGTAGTAACAATTAAAATAGCATTCTACTAAACATCTTAAAAGAACATGAGCAAATGTTGAATTCATCTATTCAAGTACTATAACAAGAGTTATAGAAGTAAGAGATTAGAAGTCCTCATCTGGATACTGCGTCTTCTAAGACTCGGCTCGCCATCTGCATGAGAGGGAAAGCATCATCCGAGTGCTTTTCCATCAACTACAGACTAGTGCGGTCCCCTGCACACCTTCCTAACTGGAAGGGGCCTTCCCTTCTTACGAAAGGTAATGTTGGAAACCCTCTAGAATTGTCATTTGAGCTCTGGTGGTAAACCCTACCTATCTAACTCTGCCATGCTACTAAGGATACCTTCCTACTAAGCTGGCAACTTTGGTTAGTTAGGTATTTGGGTTGCTGCGAGTGCTAAAGTGCAGTCAATGGCACCAACACCTACTATGGCCATAGTTTTGTACTTCTGTACAGATTCACCCACCCTGCTCGACTTGGAAAACTCTTCTAACCTAAGGCATTCAAGAGATTTTCTCTCCGCCCTTTACTCTTACAAAGGACACCTGTTCTAGGGTAAACTTCCCTTAACCTATCTTAAGTTTTTCAATAATACACACTCATACCTGGCTACTTGCCACGTGTGTCCAATATATGAAACTAGGGTTTTACGAAACCCTTCATGGCTGACAATTCGGCTTGGATTAAACACTTCTAATACAGTAACATCAGGGTTTTCACATCAAGTAAAAATAAAGTAGAAATCTACTAAATCCTCTAGACATTTCTATGCTCAAACTATTACAAAACTGGCCATCATATTGGCATGCATGGTTAGGTACTTAGCAATAAGCAAAAAAAACCAGTTGTTATTTCTTTCTTCTTGAAGCAAATCAGTACGTTTTTCTCTATCTGAATTGATTTACAGTCTTAAATTCTGCATGTTCTTTCTTTAGGTTTAATTCTTGCCAACCCTTTTTTTGATTAAAAACCTTTTGCTTTTGGTTAAGTTCCACACTAACCTTCCTGACTTCCTATGGTTCTTGCTAGGTGAAGCAGAGGCAAAACAAAATGTAGCTACAGGTTTAGCCTTCAGAAGATTCTCTCAGAATGACCATAAAGTTGGTTTGGGCGCTAGAAAACAGTAGCTAATGATTTAGTCTATCAATGGCATAGTTATCAATCCTGATACTTCAAGCACACTTTAACCTTGCTGGACAGAACAGTATTATAAACATAGAACAACTATTTCTATTTCATGAAAAACGGAATATTCTGCTGCAATAATCTCTTGGTATATCTCTATGCTGGAAAGCATTTATACTCAGAGAAATTATTGTCAATAAGAGTAGAACGTGCCTGCAATGAAGTTTTGAAACTGAATAATCTGAATATGAGAAAATGTAGATGCAAGAAACTTCCAGTTTCTTCAGCTCAACCTTCAACTTTGATGCAATCGCCTCCTTCTTCCTCTTAAAAATAATAATTCGTGGCCCAAGATAGATCTCCTATTCCTAGCATCTGCTATTCTCTAAAAGATGAAACCCCTCAAATCTCCCTTTTTCCAAAATAATGAGTTTTGTTTTGCAAGAATTAGACAACTAAATCAGATCGATTGGTTACAAGAAGTTATGGTAACCACCTCCTAGATTTTCTCCAACTCCCCACACCTAAATGAGGTCGATCTGGTTATAAAGATATGTCCAAAAGATGCATTCTCATGAGGTAGATAAAACCGGCTAGTTCTTCCTAACAGTTGCACCACCTTTGTGGCTATTAACAAGGAACGAATTTGCATGATTGAAGCCATACGCCCTAGAAAAGTGGCGACTTAGTTTTATCAACTTTCTTAATGGAATAACACATTTTTGCCAACTCAAGGTGGCCCCACTTATTTTTTTTTTTTTTAGACTGCAGGAATCGGGTAGCACGACCCCCTATAAACTGCAGTGCGCCTGGTAAACTTTTTAACGTGACCGGCGGCGCTGGCGCGACACGCCCTCCGGTACCACGGGACGGGGGAGACTAGAACTCGTGACCAGCCGAAGGTGGCCCCACTTATTATTTCAAATGTGTGGGTTTTATTTTTTAAATATTTAAATCCTTTTATCACTTTCACATTTGGGGACAAGCTTGATATAAACTTCATCTCTTTGATTTTTATAAAGTATCCTCTTTAAAATATAAAGCCTTTTAGATACTTATTTATTTAAAATATCGGTCTTTCAGACCTTTAGTGAGTATTCAAGTATTTAATGAAATGCCTCTAGGCAATATTTATTAATTTATAAGCAATCATGAATCATTATTATACTTTGCATGTAGAAGTATAAATATTGACAGTATATAGTTAATATGGCCATCTGGCACAGATATCAGACTCAAAAAGGCAGTGATACCTTATTGATGAGTTCAAGGTGTTAAAATAGGTTTTACGTCAGGAAAGGAAATAAATTAAACTGAGAAGTCATTCATACACACGTATTGGCCTGTATGCGTCGATATGCGTATGCGCATATGTATGCATATGCACAATCATAGGCACGTAAGTTCGCCTGCCATCATGCACCTGCGTCCATATGTGTATACCCGCAGTGATGTATGCAAATTCTTCCTACATGTGCATATATGCTTGCTTAGCTTAATTTTCGACGGTAAGGAAGTAGAAAATTGGTATAGAAACACTAATTCCACTTACGACAAAACCACGTCCAAAAAGATCACAAATAAGACTTACCTCAGCTTAAGACTCCTATTACACTCTTCTAGGGTTCCTAGATTCTTCTGACCTAGTCCCGACTTAGATGGCAATTTTCAGATCATTGCAACACTACCTCTCTACTCAGATGATGCTTTCCTTCCTTCGGAGGTTGTGGTAGGTGCTATCCTGCATCAAAACTCCAAACAAATGGAAGTTAGTTTGACATCTAAATATCATATAATCACTATTGCATATTCTCTATCTATGCTTTTAATGAAAAATAAACTTTTCTTTTTTTACCAGCTCTTCTATTTCTAGGGCATCATAAACATAATTTATTCCTACTGATATAAATCATAGCTCTTATCATAATGGCTTAATTCCTTATTGCTCTAATAACTCAATCACAGAAGATCCCAACATTCTTGCAATATTCAATCAAAATTTGCATCATTCATTTGTCATAATTACAAAAAGCAAAATTGTTTTTAAGTATCTAGGGTGGGATGTAACAAGTAGTGAATCTTTGATTGAGTTGGGGGCTGCCTTAACCTTTGATCCAAGTGACGTTGAGAAGAAGTAGAGTTAGAAGACCATAGGGCTTCTGATAATGAAGAGTTTAAAGGCGTTCTTGAAGATAAATCTAATTTAATAATGTATGGAGCTGATTATAAGGAAAGGTTTAGAGAATTTGTTGAGTTTGATTCTCATCTTGATGTTGAGCAATGTCATCAAGTGGGCGATGCGGGACAAGAGTCTAGGGACAGCCAAGGGGTCATTGATGACTAGAATGAAAGTTCTGATTTTTACTTGTAGCCTATCAGCAGTTCACCATCTTTGCATACTTATGGGTGGAAAAGTCAATTCTTGGTGTCCGTTGAAAATGAAGTGCAAGTTCTATCCCGATTTGATTGCACACATAGTTTGATTGAAAAATTCTACTGGCAAGTTCAGGTGGATGAGAGATGGAAAAGAGTTAGGAATGGAGTCACTCTCCCTAAGCTGCAAATCATCAAGACTCTTTGGAGACAATGAAATCAGAATATTTACACTTGATTAGAGATCAAGACTATGCCTTTGAAATTGCAAAGAAGACCATTGGTGCCTTCCAAGGAAAAGAGAGAAAAGTTGATGAGCTGAAATATGCCCCTTAATTTTTCCTTTTGAATTCTCAATATTTCCACAACATAGACCAGCACTACGCCAAATGTTAGCGTTAGATCCCAAAATATATCCAACTTGAAAGTAACCTTCACCAAGAAAGTTCACCAAGATCCTATTGAAGGTGAGGTGATAGCTTATGGTGATGGGATCGTTAGCAATAATCTGAACTTGAAATACTAAGCTGGAAGTAAATGATAAAACTCAACGCCAAGAATGTGCACTCAAGATCCTTTTGAAGGCGAGGTGCTAACATATGGCGGAGTACTTATTACAAATTTAAAGAAACTTAGGCGGATAACTAGCCATAGAATTTTCAAACTAGCTAATTCATCCGCTGCGGCGGGCATCCACTCATGAGTGGGAATTCGCCACTTGATAGTGGGTACAAGAGAGATTACATTCATTCTCCACACTGGCGGTAAACCATCCAGGGGTACTTAATGTGAAATTATAACAAGTAATTGCAGCAATAACAATGGTTGGATTAGTACTACTATATCTCAACCTTACAATCAAAGAATCTGCAAATACAAGTATTACAATGATAGAGAATAATGCTAAGATGTGAAGAATGAATGCTTTACAATTTTTATCCCTCAAATGATGAAGTAAAGGCCAAAAACAGGAAACTAATGCATTCTGATATAAAAATCTGAGTTCTGGAAATTCTGATCAGCAAACAAAAAACACCATGAAATGCTCATAACTTCATCAAATTACCTCCGATTTGAATGAAATCAAATGCAATGGTCAATTGGAGGATGGGTGCCCAAACCAAGATGAAGAAACAGCCACAAAAGACCAGCATTAATTTATTGGCTCAAAATTCAATGCTCCTTGAATGGTACGGCCCCAAGCTAGGGCAATTTTGCAATATAAAATCAAAGACTTGGAAATAAATTCCAATCTCTTGTGGAAGGGGTCGCCTTGGGTCAAGAACCACTTTGCAAACATACCCAGAATGATATTTAATTTGCTCAAAAAGCTGTTAACAAAAAACACCTTCAGCTATAGTAATATCAGCAACACCAAAACTGAGAAAAACTCCAAAATCTTCAACAATTGAGCTCCATCTGCTAGTTTGAATGAGAAGCAGCAATAAAAACCAATTAGGTGTTGTCTCTCAAACACGAAATTGATTGGAATCTAGGAGGTAAGCATCCCTCGAAGAAATAATCACAATGTCATTTCGACAGCATAACTTTAGGAATTAACAATGGATAGCAAATGCTGGAGCAAGGCTTCACTTTTATAGAAAAGGAGAAAACTCTTCAACTCCCCTTCAAGGCACGCCAAAAGTCACAGAAGAGACTTTTCAAATTTCAAGAATTTCTAATTCTTTCTCAAGGGTGGCGTCCCACTTCATGGCAACATTAACTTTATTTAATATTCTATTTTCTCCTTAATGACTTTGACCCCCCTTCAGTCCACATTTTAAAACAACTTGAAGTTATTCCACTAGGCCATGGGGTCAACTGAAAAATAGAACATTAATGCCTTTATTTCAAAATTTCACCAAAAAATGCTTTTGAAAGCCAAAACTTAAACACAAGCAACTGCTCCAATTGAAAAGATGAACTGAAGGCTGACAACTGAACCACTGCCAAAATTAGTATTTACTAAAAATAGTAAATACCTAGAAATGCCACAAACCTCCAAGCAAGGAAACATTAATTTCACTTTTGATCAACCTATGGATTTCCAGAAATAGGCTATCAGTCAAAGGAGAGCGTATGGCCAAAATGGGGACATTACATGAGCTTACTTTTGAGCTCGAATCAACAATGGATATGTTAGAAGATACCCATATGGCACTAAAGGAGGCAAACGATCAGCTTGCTGATTTCAAACTTTTTAGGGAGCAAGAGAATCAACAAAGAGATGAAGGAATCAAGCAAGTAATTGGTGAGCTTGATAGTCTTCAAGAGGAGTTATATCTAGAAAGCTTCACAAGAAAATCAGAAGTTGCATGTGCAAATTTGGATCAACAAGATGGAACTGAGCAAGAGGAAAGGGATGACTTCCAAATTCTTGACAATCCTCGCTTTGAAGTGGGTGTTGTTAGAGTAAAAGGTTCATTACTTATTTTAATTGAGTTACCTTTTAAATTTTCTCTTAAGATTAACTTAGTTTGCATTTTATAGGCATTTAATAATTATTCTAATTATTAAATTCTCCCTTTTAGGTTACACTTTAGGGTTTCTTGATCTCCTTCATAAGGATTGATCTCATTGTATTATTTCATTCTCTTTGATTAATGCATTTCTAGCTTTCAAAGCACCCTTTGCTTTTTTGTCTCCATCTCTTTGTTTTTGTGACAGGTTATTTGCATGCAAGTGATCTTCGGGTTCTATGAAGTAGGCTTTCTCAACTTCTACATGGTATCAAAGCTCCAGACCTGCTGCTTCCTATTCGTGTTTTGAAGGATTTCTGGAGCTTCGAGGGTTTGGGGTTTGTCTTTTTTGATCCAGGGCATACCTATTTCATTTGGTGCAGTTTGAGCCCAAATCGACTTCACGGTTGTGCTCAGGAGGCTGTTTCCAAGTTTTTTGACATAAAACTTGCCCAGTTTCGGTGCAGTTGGTTCGGGAGGCAATTTTTTTTTGCCCCAGGGCTGTATAGACCCAGGGCACGATTTTCTATGCGAAAAATTTAAAAAATATTAAATTTTAAAAAAAAAAAAAATTAAAAAAACAAAAAAACAAGCGCTTTAAAAAGTGCTGCTTGTTATAAACTGGGTGCCGCCGCTCAATAGCCAGATGGTCACTAGTGCGCTGCCCAACGGCCACCAGCGAGCCGCCCAACAGCCTCTTAGCCCGCAGCAACCAACTCCTCCGCCACCGCCAACCCCTGAGGGCTTAAGACTGCTGCCCTCGGTTCCATGGGGTCTAGGTGCTAAGTGCCAGCACTTGTGCCCAGCTCTAGCCCTACCGTGGTCACGTGGGTGACTAGGGGCTCCGCCCTAGCACCCAGGCCGCTAGCCCCTGGTCTTGCATGCGACTAGGGGCTTGTTTTTTTTAGCCCCTAAGGGCTCCTGAAGAGCTTATTGGGCTTTTTTGAGCAACTTTCACAAAATTGGGTGTAAAATGGTCATACGAGCTCGGATTTTCAAAAACAAATAGGCGTCAGAAAGCTGATTCCGAGCCTGATCCGATGGGGGAGGTTTGATTTTTTGATTTTTCAGTTTTGATGCCTTTTTCGCTAGTAAAAGAAAGAACATGCTTTTTGCACTCCGGGGGCCGTAACTTTTGCGTCTGGACTCTGTTTTTGAAATATGCTAACCAATTTTTTTCGATGAATTAACACACATAACCAGCACTTAATCAACTCGGTTAGCGTTAGCTCCAAATAGAAATCTGAACTTGAAATGAAAACTACTCAACGTCAAGAATGTGCACTCAAGATCCCACTGAGGGCGAGGTGCTAACATATGACGGAGTGTTGAATTTGAAAACTAGAAACTGATAGGCGGATAACCAGCCATGAAAAGCATTTCCTCACTACCACCAAACAGTGGGGGGAAAAGATTACAATTAAAACAATTCATCCGCTGCGGCGGGCATCCACAGAGTGGTGGGAATACTCCACTTATTCAGTGGGTGAGTTTACAACAATTATTAGGCAGCAAGCCAGCCTTTAAATCCACTCTTCCACTTATTAACGTGGGGGGAATACTGTCCACACAACCACTTATAACGTGGGGGGAAATTACAAACAAGATATAAGTTTATTCTAAAACTCAACCACTCAATTGTGGGAGTGTAAAACAGATATAAAATTGCAGCAAGTAAAGGAAGAGCTGTTAGTACTACTAACTAGCTTTACAAAGAATAAGAACAGCTGCAAATAGAATAGATAATCTTCCAAGAACATTAAACAGTTAGAGTATCACTTCCTCTAACATTTACAATGATATAAGATGAAGAATTGAAGCTCAAACCAGCATTATATCAAAAACTAACAAGTCTGATATAAAAATCTGCAATCTGGAAATGTCTATCAGCAAACAGCAAACTCATAAAAATGATCACAACTCCTTCAATATACCTCTGAATTGAATGAAACGAAATGCAAAGTCTCTTTGGAGGATAGGCGCCCAAACTCAAACCACAAAACTGCATCAAAACTCATGATATTATTTTGCACGAATCCCAAAGCACTCTCAAGATGGTACGGCCCTCAAGAGGGGCGATTTCTCTTGCTAAAAATCAAATACTTGGAATTAAATTCTGAAATTCTCCAAATATGATCGCCATTAGCATAGAATTGCAAGGATCAAATACCCATAACCAAAATAAATTCACATCAAAAGCTGTAAATGAAAAACACCTTCAGCTGTGTATACATCAGCAACATTAAAACTGAAATTCTCACCAAAATTCACCAACTTTGAAGCACAATCTGCTAGTCTGATTGAGAAGCAGCAATAAGACCAACTAGGTGTTGTCTTTCAAACACGAAATTGGATTGGAACTAGGAGGTAAGCATCCCTCGAAGTATTAAACAAGTTGTCATTTTGACAGCATAACATTAGCATAAACATTCGATAATCAGCTCTTCAAACAGCAGCAATATATAAGCTTTTGTTGGCAAATGAAGCAACAAGAACTCTTCAAATTCCAAGAAGTTGAATCACTTCAACTTCCAAAAGGGACGCCACCTTTTTGCCTTTTACTTTGAAATAATAAAATATCATTCAACTTCCCCTTTAGGCATCCATTTCATATTGCAACAATAAAGCATTTATTAAATAATTAAATGCTCACTTGACCCCTTTATGTCCCCTTCTTTAAAACAACTTGAAGTCATCAAGCCTAGGCATGGGGTACAACTTCAAGACATGAAAATTGACTAAGTATGAAACTCAGTCCAAGGAGAAAACCAAACCCAAAGCCAAACTGGGACTGATGGATAACAAGATGACTTGAGTTGAATGCTGATGATGCCCTGCCAAAATTAGACTTACTAAAAATAGCCCGCCAAAAATAGTAAGTTTACCTCAAAACCAACGAAGCGAATGGAAGCAAGACTTAATGAAAGCTGACAACTGAATCACTGCCAAAATTAGTATTTACTAAAAATAGTAAATACCTAGAAATGCCACAAACCTCCAAGCAAGGAAACCCTAATTTCACTTTTGATCAACCTACGGATTTCCGGAAATAGGCTATTAGTCAAAGAAGAGCGTATGGCCAAAATTGGGACATTACAGTTTTTCGAAAACAAATAGGCGTTGGAAAGGTGGTTCTATGCTCTTTTCAAATCTGCAATTTATTTCATCAGAAAATTTACTAGGTACACAGAGTATTGTCTAAAGCATATTTTGCTTTTTCTCGCTTTTCAGCTTTCAAAATTGTACTAGGGTTTGGGTTCTTGTGTTGTGGGGGGTGTTTTTTATCTTGCTTTCTGTAATTTACATCAGAAAACCAGAAAACTCTTTCATAAAACACATTTCAAAACTCATTCATTATGGCAGACTCTTCTTCTATTGAGTGTCTTTCCCCACACAATTATCACATCTGGAAGGCACAAATGACCAGACTTCTCATGTCAAAAGGGTTATGGTCATGTTTGGATGAAGTTCAACCTCAGTTGACACAGCCATTTGAGGCTTTTCAGCACAGGAACAAAATGGATGAGGCCATGGGTTTGCTATCCTTGCATGTTTCAAATAGTCTTCTATTCCATCTAGAGGGTTGTACAACTCCTCGGGCTATGTGGTTGAAGTTTGAAACTCTCTTTGGCACCATTAATCAGTTTCAGGCACTTCAGATTGAGGCCGAATTGACTTCCTTAGTACCTGATTCATATCCTACCATTGAGGATTTTTTGATGAAGTTCAAATCACTGAGGTCATTGTTACAGGGTTGTGGTAAGAACAAAACAAATGAAGAGTGCATTTACCTGATTCTTTCTAAGCTTCAAGGTCCTTTTCAGATATTCTCTTCAACATTTTATTCTACAATGGATGCCTTGGGTGCACGCTTTACCATGCCTACTTTTGAGGTGTTTTGTGATCGGTTGACACAAGAGCAGGCCAAGATATCACAGTTGGATGCTCTCTCAGGATCTAAGAATCAAGCACTGGTAGCTCAGTCATCTAAAGGGAAAGAAGCAGAAACCGAAGCCCAAGACAAATTCAGCTAGCAGTGAGAGTTCCTCCAAGCCACCTCCTAAGATTGATTCAAAACCACAGTCCAATCCTAAATAGGGAAAATCTTCGAAGTCTGGTGAGTCTTCCTCCAAGACTAAGAAGAAATCAGGTGATTCTTGTAGTTTCTGTGGCAAGGAAGGACATCCAGTTTCCAGGTGTTGGAAACGATTAGAGGCTTTAGAGGAAGCCATGCATCAACATAATATCACCTCACCTTAGTCTCCTTCCCAACCCACAGGGAAAGGTCATACTCTTTCTGCATGAGCCTTGCCTTCAGGATCCACTTGGATTCTAGCTTCTGGTGTTTCTCACCATATGACACACACGTAGGAGTTTGTCACCTCACTTGCCCCTAGTGGCACTACACATATTGTAGTTGGTGACTCAACACACCTTTCAATTCAGGGTTCAGGTACTGTTTCATTGGATGGTGGTTGTCTTTAGGATGTGCTTGTTCCTGACATTTCGACAAACCTTCTTTCCATTTATCAGATTTTCCATTCTTGCTCTATTAAGACAGTTGAGTTCTCACCACATGATGTGGTTATTCGAGGCCTTCATGATCCTGATTTGGTTGTGGCTACTGGGAGTGTTGATTCTGCATCTCGCTTATACAGATTTGATGGCTTTGAGAGTTCAGACAGTTCAGGTTCCTCTCTTATAGCACATGCAGACTCAGTGAGCAGGCTTTGGCTACTATGAGGATGTTAATGTGTACAGGTTGTTTGATCTTGATTCTGGAGAGGTCTTGTTTTGGCGAGATGTCTAGTTTGATGAGCGCTTTCCTCTGATGGATTCTCCATCACTAGCTTCTCCCTCACTACCTACTCCTTCCTCTTCATCTCTTGAGGATTACTTATCTCTTGAGGATGATGCAGATGATGATCCACCATCTCCACCACCACCAGACACTCAGCATTTGCCTAGGTGTGCCCGTGTTACTGTTGAGGCAGCTGGTTCTTTGGCAGGTGATCCTTCAGAGTACGTTGTACTCGTGCTCAAACATCTGGTTCTAGTCTTTTGAGTCATGCCATTTCGGATGATCCTCAGAAGTTTTTAGAGGCGACAGGTCACCTTGAGTGGGATAGGGCCATGGATGAGGAGTACTCTTCTTTGATGAAGAATCATACTTGGGATCTTTGTCCTCTTCCTAAGGGAAAAAAGTTGGTTTAGTGCAAGTGGGTGTACCGTACCAAGTATGCTGCAGATGGTTCTATTGATAAGTATAAGGCATGTCTTGTTGCGAAGGGGTTTTCTCAGGTGGAGGGTATTGATTACTCTGAGACCTTTGCTCCTGTCGCCAAGATGAATTCTATTCGCTTTGTACTTTCACTTGCAGCTTCACAGGGATGGACAGTATTTTAGATGGATGTGAAGAGTGCTTTCTTGCATGGAGACCTACATGAGATCTATATGGAGCAGCCTCAAGGTTTTGTGCAGGACTCTTGTTTTGCAGGCTTCGGCGTTCATTACATGGTCTCAAACAAGCCCCTCGGGCTTGGTATGAGAAGATGAACTCTTTTTTTCTTTCCTGTCACTTCACACGCTGTCATTTTGATCACACAGTGTACATTCAGCGTCAGGAGGGTGATCTTTTGATTCTTGTGCTATATGTTGATGATCTCATTATTACAGGTAGCTCATCCTCCATGATTCAGAGTGTTTAGAGAGCTTTGATGGAGCAGTTTGAGATGACAGATCTCGGTCTTCTGCACTATTTTTTGGGTCTACAGGTTATTTAGTCTTCGGATGGGATTTCCATATTTCAGCAGAAGTATGCTCTTGATATGCTCCAGTGATTTGGCATGCTTGATTGCAAGCCTGCCCCCACACCATTTCAGTCAGGTGTTGTTTTTTCTTCCACTTGTACTACTCCTTCAGTGGATTCTACTTTATATAGGCAGTTGGTTGGTAGTTTGTTGTACCTGACACATTCCCGTCCTGATCTTTCCTTTGCGGTTGGCCTTGTCTTTCGGTTCTCACATGATCCACATGAGAGCCATTGGCAAGTAGCCAAACGTATCTTGAGGTACATTCGGGGCACCACTCATTATGGCATTCACTACACTTCAGGATCCCCTCACATTGTCGGCTTCACTGACTCAGATATGGCTGGTGATTCCAATGATTGGAAGTCTACTTTTGGCTTTGTTTTTTGCCTTGGTTCTGGTCTTATCACATGGTCTTGCAAGAAGCAGTCTGCTATTGCATTATCATCTAGAGAGGCTGAGTACCGAGCAATAGTGTTAGCTAGTCAGGAGATTCTATGGCTTTGACAGTTGATGACAGAGTTTGGGTTTCCTCCTGATAGTCCCACTATTCTTTGGTGTGACAATCAGAGTGCCATTCACATTTCACGCAACCCAGTGGAGCATCAGCTGACTAAGCACATTGAGATCCACATGCACTTCATCAGGTAGTTGATTCAAGATGGTTCTCTCATCTTGGAGTACATTCCTACAGAGGAGTAGGTTGTAGACATCTTCACTAAACCTTTGGCATCGCCGCACTATCTTCAGTTGCGCTTCATGCTTGGGGTGAAGGAAGTTGTCCTTGGGGGGTCTTTGTGAGGCCTTCATGTTTTTTTTCAGCATGTTTTTTTCGTCTCTTTTTGGAGAGGAGTTTTTCCCACTGGGTTTTCTCCTTTATTCCACTTTACAGAGATTTGGTTGTGATTGGGTACCTCATCAGGCCTAGTTGCCGGGACCCAAGTTTTCTCTTTAGCTTGTAGTTGCATTGCTTTCATGCATTTAGTTTGTTGCTACTCCCTAAGTTCATCTTAAGTGGGGGTGTTAGAGTAAAAGGTTCATTACTTAATTATTTTAATTTACCTTTTATATTTTCTCTTAAGATTAACTTAGTTTGCATTTTGTAGGCATTTAATAATTATTCTAATTATTAATTGCTCCCTTTTAGGTTACACTTTAGGGTTTCTTGATCTCCTACATAAGGATTGATCTCATTATATTATTTCATTCTCTTTGATTAATGCATCTCTAGCTTTTAGAGCACCCTTTGCTTTTTTGTCTCCATCTCTTCCTTTCTGTGACAAGTTATTTGCATGCAGGTGATCTTCGGGTTCTATGAAGTTGGCTTTCTCAACTTCTACAGGTGCTGAGTCAATTTATGATAATCCACTCTTTTTAATGGAGGATGAAGCATCTGATGAAGTTTCCAAGCATGAGACAGAGTGTGGTTTTCCACTTTTTAATGATTTGAAATCAAACCACGAGGACGTGTTACACTTGGCGATTGGTAAACTTTCGAGGCTGCTTGTTAATGAATGCATAAGTGGGTTGAAGGATAAAGTCTCCATATGGAAAGTGTTGAATCTTGGTGTCTTCAACATCTTTGACATCGAGGTGTTGTCCAAACATAGTTTGGTAGTTGCTGAAGGTTTCATTACAATAGCAAGGAAAGGAGATTTCAGTCTTGTTACCTATGAAGCTTGGGGGAAGGAAGGTCTGAAACAAGATGTTTACATGTTTGACAATCCATCCTTTGGGTTGAGTGATGTTTTAGCTCATACTAGTCCTTTTTGGGGATTGGGTTTGAAGACGGTGATTGTTCCATGCTCCTTTGTTGTTGAAGCTTTCATGGATAGGCTTTAAGGGATTACCAAAGAAATCACCAATTTCTTGAGTATGCATTTGGTTCTAATTGGCACTTCGGGATGTGTTGAGTACTTTTTTTGGTGTGTTGGAGATCATTCTTGGTTGGGTATCCATGTTTAGGATCCTCAACATAGTTTGACGGAGCTTATTGGGTATGGTAAGAAGGATCTTAAGAGGGATAAGGATCAAAATTTCAGAATTTATGGTGTTGTCCCCTTTCTTATCAGCCTTTGGGTGGTTCCATTTGCTCATCAACAAATGGATTGGAAAGAAATTTTAAGGGTTGGAGAAATGAATGGATGATTACTCTTGGGAGTGTTCCTTGGCATAGAGAGGGGTAGATTTTAAGTCTTGAGCTTGCTGATTGGTTGCAGACTAGCCACCTTACTTTGGGAGTTACTCTCGTTAAGGAGAGTTGGCTCATTATTTTCTATCAAGGAGGGGAAAGGTTTTAGTTGGAGACTGCTTTAGAGTGTTTTTCAGCCACTTATGAGCTGTTTGGGTGCAACACAATGCTTGTTTCACATACTCATACTTGGGAATTCCTTTGGCATTGTTGTAATCCTTTGAGTAGAGCGCATAAATCTGATGGTACCTTGTTGTTCCCAGCCTTGAACAGCAGTGATTATTTGTTTCTTCAAAGTTTCAAACCCTTCAAACTCGCAGAGTTCATTTCATGAAGGTTTATGAAGCAAATTTTGAGAGTTTACTCACAGTGTTGGTTCAAGACAACGAATCCCCACACGCTTTGGTTCATCTTTCTAAGACTCTAGAAGTTGGAACAGTCGGAGTTCTCAGAAGTCTTGGTGGTTGTGTGTGGTATTGTGATGATGAGTTGGTTGAACTCTTGCTAAGGATGGTTTTTCTCTTAGCAAGAAGATTGGAGGGAGTCACTTTTGCAGCCATGGCTTTGCTAGACACCATGAGGAGATATGCTGAGGAGTATAGTTTTTAGTTGAGTAGACTTTCCTTCCTATTGTCCAGGATTTTGATAGGCAGTGGCAATGTAGATATGGACTTCTTAGAGTCGTTTGGGCAGGAGATGTTGAATGGTATTGATTTCAGGCCTCCCTAATTTTTCAGCTTGAGCTCATGGATGGTAACATTTTGGGGTTATAGGGGAGGATAGTGCGAATTTGGCACGATGGTTTCACTGATGTGAATCAGAGTGGTGCAACATCGACATGGTGGATCCTTCCTGAGATGGACATGGGACCCTGGGATCCTACTTGGTTTTGTGTGGATCAGTCTAATATTTCTGGAGTTGTGGTGGCATTGCTTGAGGATAAGCAATCTTTGGGAATGGCAGACTGTAATGTCCCCATTTTTAGCCCTACGCTTTCCAGTGGCCGTTAGCCTATTTTCGGAGGCCCGCAGGCTAGACGGAGGCAAAATTAGGGTTTCCTATTTTCTAGGAGGTTTCCTTTTGAGTTTTCAGGGGTTGCATGCAAGAGTTTGGTAGTTTGTCTTTTGGGTCTTTCTCGGTTTTTAGAGAGTTTCAGAGGGGTGTGACATGCATTTTAATCAGAGGATATTTTTAGATTTACTATTTTTAGTAAGTTATGATGGCTGCCCAATTTGTGCTCAAACAGAGTTTGGAGTCACTATTTTTAGCAATATGCTATTTTTAGTAAATGCTATTTTTGGCAGTGCAGTCTAGTAGCAACTTAGCACACAGTTTCTAATTCTGGCAGTGAGGCAGTTCTATTTTGGTAGTGGCTTCTCGAGCATTCTTGGAGCTCAAAAAAGAAAGTTTAATAATTTAAGATATGTTATATTTTAAGGTTGCTTTTGGACCCCACGCCTAGTCAACATAACTTAAATTGCTCTTAAAAGTGGACTTCATGGGTTTGGACGTCTAAATTGGGGATAAATGCATTTCTAAGGTTTAATTTATGCCTTTTCAAGTTGGACGCCCAAGTATGAGGGATAAAGTGATTTTATTAAATATAATATTGCTCCAAATGCGGCGTCCCTTTTGGAGGGAAAAGAAAATTCAAACTTCTAGGTTTGGAAATCTATATATATTGTGTCTTGCCTCTTCATTTGGTATCCATTATCTTTTCATAATGGAATGTTGCTGAATTTTATTCAGACTCTTGCTTCGAGGTTGAGATGCCTCCTAGTTTCTTCGTCAGTTTCGAGTTTGAAAGACAACTCCTAGCTGATCAGTGTGACTGCTTCTTCACTTAGAGGTTGCAGATTGAGCTGTAATGGTGATGGCTTCATTGGTGTTTTCAGATTGGCATGGATTTGATGTCTTCTAGAGACATTTTGGTGTGTTCTTTGTTGTTTAGAGAGTTTTTGGAGTGCTTCTTCATACCTAGCTGACCCACGTTTATGCTTGTACCTTTTTGGTGACTTGATGGATTTTTGTGGGTATTGGCTTATCTTGTTCTTGGTATCTGGGCATCCCTTTACCTAGAATCTTGCAATTTTAGAAGGAGAATCTGATTTATGGTTGTTGGTCGCCCTCGTTGGGAGTTGTGCCCTTTGGTCATTGCTGCATTGGGAAGTGTGCATAAATAAACAGAGTTATTTGGAGGAGTTTTGCTGCTTGAACTTGGATGCCTAGCCTCTAGGCATTATTCGCCTTCTATTTGAGTTCATTCGAAGGAGTTTTGAGGGAGTTACAAGCGTTTTGGTGATTTCCAGGCTTGCTGATCAGAAAATCAGAACGTTGCCATTTTATATCAGACCTGGTATTTGAGTATTTCATCTTATTTCCTTGATGCTTATCTATGTACTTATCATGGAGATGATTATCTAACACTAGGGCCTTCATATTGCTAAGTTTGTTGGTTGAATATTTTGCAAACTTGCAAGGTTTAGCAAAATGATGGTTTAAGCCAAAGTATGTGAGATAAAACTCTCCTAATTAAGGGAAGGCTCCCCCTTTTCTACTAACTAAAACAAATATGGGTGGAACGATAACCTTTCCTCTTGTTTCAGGAAAGATTAAATGCTTTTCTCTTCGCAGAAAAGTAGTATTAACTTTTAAATAAACTCTTACAGCAGCTTGCAATAAAATCAAGAGAAAGGAAATGAAGTTTCCTGAAAGTACAAAGATTTCCGTCACTTCCTTCGGGATGGGAAAACAATTTCAAGCACAAAGTCTTGAAAATCTGAGATCCTATCTACCCTTTTGAAAGATAATCTAATGACAATATATAGCATAAGACAACACAAAGTCTGCAAGTATGATGTATCTATTAATTACTACAAATGAGAATTATTACGAGCACAAAGACTTGCAATTCTTCTTGATTTCTAAATTCAAATTATGAATTCAACCTTCAATATTCACAGCACAAAGTCTGCAAATATTTCAATTGAAGCTCTCCTTAGCAATTTTCCACAATCTCCAAATAATCACAAAGTAATGCTCCAAAATGACATAAGAACACAATGGATGCAAAGTAGGACTTCAACACAAAGTCTGAAATTTCCAACTCTTTGATATTACTTGAAAAATAACAACTTATAACTATAAAGCTCAAAGTCTTTATGAGTACAAAATTCTGTAGAATTTTCTTGCTTGCCAAAAAGATAAAGATTACAAAGGACCCTCTCAAGTATTTATAGGAGAGAGGTCATGAGAAAAAGGTGGGAGGATCCCAACTAACTTGAGAAATTCTCTCAACCACCAATTACTTGCAATTGACTTATTCCAAATTACAGTCCTAAATTATCTTGACTTGTAATTTGATTACATGTAATTATATTTTACAAAATTGCAAGTGAAAGAAACACTTGTGATTACAAAATTTGTTTTTACATATAATTTGTCGAAAACAAAATACATAAAGATAAAACACTTTTATTCCATTTCAGTCCTAGCTTTGAAAGACTGAAATTTGCTGATAATTTCCTGCAACTCATCTGGATCGGGGCCTAATGTATTTTTGGCAACTACAACAGTCTTAAGGATTACATCAAAATACCTTATTGTTGCTTCTTTATGTTTTTCATAAACAGTTTGCATCTTATCAAGGATCATTCGATGATTAACAAATTTATAAATTGAATCTATGGTAAATGGTTCTGATTCCAGCTCTTGATGAAGATTTGTTGCTATTTCTGTAGTAACCACATCAGTTGCAAGTAATTCTCCTTCGTGATTTAAAATTCTGCAAGACATTTTCTTAAAGCTAGAAAGTATGTCCTGCTCAACTTCGTCACTCATCTCTAGTGTAGCTTGAACATCTTTGATGAGATCCTCAATAACTAATGACTTGTTTGTCACGAGTTCTTCAAATTCTACATATTTTTCTCTATTTGGTATTATTGAATTGCTGCGTAGAATTTCTAGCTTGACTTGATCCATCTCATGCCATATTTTTAAATCTTTTTCAAGTGAAACCAAACTTTGCTTGAAAGCTTCTAAAGTCTGATTCATCTTTACTCTTGCTATTCTGACAGTACTCAAAATTTGTAATGCCTTTTCAATTACTGGTATACCTTGATCAATCAGCTGTGCTGCCCAAGAATCAACTTCTTTAGCCTTTTGTGCAATTTTCTCCAATTGCTTGACTGATTTTTCAGAGGTAAAAGAAGTTAATGGATTAACTTGCTCTGAAGAGTTGGTAATCTTTTAAATTACTGAAACAAGTTGTGCATTCTCCTCTTTCAACTTTTCTTTCTTTCCCAAGAGTTCATTATAACTGTGTGTCAAGACTGTTACTGAACTTTGGGCATCTTGCATCATGCTAGCATGTGTTTTTTTTCCTAAATCTACCTTGGTGAATTTGTAGTCAGATACTTGCATTTCTTCTGGTGACTTGTTTGCAAGAGGTTCAACTATTTCTGCTTACTTCATTCTATTGCTGTCCACAACCACCCGTGAAACCATTTTAGCTTTCTTTGCAACTTTTGGCTTTGATTTCTTCAACTGCTAGAAATCAAACACATCAGGAGAGATTGCCTGTTTCTTTCTCTTTAAAGTGACTGAAATCAACCATGGAGGAAGATCCAATGTATTTGTATTTGAAACAACAACCGTGGTTTGTGCAGAAACAGATTCATTTTGTACCATAGTTGTTACCCTAGGAGATGTCTTAGTTTGAATTGCAACAAAAGTTTGTTCGGATGGCGTATTGTGATCAACATTAGCCATAAAGCAATCAAAACTTGCAGCTGATGTATCTATTTCTGGAAGTGTTATATGTGATGTCATTGGATTCATCGGATTGGCATCAAAAGCATTCTCCAAATTATCATGCATGTTCTCCATGGAAGTGGTCAATGTGGATGAAGTTGAAGTATGAAGAGCAACTTCCGTAGGAGCAATAGAGGGGAAATAAACTGTTGAGAAAGAATCAACATCACTATCAATTTGAGACATAGGAGACAATATTGATATTGGTGCAACATCAATATGTGGAGACATCATACTTAGAGCAGTAGGAGACTCAAGAATCTGTCCTTCTTGCTGGTCGATGATTTGGATCTGCGTCTCTTTAACTTCCTTCCCTTTTAATGTTGTTTTCTCCAAATGTTTTTCCACAGCACGACTAACTTTTAACTTGATTCTGGTTCCTGAAGAAGAAGCACCTTCCTTGGACTTATCTCTGACTTCTGATATCAATCCAACAGGTCCAGCTGAATCATCATCATCATTAACTCTGATTTTTATAGTTTTGACACCTATACTCTTGAGCCAAGAATTAGTATTTGCCAAGACTGATTGAAATCTGTTAAGGATAGAACTTGATTCTTTATGAGACCACTGTATTGCTGGAATAGAAGCGTCAACAACCCTTTGTTCCTCATACTTTGGATCTAAAATCTGCCCATCATCAGTCACTCCTTCTGGGATCAAGGTCAGATTAAGATCAATAATTTGTTCAACTGTGAGCCTTCAATAATCCATTCTATGGATGTCCTTCTCTGTTCGAAGATCTACCCAAATATCTTCAAGACGATGTACATGTGTGAAGGCTCTCTTTATCTTGTCTTTCATTCCTCTGTAGTCAAAATCTGTTCTTGCCTTGAATCTTTTTGATTTGATCTCCTGAATTTCGGTTTCCATTGCTTTTGCCTTTGAGGTAGTTGTTAAAGAGTATCTCCCAATTTGCAATGGATTATGAGACGAGATACTTACTCTAGCTTTATGTTGTACAACTTGTCGTGCATGTACTGTCATCAACTGCCTTGCAAGCTCCATTAGAATGATTTTATCTGTTGGGTATCTTGGAAGCATGTATGGCTGATCTTCAAAACAACCAACTCTCATGTAGGTAAAAGTAGGAAACTAGAGAAAGAGACAACCATATTCATTGACCTTCTTCCAAATAGCGTCAGATACTCTGTTGTTTTGCAAGGTCTTGTCAAATAGACACATGAAATGACCAAAGAATGCGTCTTGGACTCTTCTATAATGAATTCTGCTTGGTCTCAAAGGCAGCTGATCATAATACTCCCAAACTGGAACTAGTGATCTATCTCCTTTGGTAGAAAGGCCTGGAAATTGTCTCAATGAAGCTGCTATGTAGACCAAATAGGAGTTCATGTAGAATGTGAGCGTAGTGGGAACTTGTGCAAGCTGCTCACATAAACTATCGCTGATTATCTCACCCCAAAAGATTGGGTGTTGTGCCTTCCTTATCACCACTACGAACTTGTACATCCACTTCTCAAAGACATTAGAGAATTTCAAACCCATTATCCTGCTTAAGAGTGTGATTATATCATTGATCTCTTCTTTGAATTCAGATCGGTATAGCTTGGGCCACTGAGACACACAAGTTCGACGCTTCAGAAGCCATTTAGTATTGATGTGTTGTATACAATCTGCTTTCTTCTGTTCATAATGATCAAGAGCACTCTTTACTGAGATGTCTGAATATATTGGTGCATCTGGAACTCTGAAAATCCTATTAATGGTTTCTGGATCAAGCCTAATGACCACATTACCATCATCATCTTTAATAGTTATGGATTCTTTGTCAAAGTGAGCTGCGCATGCAAGGACAAACTCTGGCTCTAGGGCAGCAACAGGAAAAGAGGAAACCAAATGGATGTGACTTCTCAGCAACAACTGCATATGATGAGAAGTTGATTTCACAGTTCTCTTAAGAAACTCAGACATATCAACATGTCCGATTTCTGTGTCTCTGATTTCTTCGATGTTTGAGACAACATGAGAAGGAGGAATCTCATTCTGATACTTATCATACTTGTACTTCATCTTTTTGTTCGGTGGAGAAGCTGGTTCCTCCGTCATCGAACAAGAATTTGCAAGGCTGCGATGAAAATTCCATAAAATTAAGACACCATCAATATTAATAGGTGTAGACATGGCAAAGGCTCTAACTCGGAATGGTGTTTTTGCTGTATGAGGGCAGAAAATGAGCATTATAACTCATTTCGGATCTTGGAAGGCTGATTACAAGTGAAAGGGACATGTACTTTTCATGACAAATGGAAAAGTTAGATTGCATCTTTGAAAAGTACAAGTCAGAACTTTCAACTTGCATATGTAGTCAAGCTTAAGAAGTCCAACTTTTAGGCACTTATAAGGTATTTCGGGATTTTAGAGGCTGGCTGCAAGTGAATAGTGCATTTCGGGATTTTAGGAAGCCATTGCAAGTGAAAAATGTATAGTAGGAAAAATAGGAAGTCATTGTAAGTTTTATTTTCAAAACTTTTAACTTGCATCCTTGACCAAAACTTCCTACTTGCAATGTGTTGGCAAAAACCTGATTTTCCTCCAAGAGCAACATTTTTTATATTTTCTCTTTTCAAGAAAATGGAAATGGAATTATGGAAGAGTGGTTGACATGTAAATGAAATGAATGAATGAGAATGAACGGTGAATAAAATGAAAGGTGAAGGGATATGACGGATGGATGAGAGGATGGAAATGAATGGTATATGAAGAAAAACGCATTTGATAGCAAGGCATGTTTGACATGAATGAATGACGTTTTTATGAAATAGAGGCGTTTTGAATGAATGGCATTTTGAATAATGAAAGGCGTTTTGAAATGAAAGGACAAATGAAAGACGTTTTCAACAAATGAAGGCGTATGAAATGAGAACAATGAAAACGTGTTTTCAGCTGATAGGAAAGGTGTATGGAAATGGAAAGAAGAAAACACGTTTTTCATGAAAGATGAAGGCGTTCGAGCAAAAGACATTTTGAATGAGGAAAACGCATTTTGAATAAGGCGTATGGTGTTTTGAATGAGGGCAAACGAAAAGAAAAATACGTTTTCCTGAAAGCGCATGGAATGAAAGATAAATAAAAACGCGTTTTTATGAAATGGAATGGTGATCACAAAAACGTTTTATTGAATAAATTTCAAACATGAAACAATGACGCCTTGAAATCATTAAATAAACATACTAAAATAAGAAAGAGAACTAGGAAAGAAAAGCGAACATACTTGCAAAAAGAGTTTGCAAACTAAAAAGAAAAGGAAACCTTGGACGCCTTGTGAAAACGCAGCCAAAGAAATTTGAATGATTTATCACAGCTGGATGCCCTTTTATTGCAACTGAACATTTAAGAATCCGCCATGAAAAGAGGAAAAGAAGCAAATTCAAATACAAACTGCCCTCTCTTCAATGGCGTAGGGATTTTTAAGACTCAGAGCAAGCAATGAAGTTGACCTCCTTGTAAAATCGGACTTTTTTGAGCATTTTACAAGTGAAAAATACTTAAATCGGGTTTCCCAAGACACTTTACAAGTTATTTTCACTAAAAAACTCAAATCGGGCTTTTTAATGCATGTTGCAAGTTACTTTTAACTTGAATCGGACTTTTTTAAAAAGTGATTGCAAGTAATTTAAAATGAAATCGGGCCTTTTTCATGTCATTGCAAGTGACTTTAAGTGAAATCGGGCTTTTGAGGAGTATTTACAAGTAAAAATAAAAGAAATTGGACCTTTTTAGAGTAATTACAAGTGACTTTAAGAAATTGGAGCTTTTTGAAGTCATTACAAGTGACTTTAAAAGAAAAAGTAACTTGCAAAGAACTTAAAAAGTTCCTACACTTGTAAGTTATTTAAAAAGTTCCTAAAAAGACTTTAAAAAGAAAATTAAAAAACAAAAAACACTTGCAATGGAGATGAAAAGTTCCTATTATTGACTTGCAATAAGAAACTAAATCCCCAACTTGCAGTGATGCCAGAAAAACCCGAAATTGACCAAAAACACACTAAAAATGACTTAGATCTTCACGAAAACGGACGAGTGAGTGAAAAATGTTAACCAAAAGGACTATAAACCCAGATCTGAAATTTTCTAACCTTTACACCTCGTAAAACGTGCCTTAGAAGAGAAAATCTTCAAATTTTATCAAAATTTTGATAGCTTATCCCAATTTTTAACAAGTAAAAACTTAGGGACAACAAAGTTATCTCATGATACATTGTATAAGACTCAATATTGTAATGCTGTTTTTAGTAGTACTGACCAGCTCCTTCATCTTTGTAGTTGTGTTTTCATTCCCACTGAAAAGTGGAAGAGGTTGGTTTGCTGCCTAGTTGTTTTCTTATTTTGTTACCCGCTGAAAATTGGAAGAGGCTGGCTTGCCGCCTAAGCCTTTTACATTTCATTTACTTTTCAGTAGCCCGTTGAAAAGTGGAAGAGGCTGGCTTGCTGCCTAAGCATTTACATTTTGTATATTGGCCGGCTTGCCGCCGATATCATTTGTACTTCTAGCATTGCAGTTTATTGCTAACTGATCCCCTTACACTGTATGCTCTCACCTTGCGCACTCCGAGATTTGGGTGATTAGAACGTGAAGGGTTGCTTTCAGCTTGTTGTCTTTCTTGGGCTAACATTAACGGGTGAAGTTTTATGTGCTAAAATTTAGGGAAAAACTAGGGGGGATATTTCATATACTTTTGTGACTTATGTGTATTCATGTGAACACTTTATGACTTATGTGTATTCATATGTATACCTTGTGATTTATGTGTATACTTTGTGACTTACGTGTATTCAAGTGTATACTTTGCAACTTACGTGTATTCATGTGAATACTTTGTGACTTATATGTGCATACTTAATGACTTACGTGCGTTCTTGTGACTTATGTGTATTCATGTGTATACTTGGTGACTTCCTGTATTCATATGTATACTTGGTGACTTACATGTATTAATGTGACTTACGTGTATGCATGTGTATACCTTGTGACTTGTGTATTCATGAGTGTACTTTGTGACTTATGTGTATGGATGCGTATACTTCATGACTTACGTGTATTCACGTGTATGCTTCATGCTTCTTGTGAATACTTCATGTATTACGTGTATCCCACGTGTATGCTTCATGCTTCCTATGTATACTTCATGTATTACGTGTATTCACGTGCATGCTTCATACTTCATATGTATACCTTGCGACTCACGTGTATTCACGTGTATGCTTTATGTACTTCATGTATTACGTGTATTCACGTGCAGGCTTCATACTTTATATGTATAGTTCATATATTATGTGTATTCATGTATATGCGTCATGCTTTGTATCTTACGTGTATTTATATGTATACTGTGTGTATTGCATATATCTATGTGTTTGCTTCATGCTGGATATGTCTTCAAGAAGATTACCCCATATGATTGCTTAATGAAAATGTTAATGCTTCTTGAGTTGAAAAGCACTAACAAATTAACTTATTAAAAATTGAATTATTATTAGTATCCAAATGCAATAATGAAGAGTTGTAATTGTTGAAGTGAAAAGGTGTGACTCCCTCAAACTTGAAATATAAAAGAGAGAGCATTCAATTTGAGAAAGACACCCATAACATCATTGGAGTATCCAACAAGAATAGAACCTTAAGAAAGTAAACTGAATTAAGTTCTCAAGAATCATAATGATGTGGGAAAGGATGTGACTTCAAATATGTGGTTGTGACTCTTCAAATGAAAGATTGTGAAAGGTTGGGACTCCTTTATTAAGGGTGATGAATCCTTTAAGGAATGGATATAAAGGAATAAATTTCTCCAATGGATCCACCTCACCACCACCATAGGACAAGAGAGCCAATCTCATAATCCAGATTGAACTAAATATTTAAACCTAAGTGCAGAATATAATGGCACATGATTTGCCACTGTGAAGCTTCTTATGAACATTAAACCGTCAAAATCATAAATTGTGTTAAGATGCAAACAATTAGATTTCAGTAGAGGTATTCCTAGCATCATAAGGTATCTGCTTTATGGTAAGCATTACTTTAGGGTGTACTTGTACCTACTCTACATAACATAGCTATCCCATGTATGGTTTTTATTGCAACTAAGGAAAAAGAATTATTTTACTAAGACATGTAAGATCATCTACATTTGCATCACCATAGTGTTCCTATGTTTAGCACCTTGGGTGAAGGGGAATGAAAACTAGTATTAATAGGAAACATCATCCTCATTAAGATTATAGCTATATGTCATTAAGATCATAGATGCGTGTCATACTTCTAATCCTCCTTATCCTAGGCTCTTCTTCACCTAAACCATCTTTCTTACTCTATATCCATGATTTAAGGTCAAGGACAACAATACTAGGCACCTTAGATAAATTTGATACAACAAAATTGTTACATAAGCTTATGCTAAGCCACATTACGGGCCCATAACCCACAAATCCCGGGATCATTCTCACCTTTCAAAACTTTGGATAAATTGATATTGTTTAAATGGGACAAGTAAAATAAATAACAATGCTTTCCGAAGAGATGAAAACACGGGGATATGTCAAAGAGGAGTAATAAACTTCAATTGCTTTGGAAGGTGGGATGAAAAAAAAGTTGATTTGGGATCTTGGTAATTTTAGGAGCGACATTGGACTCCAATGCTTTGAAAAGAGAAGGAAAATCTTGTGACAACTGATGGTGAGAGATCCAATGGGCTTGATGTAGAAGTTGACCTTGCTTGGTAACAAGGTAGGAAGTGGTCAAATCATGTCTTGTCTAATGAGTTTGTGTCAAAAACTTGGTCGGAATCCAAAGGAAGTTGAAAATTAGGAACATCGACAGGAAGTATAGTCTCTAATGTTGACTCATGGTATGTTTGAGAATATTTACTTTGACAACATCATGTATGCCCAACTGTAATGTCCCCCATTTTCAATGTTCTTTGGACTAGTCTAGTTCTGACACACTATTTTTAGTAAGTTCTATATTTAGTAACTAGTTCGGGCGGCAGAGCAGTGTAGGGTTTCCTGTTTGGGCAATGTGTGGTAGTTGTTCGATGAGCGTTAATGTTTTGGCCAGCTTGATATTTGGTGAGTACTTGCTATTTTTAGTAGTTGCTATTTATAGTAAGTCTATTTCAGGAAACTGGTCTCAGACCCATGGGGTCCTCAGCTGTGTTATTACTATGGTGGCATTGGAGAGCTTAAGGTTGGATTATTTAATATTTGCTTTTGATCAGTCACTTAAGTTATTTTAATAAAATAACTTTATAACTTAAGTGAGGGGGTAGGTGGTCATCGAAAAGTAAATTGGTGCCTAATGAGATAACTTAACGTTGTTTTATAAGGTTGAATAAGGTAAAATAGTTTTCTTTTGAGCAAGACGCCCCTTTGAGGATATATTTGATAATGTTTTAAAGTATAAAGCAAAATAGTAAAAGGTTGGAAAAGGGCATTGGGTTTTTGGGGAAAAAGATTCAAATTGGAGTTTGCCCTAATTTCTCTCTCCACTTCTATTTAATCTGCTTTTTGGCTCTCATTTGGTTATGATGGATTTGACAACTTAAGGAGACTCTGCTTGATTGTTTCCATTTTATTGTTTGCAGCTGGTTGAGGACGGAAACCCTCATCTTTAGCACTGGTTTCGGTGGTGAGAGATCCACCCCAGTTGGTTTGTGGAGGAGATCATACAAGTCTTCTACTTGAGCTATTAATGTAATTTTGCGAGTCTCCTTCAGAGACAAAATTAGGGAAAAATGATTTCTACATTGCCAGTGAATATCAAGCAAGGGTTGAATTTTGGGTTTTGAGTATTTGGCGAAATCTCTATGTTGATAGTTGGATGCTATCCCTTCTTGAGCTTGAATCTGTGATACTGGCTTTAGTTTTCAGACTGTGAGCAGGGACAGATTTCTTCAGGAGTCATGGAGATTATTATAATCTGGGCGTTGGACTTTAGCGCTCCCTCTAGCAAAGTCGTGCCTCTTTGAGAAGGTTAGTGGATTCTTGTTGAAGGTCGTGGGCAGGTCTGAGACTAATGGCGAGTATGAAGGCCCTTGTATTTTCCTTAGCAGCCGTGTAACTGTAAAGGTCTGAAACTGGGCGATTAACTTTTGCAGTAGAGACGTGAGCATTTGATGGTAGTAGCACCTGAGTTTGTTGAACCGTATGCTTCTATTCTCATGCTATGTGCTTGCCTAGAGGTTCATGAGACTTAGGAGGAAGGGCTGGGCATATAAGGCTGAGACGTGAGGTTTGCATTTCTCTGGAGCCACCTTGGATCAGTTCAAACCCCCCATCTTTATCATTGGCAGTGATTATTCCAGGTCTGGTTGTATTGCCTTCATATATATATATATGTGTGGTCATGTACTGTCATTGTATAAAATGCTAAAAGTCTGAGTAACCTGCTGTAGCTTTCTGAGCATTCTGTACATGTCAATCAGTCATTTAATCACTCAGAACTTGCTGTAATAGTGTCTTGTCAATGCAACATTCTGGAACCACTATCAGTGCTGTTATATCAGGTCTTTGTGGAGGAGAATAATGACTGTAATAACTTATCTGTTATAGCATCGTTCTGAACCTTTGTTAGAATTGCCAAGCTGGTATGTTTAGTGGAGTTAAATGCTGTTGTAAATCCGCAGTTATCCCTGTTTATTAAATATCAAGCTCAGTGAAATACAAAAGAAAATAAGTGTCTAAGTTGATTTCCATATCTGCATGCTCATTACATTTGAATGTTATTATTTATATGCAATGCAATTGTCTCTGTTTGATTAAACAGAACGTCTATCAAACAAAAAAAACTATCACAAAATTTATCATACAAAAGGGGTGGGTCATTACACCAACTGTGTTTAAGATCAAGTCTAAAAGCATTATCAGACACAACCTTAAGGATACTGTAAGGCCCATAGTGAAGTGACTTGACCTTAATTTGTGCTGTCTCCTAAAATGACGTTTGTTGAAGGAGAACTAATCTCTATCTCCAACTTGAAAATGACGAGGGATACAATGACAGTCTATTAGTTGTTTCTACTTTTTCCAAGTCTTTTGAAGAATCTGAATTACTTTGTACCGAAGCCTTTGCAAATGTTGGATGAAGAAGTGGGTCTTATCTTGGTCTTTTTGAATATGCATAGTTGTAGGAGAAGGCAAAGATAAGGGCAACTCATATGGAGCCAAAGATTGAAAACCAAAACATACCTCAAAAGGTGAGTGACTTGTAGATGAGTGAATTGCTCAATTGTAAGCATGCTCAATTTGGGTTAGGCTCAAATCCCACTTGGTAGGAGAACTATGGTGGTACATACAAGAGTCTTGTTCACAACTTTAGTTCATCCATTGGACTAAGGATGAAAAGTAGTGAAGAAGTTAATGGAAACTCCCAAAATCTTCCATGAAGATTGCCAAAAATATCCCACAAATCATGAGTCACATAAAAAATAATGCTAGTAGGTAGACCAAAGGATCACGAAATAGTGTTGAATAATTGGGCTAATTCATGTGTAGAACTTGTCTTGTGACACGGGATGAACTTAGCCATCTTGCTGAATTGATCAACGACCACAAAAACACAATCATGGTGGCAAACGGTTAATGAAAAACTGTTGGTTGAATATTTTGTAAACTAAGAAGGTTTAGCAAAATGGTAATTTCAACACAGCGTGTGAGTTAAACTCTCCTATTTAAGGGAAGGCTCCCCCTATCTAAATAACTGAAAACAAATATGGGTGGAACGATAATCTCTCCTCTTGTTTCAGGAAAGACTAAACTTTTTTCTCTTTTCAGAAAAAGCAAGATTAACTTCTAAATAAAACTCTTACAGTAGTTTGTAATAAAATCAGTGGAAAGGAAATGAAGTTTCCTGAAAGCTCAATGACTTCCGTCACTTCCTTCGGGACGGGAAAACAACCTCAAGCGCAAAGTCTTGAAAATCAGCAATTCTATCTACCCTTTTTAAAAGATAACTCTAATGATGATATGCAGCATAAAACAGCACAAAGTCTGAAAATATGATGTATCTATTTACTACTATGAATTGGAATCGTCACGAGCACAAAGACTTGCAATTCTTCTTAACTTCTAATTTATGAATTCAATCTTCAATATTGACAGCACAAAGTCTGAAAATATATTAATTGAAGCTCTCCCTAGCAATCTTTCTCAACTTTCAAATGATCACAAAGCAATGCCCAAAATGACATAAGAACACAATGGACACAAAGTGAGAATTCAACACAAAGTCTGAAATCTGCAACTCTTTGATATTATTTGAAAATGAACAATTTGTAATTATAAAGCTCAAAGTCTTTATGAGTACAAAATTCTGCAGAGTTTTCTTGCTTGCCAAAAAGATATGTTTACAAAGGACCCTCTCAAGTATTTATAGGAGAGAGGTTATGAGAAAAAGGTGGGAGGATCCCAACTAACTTGAGAAATTCTCTCAACCACCAACTACTTGTAATTGACTTATTCTAAATTACAAGTCCTATTGTAATTTGACTTGTAATTAGATTACATGTAATTACAATTTACAAAACTGCAAGTGAAAGAAGTACTTGCGATTACAAAATCTGTTTTTACATGTAGTTTGTCGAAAACAAAAATGCATAAAGATAAAACACTTTATTCTATATCAATCCTAGCTTTGAAAGATTGAAATCTGCTGATAATTTCTTGCAACTCAGCTGGATCGGGGCCTAGTGTGTTCTTAGCAATTGCAACAGTCTTCAAGATTACATCAAAATATCTTATCGTCGCTAGTCTATGTTCTTCATAAACAGTTTGCATTTTATCAAGGATCATTTGATGATTGACAAACTTGTGAATCAAATCCATGGTAAAATGTTCTGATTCTAGCTCTTGACGAAGATTTGCTGCCATTTCTGTAGTGACCATATCAGCTGCAAGTAATTCACCTTCATGATTTAAAACTGTGCAAGGGATTTTCTCAAAGCTAGAAAGGATGTCTTGCTGAACTTCATCGTTCATTTCTAAAGTAGCTTGAATATCTTTGATGAGATCTTGAATAACCAATGACTTGTTTGTCATAAGTTCTTCAAATTCTATGTATTTCTCTCTGTTTGGTAGAATTGAATTGCTGCATAGAATTTGTAGCTTGGTTTGATCCATATCATGCCAGATTTTTAAATCTTTTTCAAGTGAATCTAAACTTTGCTGGAAAGCTTCCAAAGTCTAATTCAACTTTATTTTTGCTATTCTGACATTGTTTAGAACTTGTAATGTCTTTTCAATCATTGGAATGCTTTGATCAATCCACTGTGTTGCCCAAGAATCAATTGCTTTGGCTTTTTGCGCAATTTTCTCCAATTGCTTGACTGATTCTTCAGAAGTGAAGGAAGTTAATGGATTAATCTGCTCTGAAGAATTGGCAATCTTCTGAATAACTGAGATGAGCTGTGAATTTTCTTCTTTCAACTTTTCCTTCTTTGCCAAAAGTTCATTGTAACTATGTGTTACAACAGTTACAGAATTTTGAGCGTCTTGCATCATACCAGCATGTGTCTGCTTGCCTAAATCCACCCTTGTGAATTTATAATCAGAAACTTGCATTTCTTCTGGTGACTTGTCTGCAAGGGGTTCAGCTATCTCTGCATACTTCATTTTGTTGCTGTCCACAACTACCCGTGAAACGGTTTTAGCCTTCTTTGCAGCTTTTGGCTTTGATCTCTTCAACTGCTGGAAATCAAATACGTCTGGAGAGATTGCTTGTTTCTTTCTCTTTAGAGTGATTGAACTCAACCATGGAGGAAGATCCAACGTGTCTGTATTTGAAACAGCAACAGTATTTGAAACAGCAATAGATTCATTTTGAGTTACAGTTGTTACTCTTGGAGATGTCTCAGTTTGAATTGCAACAAAAGTTTGACTGGATGACGCATTGTGATCAGCATTAGCCATGAAACAATCGAAGCTTGCAGCAGATGTATCAATTTCTGGAAGTGTTATCTGTGATGTGTTTGGATACATTGGATTAGCATCAAATACATTCTCCATATTATCATGTATTGAAATATACCGAACCAAATTTTTTCGTTTTTAAATTAACAGATTACAACATTCAAGCAAGTGCACCCGTTAAGGTTAGATGGATAAACCGAAACGTGCAAGAAAGTAAACTCAAGATACAGAAGGGAACTCAACGTCAAGTATGTGCTACCCAATCCAAGGCGGAGTGAGGGGCGACCATATGACGGAGTGATTACAGAAAGCAAAGCTTGAAATGAAATACTGAATAATGAAACTACTCAACACCCAGAATGTGCTTTCTAACCCAGAATGGGATAGTAGCGACCATAGGGCGGAGATGGATTACATACAATATCAAAATGCTGAAAGAGAGAAGAACATTACAATCTGACTGAGCAAGAATCTAAGGACCGACAGTACTACTGCCAGCATACAATTTGAAAGATGACTACTTGCTACTAGTTACAAATCAGCCTTTGAGAATATTGCAATAATATTGAAGCATTCAATGATTGCCAAGAATAAAGCTTAAACTTGCATGAATAGAAACAGATCCAACCTCTTTCAGCCTGTGCAATCTTCAATGATGTCTCCGCGAAGACTTGAGGAGTTCCTAACGACCATCCAAGAACGAAAGTGCAGATCCCTGTATGCTGTTATAACAGTACTGTATTTTTCTTCATAAACCAGCAACACAGATTTATAAAATAGATCAGATCTCCCTAGAAACTGATTCAAATGACTAGATACTGAAGGCAAAACACCTTTAACAAGGAGGCGCTCAAACTAGAAGCACAAAACAGACTTGAAATGCCACTTATAGTAAATGCACAAATCCCAAGATCTTGTGAATGGTACGGCCCAGCTGACAGGGTCGACTTTGCTTTAAAATTCAGATACACCAATGAAAATTCTACAATTTAACACACAATGGCGCCTAGACCAAAGGAAGAGAAATAAACAATACCCACAATGATATGTTTTGTCTTTTTTGATTTATGAGTGAATACACAAATCTGCTAAAGCTAAAATACTGAAAACAGAAATCTCAATATGCCAAATCTGATCCTAGATGGACAAATGCTGGTTACAATGCATGAACTCCAAAATACTCACAAACTAGACTAATAATCATCACTAGTCGTTGTCTTACAAACGAGAAGAGATGCCCAAACTAGGAGGTCTTCATCCCTCGAAGCAATCCAGAATCAATCCGGCAGCATAACGGTGTATTTTCCAAGATGCTCCAAATGATGCACCAAGACTCCTCTTTATAACTTTTCAATTGACTTTGCAAAACCCTAAAATCTGCTTTTAGGTCAAACTCATTCTCTTCAAGATTGGGCGTACTTTCTCCTTCAAGACTTAATAAATGATATTTTAATTAAAACATCAAACTTTGATAAATGCGCCCATCATAATCCCTGCTTTGACTTTGCAATAATTATAATATTCTTTTAATGATGGCGCCACCCTCAATGACCACTTTTTAAACACAACATTAAGTCATTAACTCTAGGCCAAGGTCAACGTTAAAATATAATAATTAAAACGTGACTTTAATCTGAATGACTTAACTTATTTCCCCGAGAGTGCCCTGACCAAAACTGATGAAGTCAACTGATCAAATCTGAAACCGGAAGTCAACCAACCTGAGCTCAACTGGAAGCTGCCAAAAATAGAATTTACTAAAAATAGTAAATTCCAAAAAGTACTCTGAATGCTGAGACGAACATACCACTGCGAAGCCCTCTGAAAACCCAGAAGGAATCCGCCATTAAAACTATCATCTCTGAGCAATGACCTCCTCAAAATTAGGAAACCCTAATTTTAACTTCCGACTAGCCTCCGGGTTCCCAAGGAAAGGCTAACGGTCACTGAAAATGTCAGGCTTGAAAAGGGGACATTACATGTATGTTTTCTATAGAAGCAGTCACCATTGATGAAGTTGATGTAATGAGAGCAGCTTCAATAGGAGGAACGTAAACCGTTGAAAAGGAATCAATGTCACTATCAAATTGAGACATAGGAGACAATACTGATACTGGAGCAACATCAATATGTGGAGACATTATACTTAGAGTAGTAGGAGACTGAAGAACTTCTCTTTCTTGCTGATCGATGATGTGGATCTGCGTCTCTCTAACCTCCTTCCCTTTTAATGTTGGTTCCTCCAAGGGTTGTTCTACAACACGGTTGACTCTCAGTTTAATCCTCGTTCCTGAAGAAGAAGCACCTTCCTTGGATTATCTCTGACTTATGATTTTAATCCAACAGGTCCAGCTGAATCATCTTCATTATTGACTTTGATTTTTATAGTCTTGACACCTATACTCTTGAGCCAAGAGTTAGTATTAGCCAAGATTGACTGAAATCTGTTGAAGATAGAAACTGATTCTTTATTAGACCATTGTATTGCTGGAATAGAAGCGTCAACAACTCTTTGCTCTTCATATTCTGGATCTAAAATCAACCCGTCATCAATTACTCCTTTTGGAATCAGGGTGAGATTAAAATCAATAACCTGTTCAACTGTAAGCCTGCAGTAGTCCATTTTATAGATTTCTTTCTCTGTCCGGAGATCTGCCCAAATATCTTCAAGGCGATGCACATGAGTGAAGGCCCTCTTTATTTTGTCCTTCATACCTCTGTAATCAAAATCTGCCCTAGCGTTGAATCGTTTTAACTTGATCCCCTGAATCTCAGTTTCCATAGCTTTTGCTTTTGAAGTGCTTGTCAAGGAGTATTTTCCAATTTGTAATGGTTTATGAGGTGAGATACTCACTCCAGTTTTATGCTGCAAAGCTTGCTGTGCATGTACTGTCATCAACTGTCTTGCCAGCTCCATTAAAATGATCTTATCAGTAGGATACCTCGGTAGCATGTATGGCTGATCTTCAAAATAGCCAACCCTCATATAGGTAAAAGTAGGAAACTGAAGAAAAAGGCAACCATATTCATTGACTTTTTTCCAAGTAGCATCTGATATTCTATTGTTCTGCAAGTTCTTGTCAAAAAGGCACATGAAATAGCCAAAGAACGCATCTTGAACTCTTCTGTAATGAATCCTGCTGGGAATCAAAGGCAGCTGGTCATAATATTCCCAGACTGGGACAAGAGATCTATCTCCAACAGTAGAAAGGCCTGGAAACTGCCTCAATGAAGCTGCTATATAAACTAGCTAGGAATTCATATAGAAAGTGAGCATGGTAGGGACTTGTGCAAGCTGCTCACATAAGCTATCACTAATTATTTCACCCCAGAAGATTGGGTGTTGTGCCTTTCTAATCACTACAATGAACTTGTACATCCATTTCTCAAAGACATTGAGAATTTCAACCCCATAATTCTGCTCAAGAGAGTGATGATATCATTGATCTCTTCTTTGAAGTCAGATCGATACAGCTTAGGCAACCGAGACACACCAGCTCGACGCTTCAGAAGCCATTTGGTATTGATATGCTGTTTACAATCTTCGTTCTTATGCTCATAATGATCTAAAGCGCTCTTCATTGAAATATCTGAATACATGGGTGAATCTGGAACTCTGAATACCCTATGAATGGTTTCTGGATCAAGCCGTATGACTACATTCCCATCATCATCTTTAATGGTTCTGGATTCTCTGTCAAAGTGAGCCGCACACGCAAGAACGAACTCTGGTTCTAGGGCAGCAACAGGAAAGGAAGCAACCAGATGAATATGACTTTTAAACAACAACTGCATATGATGAGAAGTCGATTTCTCAGCTCTCCCCAAAAACTCGGACATATCAACATGCCCAATCTCCGTGTCTCTGATTTCTTCAATGTTCGAGACAACGTGAGAAGGTGGAATCTCATTCTGGTATTTGTCGTATTTATACTTCATCTTTTTGTTTGTTGGAGAAGAAGGTTCCTCCGTCATCGAACAAGAATCTGCAAGGCTGCGACGAAAGTTCCATAAGGTCAAGACATCATCAACATTTACAGGCGTAGACATGGCGAAGGCTCAAACTCAGAATGGTATTTGGCTGTTTGAGGGCAGGAAATGAGCATTATAACTCATTTCGGGTTTTTGAGGGCTGATTACGAGTGGAAAGGACATATACTTTTCATGTCAAATGAAAAAGTTAGATTGCAACTTTGCAAAAAGCAAGTTAAAACTTTTAAATTGCATTTGCAGTCAAGGACAAAAAGTCTGATTTTAAGGCACTTTAAAGGTATTTTGGGATTTTGGAGACCGGCTGCAAGTGAATAG
Organism: Sequoia sempervirens; assembly: GCA_007258455.2. NCBI lineage: Eukaryota > Viridiplantae > Streptophyta > Pinopsida > Cupressales > Cupressaceae > Sequoia > Sequoia sempervirens. Next base: position 7,752,977 of record VDFB02000011.1, read on the forward strand.
TGAATGTCGGGGTTTTGAAAAGTTTACTTTGCAAGTGAAAGAGTATTTCGGGATTTTGGAAGGTCATTGCAAGTAAGGAAACAAACTTTTAGGCTTGCGTTCTTCATTAAAATCTCCGACTTGTAATAGATAAGCAAAACCCCGATTTGCCACAAAAAGTATCATTTTTTTTTTGTATTTCTTTTTCTGTTTCAAAAAATGGAAATGGGGATGGAGAGGTAAGTGACCATGAAATGGAAAGAGGTGTAGGTCAAAAATGAAATGTGAATGAAATGAGCAAATGGAAGACGATGGAGAAAACAGTAAGATGTTTTCACATATTTCTTACCTGAAACATATAGAATGAAGGTAATGGAGAAGAAATACGTTTTTGTATAAAAGCCATGTCTAAGAATGAGGATAAATGAAAGATAGAGAAAGTCATTTAGAGTCAAAACGCGTTTTTATATATTACAAATGTGAGTGAAAAAGACAAAAGGAGAATGACGTTTCAGTATAACAGAAAAACGTGTGAAAGAAATAAAGAAAAACGCGTTTTTATGAAAAGAAAAACGAATGTGAAAGGGAAAAGAACAAAACGCATTCAGTAAAAACGTTCAGCATAGACAAAGACAAATATTTACAAAAACGTTTACAAGAATCTGAGAAAGAAAAGAAAATGCACCTGTAAATATTGATTGCAGACAAAAAGAAGAAGAAGAAAACCCTAGGCGCGTCCACAAACTCAGAAAAAGAAAGAGACTTGGATATTTACAGGTGAAAGCCCGATTTTTAAGCATATGGATTCATGAGATCTCCATGAAAAGAGGAAGAAAGGCTAAATAGGACTCGAATTGCTCAGATGAAGAATGGTGTCGGACTTTTGCATGCTCATTGCAAGTCACTCAACATGAAAATCGGGTCTTTCAACTATATTTACAAGTCATTTAATAAAATTGGACTTTTAAAAGACAAATGTAAGCAAAATAAAGAAAATCGAGTTTTTCATAAGTGATTGCAAGTCAATTTAAATAAAATCGGGCTTTTAAAACCCCTTTGCAAGTGACTTTAAATAATTTTGGGCCTTTTTCATGCTTTTGCAAGTGAAATTGGGCTTTTATCATTACATTGCAAGTTCCATTAATGAAAATCAGGCCTTTTTCATGCTTTTGCAAGTGACTTTAAGAAAATCGGAGTTTTTTGAAGTCTTTACAAGTGAACATAAGGAAAATCGGAACTTTTAAAAGCTATTACAATTACTTTATAAAAAGTAACTTGTAAAGAAGTCAAAAAGTTCCTAAAAGTGCAAGTGCTTCAAAAATTTCTATTAAAGATATTAAAATGAAAATTTAAAAGTAACTTGTAATGAAGTTCAAAAACTCCTTGCAGTGATGTCAGAAAAACCCGAAATTGACCAAAAACACACTAAAAATGACTCAGAATTTAACGAAAATGGACGAGAATGTGTAAAAAGGAGTAACCCAAAGGACTATAAACTTAAAATTGAGATTTGCTGATCTTAGCACCTCGAAATTCGTGCCATAGAGAAGAAAACCTTCAATTTTAATCAAAATTTCGATTGGTTATCCCGATTTTTAACAAGTAAAAAATCACGGACAACAAAAACCACTAACCAAGTCTATAAAAATGCTTTCCCAAGGATGAGTAGAAATAGGCAAAGAAATACTCAATTTCAATTTTTTGTTTGTTGGTTTGAAGCGGCAACAAACTGCACATCTCTTGAGGAAATCCAGGACATCTTGCTGCATGTGAGGCCAACAGAAGAAGTGCTGCAAATAATGAAGTGTTTTTTGCTTGCCAAATGACTAGTATAAAGAGTAGAATATGCCTCCTTGAGAAGATAAGTTTGGTTATCTCAAGGGACACAAAGCTTATCCATCATGTAGAGCAATCCTTCCTTGATGTGAAATCTTGAAAAGGTGTCAAATTGGATGTCATAGGATTTTGAAGACTTGTGTAGGATGGACCAAAATCAGGATCTTGAGCATATTGAGAAGACCATGTTTAAAATCCCAAATGAGAAGCAGTCACAACAGTTAAAGGATGTGGCGTAGGAGGACAACTCAAACAATCTACAACATTATTGGTGTTTCCTTTCTTATACTTGATGGCTGAGTGAAACTATTATAAATATGAGGCCCACTTCATATGCCTAGCTTCTTCAAATTTGTTTTGGGATTGAAGAAATTGGAGAGGCAAGTGATCAGTATGGACATTTGTTTCTTTTCCCAAAATATAATGTCTCAAGTTCTTGAGGGCTTGGACCAATGGATGGTCATAGGATGGTCATTCTGATGGATGGTCATAGTTATGTCCTTGAGATAACTCATTATATGTGGATTAGTTCTATTTAGCAGTAGAGAAAGTTTTTGAATGATAGGCCATAAGATGGTCATTCTGCTTTAGATCAGCTCCTAGTGCATACTGTGAAGCATCTAGCTCAATCTCAAAAGGCTGTGAGAGATTCAATAGTACAAGAATGGTTGTAGAACATAATTTCTCTTTCAATGTGTTGAAAGCATGAGAATGGTTCTCTATCGACTTAAACACAACATTGGTCTTTGTCAATTGGTGTAAAGGTGTGGCAATGTTTGAGTAATGAAGGATGAACTTGTGATAGAAGTTGGCAAGACCAAGAAAACTTCTCAATTTAGTGAGAGTCGAAAGAGTTGGCCACTTGAACTTCCACTTTTGTAGGATCCACTCGAATTCTTTGTGCATCAATGACATATCCAAGATAGGGGATGGATATCTGACCAAAAGAATACTTGAAAAGTTTGTATATTATTATAGACTATTTTGTTGAAGTGTGTGAAGAACATGTTCTGAATGTTGAAAATGTACTTTCAAAGGGTGAGAAAAGACAAGGATATCATCTAAGTAGATGATAACAAAATTTCCCAAACAATCTTAAAATATCTCATTCATCAATGTTAATTTTATGATCAGATTAAATGCACAGAAAATTAATTCAAAAACAGACACAAATAACACAGCAGATACCCTGGAAAAACCCTCCTCTTGAGGGAGAAAAACCCAGCAACAATATATCACTTATATATTGAAACAATAATGAAGTCACTTTTACAATAGAGGCCGATATGAAGGCCTAACACATACACTCCAATCTGATGCAGTGGAATATCAGATTGATGATAATCTCATCCAACTATATAAATCAAACTTCTCTCAATGATAAACTTGGACTGCTTTAGTAGGAATTCGCACTTCAAAGAAAAATATCGAACTTCTCAAATTGATGCCGAACAATGGAAATGCCAATGAATATATATACAAATAAGAGATGAAGAGTCGTGTCTCTCCAAGACAAGTCGACCTGAATAGAAGGATGAGTCTTATCAATAAAGGATAACCAATCGCAACTCTTCAAGAGGTCGGCCTCATAGCAAATCGTGCCTCCTCAATGAATGACGTGCCTCCTAAATTCGCGCCTCTAGGTGAAGAGATGTTGGCCTTGATAAATAGATGACTTTCCAATAACAAATATTAAATCTTATTTAGTGAAAGACGTGACTCATCAAAATGACTTAAGTCGGCTCCAAGAGAAAGAAATATAAGTATAATTTAAATAGCCGTTTAGGCTATATTTCAATTATCTTCATACTCGGGTCTGGAAGAAGCAGCCCGTCGCTGCTAGAACATCAACACTCCCTCTCAGCTAGGGATGATACTTCCAGCTGCACAAGACATGTCACCTCATCGTGATGTCTATCACTATGGCTACAACCATAAGTGAAAAAAGAAGAATATCACCTCATCGTGATATCATATATCACCTCAACATGATATCAACCATAATGGCTACAACCATGTATGGTATGTACAAGTGTTCATCACTTGCGTGATGTCACCTCAACATGACTTTCACCATGGCTCTCCTAGAGGGTGAAAACACAAGTACAAGAAAATCATCACGAACTCTCTCTCGTGATGTTGTCATGGAGTCACACACATGACATCCACCATGACTCTCTCAGAGGGTGGAATCAAGGGATTACACCTCGAACTTCTCTTATCAAGAAGAACTCATTAATCAAGGGATTACACCTCAAACTTCTCTCATAGAGAAGAACTCGTTACCAAGGGATTTCACCTCGAACTTCTCTCACAGAGAAGAACTCATTACAGAGGATCACTGATACTGAGACTCTTTCTCAGTTAAGGCTGGATTCTCCACCATACCAAGCTTATTTTGAAAGTACACAAACTTTATTCTGGAGAGAGGCTTGGTGAGAATGTCTGTCATCTGCTCATCAGTGCTGATATACCTCAACTGTATAGCCTTCCTCAATACCATATCTCTAATATAGTGGTATTTTATCTCAACATGCTTGGTTCTGTCATGAAACACAGGATTGACAGAAAGCTTCACACAACTTTGGTTATCACAATGAATGATAGTAGGCTCCATTGATTGTCCAAACAATCCTGCAAGGAGCTTATGAAGCCACACTGCTTCCCGAGTTGCCATACAAGCTGCAATATATTCTGCCTCTACTGTACTCAATGCTACAAAAGACTGCTTCCTGTTGCACCAGGATATTATGGCAGACCCCAAACTGAAGCAACATCTAGAGGTGCTCTTCCGATTTGTGACACATCCTGCCCAATCAGAATCAATATAACCATGCAACTCCAAGTCAACATTTGAAGAATATCTCAACCCATATCGAACCGTGCCACGCAAGTATCTCAGGATATGTTTAGCTGCAACAAGATGTATCTGTCTCGGTTCACACATGAATTGACTAACTGCACTCATAGCATAACAAATATCTGGTCTAGTGTTAACTAGATACATCAAGGACCCAATCAACTGTCTGTACATTGTAGGATCCACCAAGTCTGAACTAGCTGCAGCCTCCTTCAACTTATGTAAGTTGGTCTCCATAGGTTTAGACATGGATTTGCAATCCATCATATCTGTAACGACCCAATTCTGCGTAAATTAAAAACTTTCCAATTCTCACTTAAAACATGTAAAAGTAACATATAACAAAGATAATACAATAAAATTTCGTCATTTCTTTATTGATAAACACGTACAAGTTACAATATGTTTCCTCATGAATTTCATTTTCATTGCAAATATAAATCAGAGTTAAAAAGTAATACAGTTACATACATAGCTCGTAAGCTTTTGCACAAATAGAAGTAAGAATGTCCAGGAGTCCTTCCTTTCAAATCTTGGTACATCGGCCGCTTGCTGTGGAGGAGAAACATCACTCGGGCGCTTTTCCGCCAACCACGGACTTATAATGCGGTCCCCCGCACGATCATTTTGCAATGAACGGCCCTCCCTTCGAAGAGGAGATTGGTTGGGTATCCTTTAACGATTACCAACTGAGCATAGTGCTGTGTCCTACTCAACTAGAACCTTGCTATTTCACAATCTCGATCTAGTACTCGGATCACAATGAACTGACAGTGTAGTCTCAACTATCTCACATCTAGGTGGATGTCGTACCTTTCACTACTTTGGCCAAAGTATTCTCATTCAGTACTTCGAATGAAGGTCATCTATCATAAACACTACTCAGGGCCGATTTGACTTGAGGCTTCCTTACTCTACGCATAGGTTTTGTCCTTCAATGGATGAAACCGTCATCCCAGACATCCTACAATCATACTAACTTAATGGAGATGAACAGTCTACAAGTGTCTTTATTTTATTCCTCCTATTCAGGAAATCTTTGTCCTAGGAGTACTTAGCTTACTCAGTTATCTAATAACCTAAGCTAAAAGACCATACTTGACTAGACCTTCATTTCGTTCCTAGTAGTAAATAAGTATATCTACGTATTCTCCATATAGAGATCATACAAAGTTTGCAAAACAATTAATTGCATATAAAACCCTTCTCTATATAATGCAGATTAAGTTCAGTTACCCTTGAGCTCTTTAATCATTTACTACTACCAATCAACTATCATACACAAAAGACAGTCTTGAAGTGCAATGCATATAATTCCCTATTAATGCATATAACCAAATAGAATCCTTTCTTTTCCAAAACCCCCTTCCTAATCACATTTAAATCTCTTCTTTCCAAAATCCCATTCCTAATTAAATCTTCTTTAATTAAATTGAATGCAACAAGTTATTCTTTTAACTGTACTGATATTCCCTAATCCTTACCCATGCATAAGATGAAATTCTTTTAAATCTTTATGCCATAAAAGATTATCATCAACAAATGGTTACTAAAACAATTCATTATTCTCAGTTCAATACAGACAGCGAATACAAGACAGTAAAGAAAATAACTTTAAAGTTTTTAAACTTTAATTCAGAATCATGCCTGTTTTAAGCTCCTTTTCTAGTAATACTCCTTCAGAAATCTTCTAATGTTGTTCCCAGCTAACAGTATCCTCACTCAAAAATTTCTCCAAATAAAGAATTTTATTGTCTCACAGAAATTTATACTGAGAAAACTCAGCACACATTGAAACACTTGAAACAGATAACTAGCACAAACTCACAATATTTGCAGTGGATAAACTCTTTCTAAAAACGTCAAAGAAGAGAAAAATCTGAAGTGAATTCGAATGAGAGCTTGTGAGGTATTTATAGGTCGCAGTTAAAACAACTTCCCCATTTCTGGGCATGAATATTGACAAATTTCAATATTTACTCAGTCAAAGTGATACCTGCCATGCATCCAAACCTTTAGTCATGTTCTTTTATGATGAATCGACTCCTATACAGCCAGCAATTCGAAGAATCTTTCAACTTGAAACCAAAACGAAATCTACAGTCACGTTTTTCTGCCAGGCGTCAGAATTTTTCATGATATTTTTGCTGCGTTTTAGGTTAAGTCCCAAATCGACCCAGCTCAATTGTTTGTTGCTATTTTCTGGTTTTAAAACTTTGACATTGTCTTCTTCCATTCCCAGCTGTGCAGGGAGCTCCGCCATTTTCACGGGTAAGTTCTTCATTTTATATTTTCTTTCATCTCCTTAAGTTCGACTTTTAAATTTTCCTTTTTGCTTTTTCAAATGCATTTTGAAAGGTTTAAGAATTATACACGGCTATCTTCTAATATTTAGGCTTTCACAATAATAAAATTTAATCTTTCCACAAAAAAAATGCGAATTTAATCCTTTCGAAATTGAAATTGTTTTAATAATTTCTATTTATATATTTTATTTATTATTGTGTTAATTTAAACATTAATATTTATTTGTATATAAACGTATTTATATATAAATAAATATTAATTTTAATATTAACACATTTAATCAATAAAATATATAAATATATTATTATTTATACATTTCTTATGTATTAATATTTATATATATAAATATATATATTAATAATCTCCTTATTAATATATATATATCATATATATATAAATATATAATTAAATCCTCCAGATAATAATACTTGAATATCATTTATCAAGATACCAGGCGGAATGTGTACGTGTAAACATGTTTACATGTACTCTATGTATATACATATGTATGCGTATATACATGTCGATACATATGTACGAGCATATCCATCTGTTTACGTACATACGTGTCGATATGTTTATACATTTAGATATGTGTATACAGTGTATACATGTGTATACGTACCTATTCGACCTGCATCACATTCTTTCTTTTACGTTCATTCACAGGGATTTACAGTAAAGTCAGACTAACATTCAATCACATCATATAAAGCATGGGGAAGTAAATCTTACTCCTAAGCCTAAGGTTGACTTATCTAGACCAACATAACTGACTTGGTTTCTCAGAACTTATACTGACGTGTGTGTATGCTCATTTGGTACTCGTTACTGCTTATCCGACCAAGTTCCTCCCCGAATGATGTCTCTCCTCTGTCCGGAGGTACAGTCTTCATACCTGCACATCATGACATGACATCGGCAGTCATATGCTCATAACAAGGTAAAAACATCTCATAAGTTAGAATAACATTATTCCATAATTGTTTGCAATATTTAATCAAGACAAAATCATTTAGAAGTAACAATCAAATGAAACCATCATTTAAACATAACTCATTCATTTAATAACGAGATCAACCATGTTTTATTCATCATCAAGATTCACACATTACATTCAATGGCCCTATACAATAGTAGCTATAATATCGGGATGTAACAATATCAAACCTCTTAAGTATATCAATGGTGTACTTCCCTTGACTTAGAATCATCTCATCTGGTTTCTGCCAGACTTCTAAGCCAAGGAAGTAGTGCACGAGTCCAAGGTCTTTCATCTCAAACTCAGAGGCCAACTCTTTCTTACATTTGATGATCAAGTGCTCTTCTCCAGTAAGAATCAAATCATCAACATATAAAACCAAAATCAATGCTTCACGATCAATTACCTTAAAGTACAGATTAGAGTCAGCATCATTCTTCAAGAAGCCCAAACTTGACAGGTAATGATCAATTCTTTCGTACCATGCACAAGGAGCCTGCTTAAGACCATACAAGGCCTTCTTCAGCTTGCAAACATGAGACTCCTTCCCATGTACCTCGAACCCATCAGGTTGCTCGATATAAACTTCTTCCTCGACCACACCATTTAGAAATGTTGTCTTCACATCCATTTGATGAATCTTCCATCCTCTAGAAGCAGCAATGGCAATGATAGTCCTGACAGAGGTATAGTGAGCAATAGGAGCAAAAGTTTCTTCATAATCAACTCTCTCTTTCTGAGAGAACTCTTGAGCCACAAATCTTGCCTTGTACTTCTCTATGCTCCCATCAGCTGCATGCTTGATCTTGAAGAGCCATTTCAAAGATACCACAGATTTTCCTTTGGGTCTAGGAACAATGTCCCAAACATCATTCTTGAGAATTGATTGGTACTCCTTTGACATAGCATCTTTCCAAACCTGTTGACTGGAAGCTTCCTCCACACTAGAAGGCTCAGATTCAATAATCTGACTCATCAAGGCAACATAACTTGAGAACTTATGTGGCCTTTTACTTTCTCTGAATGTACCTCTAGGAGCTGCGAACCTTTCAGCCTCTTGCATAGTTTTCCTAGACCAAAGAGGTCTCTTTCTTCTAATCACTATATCGGTAGGCCCATCAGTAGGTTCCAAGGGCTCAACTGGATCAACATCTTCCTTTGGTTCTGAAGTCTCCCTCTGAATCTCAGGAGTATGGTCAACTTCCATATCTTGAGGAGACTCATCATAGTCAATCTCCACATGAGTTCCCTTGGATCTTCTAAATGTAACATCTTCCTCGAATGTGACATCTCTACTGATTTCAATCAATTTCTGACCTAGAACATATATCCTGTAGGCTTTTGATGTCTCACTGTAGCCCACAAATATTCCCTTCTTGCCAAAAGGCTCCAACGTAGTTCTCTTTTCTTTTGGAACATGAACATAGACAAGACATCCAAAGATCCTCAAATGACTAACCTCAGGGTTCTTCCCTGTAAAGGCTTCTTCTGGAGTCATATTCTCCAAGACCCTGTGAGGACTTCTATTCTGAACATATACTGCAGTCTTAGAAGCTTCTGCCCATAAGAAGGTTTGCAGATCCTGGTCATGAATCATGGCTTTCGTTGCTTCCACTATCGTCCTGTTCTTTCTCTCTGCAACACCATTCTATTGAGGATTATAGGGAACACAAAACTCCCTCTTAATCCCAACATCAACACAGAAATTTCGAAAGCTACTAGAGGTGTATTCTCCTCCATTATCAGATCTGAGGATCTTGATTCTTTTATCGGAAAGATTCTCTACTAGAGCTTTGAACTCCTTGAACCTTTCTAACACTTCCTCAGACTCTTTAGTTTTCAAAAAATAGATCCAAGTCTTTCTAGAGTGATCATGAATAAAAATAACATAATACAAGAAACCACTTGAAGAAGGAACAAACATAGGTCCACATAAATCAGAATGAATAAGGTCTAAAATACACTATAACTACTTTCTCTACTATGGAAAGGAGCTTTTGAATTCTTACCCATAGCACATCCTTTGCAAGTTCCTTCATGCTCCTGATTGAACTTAGGAAGTCCCGTGACCATCTTCTCCATGATAGGTAAGACTTAGAAGTGTAGGTGAGCCAATCTTCGATGCCAAAGATCACATAAGCTTGAAGAATCATGAACTAATGCCTGTAGAGGATGCGTACGTAGCCTATAGAGGCTTTCATGTCTAACACCAATTACTTGAGCATCCTTGAAACTGGAATTCTCCATCCACACAAGAACTTTTCCTTTGGAGAAGGCAACTTGATATCCTTTATCTTCTAGAGCTGAAATGGAGATGAGATTGCGCTTGATTCCTGGAACATAAAGAACATCTCTCAATTGAAGTGAAATGTAGGAATCCAAATGAAGAGTAGAGGTCCCAATCCCTTTCACGGAGTAGCCAGCATCATCTCCGATAATGACTTGTTCGGAAGAATCTTTTTCCACCAAACTTGATAAGTGCTCCTTAAATCCAGTGATGTGTCGAGAAGCACCACTGCCAATCAGCCAAGTGTTGGTATCTGTAGGTACATTGCTTGACAATGCTGAATAGAACAAGTATTCACATGAATCCTTCTGCGGAGAAGCATCATCAACATCTGCAACGGTGGCTTGTTGTTTAGGTCTAGATGGACAATGCTTAGCAAAGTGGCCAAACTTATCACACCTAAAGCATTGAATCTTGGACATGTCTCTCTTCTTCTTGAAGGCGGGTGCATCATCATTTCCCTTATCTCGATTCCTCTTGAAGAAACCTTTCTTTCCATCTTTTCCTTTCTTCTTCGAAGCATGGGAGGCGAGAACATGAATATCTTCATTCTTTGAACTTTGACCAACGCCTCTAGCCACCAACCTTGATTCTTCTTGAATGCAGTGTGCCCTTAGACGATCAAACTTAGGCAATTTTGTTCTTGCACTGATTCCTTGAATATAGGATTCCCAAGACAAAGGAAGACCATTGAGAGCAAGCATGGTCAAGTCTTTGTCGTCAACCATATGGCCAATTGTAGAGAGCTGATTGTTGTCCCTGATTTTTGACTTGTTAAAAATCAGGATAACCAATCGAAATTTTGATTAAATTGAAGGTTTTTTCTCTATGGCACAAATTTCGAGGTGCTAAGATCAGCAAATCTCAATTTTAAGTTTATAGTCCTTTGGGTTACTCCTTTTTACACATTCTCGTCCGTTTTCGTTAAATTCTGAGTCATTTTTAGTGTGTTTTTGGTCAATTTCGGGTTTTTCTGACATCACTGCAAGTAGGAGTTTTTGAACTTCATTACAAGTTACTTTTAAATTTTCTTTTTAATGTCTTTAATAGAACTTTTTGAAGCACTTGCACTTTTAGGAACTTTTTGACTTCTTTACAAGTTACTTTTTATAAAGTAATTGTAATAGCTTTTAAAAGTTCCGATTTTCCTTATGTTCACTTGTAAAGACTTCAAAAAACTCCGATTTTCTTAAAGTCACTTGCAAAAGCATGAAAAAGGCCCGATTTTCACTTAATGGAACTTGCAATGTAATGATAAAAGCCCGATTTCACTTGCAAAAGCATGAAAAAGGCCCGAAATTATAAAAAGTAACTTGTAAAGAAGTCAAAAAGTTCCTAAAAGTGCAAGTGCTTCAAAAAGTTCTATTAAAGACATTAAAAAGAAAATTTAAAAGTAACTTGTAATGAAGTTCAAAAACTCCTACTTGCAGTGATGTCAGAAAAACCCGAAATTGACCAAAAACACACTAAAAATGACTCAGAATTTAACGAAAACGGACGAGAATGTGTAAAAAGGAGTAACCCAAAGGACTATAAACTTAAAATTGAGATTTGCTGATCTTAGCACCTCGAAATTCGTGCCATAGAGAAGAAAACCTTCAATTTTAATCAAAATTTCGATTGGTTATCCCGATTTTTAACAAGTCAAAAATCAGGGACAACACTGATCTCTCAAATCTGAAATCCTCATGAAGTATGCAATCACTGACTCTCCTTTCGCCATCTTCACATGGTGTAGTTGTTGCTTCAGTGCAAGTGCCCGGCTGGTATTGTTGATTTCGTACATTTCTTCCAATGTTTTAAACATGTCTCTTGCCGTCTTCAATTTAGAGACAATAGGAACGATATGATCCTTAACGGAATCAACCAACATTTTCATTGCCTTGATATCTTTCTTCTTCCACTGCAACTTCTCTTCTTCCTCCTTAGGTTCAGGAACATTTGACTCTACAAACTCACCCAAGTCATTCTCTTGTAAGGTAAGCATGATCTTGAATCTCCATGATGTGAAATTGGATGCTCCTTCGAGTCTATCCTCAATCTTTTGCCCATTCACCATCTTGACTAAGGTAGAGATAGACAAAGAAATATAGATAAGAGAATAGAGTATTGCTGTAAGGACAAATTTGATCACGATTTCCTCAAACCTGCTCTGATAACATGTTAATTTTATGATCAGATTAAATGCACAGAAAATTAATTCAAAAACAGACACAAATAACACAGCAGATACCTTGGGAAAACCCTCCTCTTGAGGGAGAAAAACCCAGCAACAATATATCACTTATATATTGAAACAATAATGAAGTCACTTTTACAATAGAGGCCGATATGAAGGCCTAACACATACACTCCAATCTGATGCAGTGGAATATCAGATTGATGATAATCTCATCCAACTATATAAATCAAACTTCTCTCAATGATAAACTCGAACTGCTTTAGTAGGAATTCGCACTTCAAAGAATAATATCGAACTTCTCAAATTGATGCCGAACAATGGAAATGCTAATGAATATATATACAAATCAGAGATGAAGAGTCGTGTCTCTCCAAGACAAGTCGGCCTGAATAGAAGGATGACTCTTATCAATAAAGCATAACCAACTGCAACTCTTCAAGAGGTCAGCCTCATAGCAAATCGTGCCTCCTCAATGAATGACATGCCTCCTAAATTCGCGTCTCCAGGTGAAGAGATGTCGGCCTTGATAAATAGACGACTTTCCAATAACAAATATTAAATCTTATTTAGTGAAAGACGTGACTCATCAAAATGACTTAAGTCAGCTCCAAGAGAAAGAAATATAAGTATAATTTAAATAGTCGTTTAGGCTATATTTCAATTATCTTCATACTCGGGTTTGGAAGAAGCAGCCCGTCGCTGCTAGAACATCAACAATCAATTGCATGAAAGTGGCAAGAGCATTAGTGAGACCATTATCACAAGCCACTCAAAAAGACTCATTTTGGTCTTGAAAGTTGCCTTCCATGTGCCCCTTTGCCTAAATCCTGACCCGATAATTTCCACTTTTTAGGTCAATCTTGGTACCTTGAAATTGATCCAAAAGGTCATTAATACGATGAAGTGGACATTGATTTTTTATGGTAATTTTGTTCAATGCTTGGAAATCAATACAAAGATGTCAAGTCCCATCCTCCTTGAGCACAAGCAAAATTATTGAAGCACAAGGGGAGTTACTTGATTTAATGAAACCTTTAGACGGTAAATCCAAAATTTTCCTTTTGATCTCATCACATTGGAGAATTGATTGTCGAGACTCGATACAATGGGGCATTAGGATGAGGTGTAGTAGGAACAATGTCAATAGTGTGATTGGTTGCTCATTTTGGGGGAGGTGTCTTTGGCTCTAGAAACACATCTGAATATGTTTGGAACATTTTGTCAAGAGTAGCATGTGGTTTGGACACAACGAATTTTGCTTTATAATCATTAGATTGTGGCCTTATGAAAATTAAAGCAAGCTCTTCTGCTTGATTGATAGCTTTGCGTATCTGTCTACAACTGAGTGCCAGATTAGCGGTGCTTTTAGTTCATTTAATTAAGAATTTTTTATTATCTTGTTGCAATGTATATGTATTATTAAAGGCATCATAATGATTTTTCCGATCATACTGATAGGGTTTACGTAGTAACAAACCATAACAATCCATAGTGGTCATGTCACAAGTGACCTTATCAATGAATTTGGGACCAAATGCAAAAGTCATAGTGCACGTGTGTAATGCCCCATTCTCATGCCTAATCAATTCGATGACCGTTATCCTATTTCCGGAGTTCCCGTGGGCTAATTGGTAAGGCAAGGGGGCTCCAAGGTCTTGGATGACACAGTTTTGGAGTTACAAGTTTTTTTATTATTGCAATGAGCTTTGTGGGCAATATTGATGTGAATGACTGTAACATACACCCCTGAATTTTTTTTTTGAAACCCTTGTTTGATGCTTTGCTTGTTCAAGGTGGTGTTTGAATTTGTTTTCAATGTGTTTCAGATGCATATAACATAAAGGAAATGATTGCAATAACAAGAAACACTAAATAACAATGCCTTTCAATAGAAACTGAAATAAGCATATCATTAAACATTCATTTTCTGTTATATAATCAGAATATTACATTGATAAATCAGACCTGGTAAAGGCTTGTTACAGCAGCAATGGAGCTCCAAAATAGGCACTGAACAACACCAAGCTTTAGCCTTCAAAACACCCTATCTCCAACGTCTAGTTCACCATGTTCAATCCCCAAAACCCCAGCAACTGAAAGCCAACACGTGCTGATCAAAACTGAAGATTACCAGCAACACGGGCGTCCCCTCCAAGAAGTTCGATTTCCTCTAGTAAATTCAAAACTCCATCAAAAAATTCAAACTTGTTCTTGAAATGATCGACATGAAAAGCCCCTTCCATTTATCCAATACCCATTTTGATTCCTCAAGGCGTCTCAGAGAAATGAGCAATAAGGTGAGTTCTGATCCAGACAAGCAATGCCCAGAAAATGAAACTAAGCACACCAAAATCTTCACAAAACCACTCCAAACTGAAAACTAAGCAAACCACACCAAAACCCCTCAAAAATACTGATAAATCTTCATTTTTAAATCACCAAAATCAAACTCTGTGGAACACTGTATGATCCCTGCTGTAGAATCACTCACTATCTGATTAGGGAGGATATTTCACCATCGAAACTAGCCCAAACGAAGAGGGTTTTTGTTCTTAGTTCGCAGCTCAAACACTTTGGAAGAAATCCAACAACATTTCGTTATTTTGCTAAAGTAGAGATGATCAAATGAGAGCCAAAATGAGAATATAAAGAAGCTAGGGCTGCTGGATTTCAAAAGCTTCTCAAATTCTTCCTAGAAATCAATGCCCTTCTTGAGCCTTTTAAAAAATTAAAACATTTTAACTCATCTTCCCCCCTTAGGCGTCCCACATAAGAGGAAATATTATTAATAAATCCATTTAAAACAACTTTAAGTTGTACGCCTAGGCCATGGTACTTTTTTGAATGACCACTCAATCCCTCAACTTAAGTTTCTAAAATAACTTTATAAAACAGGTTAAGTGACTGAATTAAACAAATATCAAATGCTCCAACCTTAGGCTCTCCAAACTGAAAGAGAAATAATGCTGTTGCGAACATACTGGGCTGGGACCAACTCCCAAAAATGACTTACTATAAATAACATTGCTAAAAATAGTAAATGTGCACCAAACGCCAAACTAAGCAAAACATAGATCACTGAAGAGAATTGTGACCAACTGAAGATAGCAAACACCATAAACCGATCACTACTATAAATAGAAACCCCTTCGAAATCCAACATTGAACTGCTAAAAATAGTGACTTCAAATGCATTTTAACCACATTCTGAGTAGTCGTCATAACTTACTAAAAATAGTAAGTCCCAGAAAAGTTACCTAATGCAGTTGCATGCCATACCCCTGCGAAGCTCTTTGAAAACCCTGAAGGAATCCATAAACCAAACTGCAAAACTCCAACGTGCAAACCCCTGAATCCACAAAAGAGACCTCTAAGTAGCTGGAAACCCTAATTCTGCATCTGACTGGCCTACGGGCATCCGGGGATAGGCTAACAATCACTGGAAAGCGTAGTGCTAAAAATGGGGACATTACAATGACACTTTCTGAAGTGATTTCTAACTTTTGGGGTGTTCTCCATACTTCTTGGAGAGCACGTCTATTTATAGTAAGTCACCAAATTGGCTCCTATTATTATCTTATTGCCTCAGTATCATGTTGGCGTGGTCAAATTTGGATTCCGATGTATTTTGGGATTTTCCGCAATTTGGGGTGGAATAATTTCTACATTTAGTATTTTCTTGCATTCATCTTCTGTATGTACAACTAAAGGAACTTCCTCCCATTCATCTTTTGAATTGATCCGCTCTTGCTCTTCTTTTTGCAAGTGAGGTTTTAATTTTTCCTCACATTGTGTGAACACATCGAGGAACAATGTATATGCAAATGAAGAGGGAACCCATTCTTGTTTCCAAACAAACCACAATATAGATATGGTGGGTCAGGAGAAAACATCACTCTCTTAGATAGTTAGAATCATAATATCTTTCATGGCTGCAAACACATCTTCATTATGTGTGTTCTTGATCATGGCGAAGAAATGATGGAACATGTTGTAGATTAGATCTTGCAACCCTATGTCCACAAGAAGGTTACTTGTCATGATTTTCACAAATGTCTTTATGATGGTCATCCTTCTTGAGTAATGCGTACTATTGATGTCATCTAGGTCTTTGAAATTGTCTACAATCATGTGCAATACCTCTTTCATTATGTCGTCGTCATAAGGAACTAGAGGTACCAAAACTCTCATTACCTCACTTAAACAAGAGGTAACCAACAAATTGATTTCCTCATTATGATGCCTACCATTTATGCTGATTCAAGGTGGTTATTGTAAGAGTTAGATCTATATCTAACACTTCAGATGATTGCTCAATGTGGATCAAACAGTCTTCCACCTCTTTAAGTTTGTTCAAGACATCATCCCTTGATTGTAATTCAGTAGTAAGTTTGTTGCCTACTTCATAGAGTGATCTTGCCAATGGTTTGATATCTTCTATTGTCATGATTAATCAAGTTTTTCAACATTTACCCAAAGCTTGATAGGTTCACTAGCTCTGATACCACTGCAATAACCCTTGCCCAAGTTTGGTGGTTTTTAAACCGTTAAGAGTTGACAATGTAAACATGTCAAAAAATAACAAAATTGTACTTTGTAGAATTATTTTAAATCTTGCATTTATTTTATTGATAAAATATAAAAATATGCCAAACACAACTAGTCTTTAAGAGTTGACAAAAATGGATAACACAAGTTGTTATTGGCTATCTATATATTGATAGAAATAGATAATAGAATTAAAATAGTGATAGCCAATAACAACTTGTATTATCCATATTATCACTATTTTAATTCTATTATCTATTTCTATCAATATATAGATAGCCAATAACAACTTGTGTTATCCATTTTTGTCAACTCTTAAAGACTCGTGGTGTTTGGCATATTTTGATATTTTATCAATAAAATAAATGCAAGATTTAAAGTAATTCTACAAAGAACATTACAAAGTACAATTTTGTTATTTGTTGACAACATGTTCACATTATCAACTCTTAATGGATTAAAAACCACCAAACTTGGGCAAGGGTTATTACATCAACAGTGACAATACCAAGGACCTTGTCCCTAGCTTGTCAAGGGCATGAAAAGACCTCGTCCTTCTAACCCTTAGCCCACCCTGTGAGCTCGGATCCCGTCTGATTTGCAAATTACTACCTAGGATTCAGAATTGATAACTTGATGTATTGTCTAGACTATTGCTGATTTATATTTCTTGATGGATTGACAATTCAATCCTTAAATAATACACGAATGCTTTATGAATGTCTCTTGAGTGAATTTCTGCAATTATATATGGCTGAATGAGTAGTTTGTAATATGAAGTTCTGAATTCATATGTTGAATTGCTTGTGAGTTGATTGTAAAATTTTAATTTCTGAATTGATATTTGAATGTGTGTTTCTTGGATAATCTGCTCAAATGAAATACTCTCCCTCTTATATCTTCAATTTTTAGGGAGTCACACCTCTTCATTATTTCCGCCTTTTTGGAAGAGGCACAACTATTCCCTTAACCACTGGTCTGAAACCTTTAATTTAATTTTAATTAAATATCTCTGACTTTAAAGAGATTGCTGCCCTTGTTAGAATCAATCCCTTGATTAAAATCGCTGCCCTTGCCTAGACTTTTAAGTGCTGCAATCCTTTTTAGATACTTCAATTTATTTCTTACTTGGGTGGGGGCATGAAAAGACTCATCCTTTTCATGAAGATGAATGGTTCACCCCAAGGAGATACACCAGGGCGGATGTGTCCCTTATCTAACAACTACAACTACAACTTGAGCTCACCAAGCTCCTAAGTAGTCATCTTGTATGGCATGCACGAGATGGGCTCTACTCTTGGAATGAGGTCAATGTGAAAGTCCACACCTTGCTTGGGCAGCACACTAGGGATAACACTTGGAAACACGCTAGCAAACTCCCTCAAGAAGGGGTGATCATGGAGGAAAACCTCTTGGCTTTCGTCCTTGGAGAGATCACTCATTTGTGATAGTGAACATTTGGCATACCTTCTACATACTTTGCTTTAGTTGCATAGCTGAAATCATATGGAGAGAGATGGGCCATTGAATCCCATCTATCACTACATGATTACCTTGATCATTGATACACTTTACTACCTTTTGGCAACAATCAATACTTGGATGGGGAGCATTGAGCAATCCATATCAAAGACAATCTCATACGATCCCAATGGTAGGATGCACAAATCTACAGTTGTGGTGAAGGTACCAAGACCCAAAACACAACCATGCATAAAAGAACCTATTAGCACCAATGACTAGCTCAACTTGCCAACTATTGTCCTGCCTTGCTACCATTAGCCTACATTGCTCAACCAACGATAGTGAAATGAAGGATTCAAAATCCCTTGAATCAAATATGCACGCTTCCAAGCATGCATAAGGTCTCTACTACTGTTCCTTGATGATTAGCTTGGCGGTTATCCGTTGTTGCATACACTCTTTGAGATCTGCCAACATCTTCCATTGTTTGCTTTGACCCTGTGACGTTATGATCACTAACTGCTCCTATTCTCTAAGGGCAATGCTTAGCCATGTGGCCCTCTTGACCACAAGAGAAACATTCCTAACACTTAAGGCAACATGGGTTGAGGTCTACTTGACTGTTGACAGATTGAGAAATTAGGACTACGTTGGCCACCTCCTAACTTCTATTGCAAATCACACTGTTTGAAATATTTTCTGCCTCTATACGAGTAGAACCTCCACTAGGTTGTCCGCCTTGCTATCCCTATTGAGGTTTTTTCTTCTAAGACAATTGTTGTTGCTGAGTTCTAGGTGGTGTCGAGGAATTCTTGAAACTCCCCTTGATTGGCACAAAGACACCTGAACCCTAGGTCCACCCTGATAAGGTGTCATTAGCTATGAATTGAGCTAGCTCCCGTGACCTGTAAGCTTATTTTCCTTTGCTAGCTTTGGTTTTTCCATGGTAATTTCCAAGGTCTCAAGGGCTATCATACAAATCACTTCACAATGTGAGAGTTCAACCTTCTCAGAAACCTCTTCACCAACTTCTCATCCACTACAAAACCTACTTATCACTTTAGTGCAAAGAAACAATTCTCGTACTGAGCCACTATCATTCCTAGCTACTAGAGTTCATGAAACTCATCTGCACAACATTGCTGAAGTGCTTAGAAATATAATGAGCACAAAATCTCTCTAGAACGGTCTCCCGAGTGATAGTGGAGATATTTAAATTCTGCTTTTTCTCCTCTTAGTTCCACGAGTAGAAACGTAACCACGAAGTTGCATGATGGCCAAATGAGCTTGTGTGTTACTCTCATATTGTTGCATGATGAGGCATTGCTTAAGAGCCCAAGCCTTTGCCTTGGCTCCCTCAATAGATCTTTCAAAGGTTGGTGGTCATAGATGAAGGAGATCCCTGATGTGACTTGCCATTGAAGTGATACCATCAGCCACTTGCTTGACCTCTTGATGAGGCCTCTCTTGATTGAGCAGTTCCTTCACTCTAGATCAGTTTTGCCTCTTGGGGTGCTCCCTTTCTTTGAACTGATTCCCTCCCATTCCCTTACACAACTGATAAACAATTGCATATGCTTCCTCTTGCCTTGGAGGAAATCTTGAAAGCAATTCTTGTATTAACCCATTATCTATTGTGTGTCAACACCTTCCTTAGGTTGGGCATGCCTCTCTATCGATGTATCCTCACTATAAATTTCTGGAGATTCTTGGTCAAAACCTCTCAAACAAGTGCAGCAGTACCTTGGGGGTATTTCCTTTCACAAACATGTGGATTAGCCCTAACACATTAATCCAATTCGTGCACAACAAAGGATGAATAGAACAAGCAATCACACACAACCTAGAGCTCCAATGTTGCAACATGGGCTTTGATACCAAATGTAATGCCCCAAGCTTTCATCTAGGACATTAACAGAAAAAAGATAGATGGACAATTGTTTTGCAATACAAATGTGAAACTAAGCATGCCACACTGCATGCCTATGTGCTCAAGGTGTTGTGACACAACACGACACACCTTGCATGCACACCAATGCACCAAGCATGGGAATGCAAGTGGAAGACTTAATTGAACACAAGTCAAATAACTGCGACAAGAACAAATAATGAGGTCTAGTGGAGATTTGGAATTTCCATGTCTACATGCAATCCTTGCAATTTTCTTGCCACACTACTTTCCTTGCATTAGGGATTTAGGGAAACATGAAAGAATTTGCACTAGTTTGGACTTTAGACTTTAGTGTACATGTACCAAGTATTTGAGACTTTGGGGTCTAATGCACACTAACTAAGCAAACTCAAATGTTAAGGTCTATTTTACACTTCCTAGACATCTTGGACTTTGAGGTCTGATGTGCAGCTAGCAATGTGCAAGTTAGAAGTTCACTCTGAATTTGAAGTCAAGTGGACTCGTAGCTTGAACTTTCACTTTGGACTTTAGAGTTCGATTTGCAACTTGCATCATGCAGTTTGCAAATCCAGGTTTGAAATCTTAACTTGCAAATCTGGACTTTCAGGTCTGATTTGCACTTAGCAACCTGCAATCTACAAGGTGAGGTCTGAATCTTGACAGGCTTGTATTTGGACTTTGGGTCTGAGTTGCAGATTGCAACCCTACACAAAATTCACAAGTCTGGGACAATTCCGATTTCACAAATAGTGGGGCATGGTTTTGTCATTTTGCATGCTTGACAAGAATGACCTGGGCCAAGTATTCGAGCACCTATAGGTTCTTCATTGGATGAACAAGAGATTCCCAAAAGGCCCTAAAGACTAAATAAAACCAATGTCAAGCACCAATGCCCGCATAGACCTATACATGCTAAGAGAGTGACAAGGAAAACAAGGACTTGGAATGGTAAACTTTTCTATCTCTAAGCATAACATACATTTACTAAGCAAGTACATATAACAAAACTAGTCTAATCACATGATCTTTCTACAAGAATAATAAATCATGCTTTTTAGACATGTTTCCTCATTACAACCAAAAATTGAGGATTTCATTACATATGCCATACACATTCGACTCCAAAGTCAAGTAATGATAGAATAACTAATAAGGATCACACCCCAAAGGTGGGTGGATTACAAGCCATTACATAAATGTCCTTGGTCATAATTAAATATTTACATATAAGGACTCAAATGTCCTGAATCAAACATGATCAACAATAGTACAAAATGATAATTTAACCATCGTGCACTCCAAGATGCTCCAAGGATCTATGGGCTCCAATGGTGGTTCAACATCACCCAACCATTTGGAACCATTAGTCCAACCCCTCTAAACTAGGAGGGAATTGATTGGGTAGTCATTCAACAAGCACACCACACAACATGGATACGACACATGATCATCTCACTAAGGCACAACATAGAAGACAAATCATACAAGGAATACTCGCACATGAGATTGGGAACAACACACCAATCAAACATATTCAATGGTTCACAAGTACAACCACTCATCCGATTCACAATTTGACATGCAAACAAGGGAGCATCATAGTTACACTAATGGAGTGTCATCATGTGGAATCTACAACCCTTGTAGGAGAGTTGAGGACTATGCCCCATTCAATGGAGTCCCCAATGACATTGTCATTGATCTTTGGGATTGGCCCCAACTCCATCATGATCATACATTGTACTTACATGGGCATATGACAAATGAACTCGCAAATCAAGACTTTTTATATGTGAAATGTGTAACCCCATTCTTTTTAATTAATTATCTTTTAATACCTCTAATTGACCTTGACATTGTTTGCATTACAAATGGATAGAGTTGAGAGTCCACTCCATTAAGACCTATAGATCTCAACTTCCTAAGGCCACATAGTCAAGACACAATATGGGAATGACATGGAAAATGAGGTTTGAATATGACATATGTAGGTCCAAAAGATTCCTCATCCTCTTTCCTTAATAGATTTCCATTCCCACAAAATATGAAGTACAAATGAATGCTGAAATCTAAATTTTTATTTTACATCACATTCTACCATTTCCCAAAACTCCCAAACATTCAGTGGTTAAAACTTAAAATTTTCAAACATGAGATCATCAATTTTAATGAATACCCTTTTGAAGCTAAGGTTCTCAAACACTTTTTGTACGATACATAACAATTGTCCGAAAATTTGCCATAGTTTTAGCACAAAAGGGAAACTTTCCAAAATAAATTAATCGGGGATTGTTAAATTGATTTAACTCAATTTAGCAATCCACCCTTGCAATCTTTCCTACAAAATGGAATGCCAAAGGTTGACATGGAAAATGTACAAGAAATTCAAATAAAAAAGGTTGAAATTGAAACCCTTATCTTCAACCAAATGCACAACAAAGAGTGAGGGGAGAGTTATTATTTTTCTTTTGGAGAAGATTCGCCTTCCAAGCACAAGAAATTGTTCCCCACTCATATCCAAGCCAACAATCAACCCACAAACCCCCAACTTCCCATGCCAAGCAAGAGGAGAAAAGAAACAAAAAGGGGAGATGTGCAGCCCTAAATTCCAATGCCCAGGCAAAATGCAGTTCCCCCATTTTCCTACACCTAAAATGAGGTTCTTTTTCTTTTCTTGTATGCAAAAATTCCTTTTCAAAAGCCTTTCCTTTTTTTTTGACCTCCAAAACATAATACAAGGCATTATTTCATTAATATAAAGATAAACCTTTTGCATTTCTTTTTAACAACACATGCCTAATTTAATTCTTTTTAGGATTGGGCAATATTGGAAAAGATAGACAATATACTCACAATTTTGTAATTATAAAATAAATTTTGAAGACAGATTCTATTTCACTCAAGCAATTCACACACCCTGTGAGAAGTAGAACTCTAAACAATGTATATAATTCTTAATAACAACATTGAAATCATTTCACAAGCAATCAAACAATTACGGAAAATGATTAAATGCACTAAAATCACAGGGATCAAACAAAATCTACAGAAAGCACACAAACACATTTTATGGGTTTTCCACATGACTCAAGAATCCAAAACCAACTGATTCAGATTTAGGCCACACAATATGCATCTCATAGCTCCAAGTCGAGCAAGACAGGAAATAAAACATAACACATTTATCTAAGCCAATAGTTTCCACTATATCACTGCTGGGGAAACCTATGCCTGCACACTCAAGGAAAACATTAGGTGTACTTGTCCAACACGAAATAGCTGAAATACAATATTTGTATATATCTACCAATAAGATAATATTAAGATCTACATCTAATTGAAAATCATCCAACATTAGCATGATTCAGATATATAGATGTGTAATAACTAATAAATAATCACAATGCTGAACTCAATGAAAATATACATAATCACATGTTGAAAACAATGAAGCTAAAACACTGCAGAGCCCAAGCATGTATCAAACCACACATAAAACTAGGTACAATAATCTATACACCTCAATGGCAATCCACAAGAACATCATCCACAAGTACAATAACAATACCAAAGCATCACATGAATCCAACATATCCATATTCACACATATATAACTAGATACAAGGTCCATACACCTTGATGGCAATCCCCATGAACATCACCAGCAAGTATGATGGCAGTACCAAAACATCAAATGAGTCCTAGCATATACATAACCACATACGTAAATCTAAAATCCATGGCCTATACACCTTGATGGCAATACAATAATAACATCGAAAAGTACAATATAGTATCAATTTCAAAATATCACGAGTAACAAAAAGAGGCATAGATGCATGAGGTCTTACATTGTGCATCTTGATGCTTCACTATCCACATACCACCTTGTATGATAAACAATGTTAGTGGATAGGCATGACACTATAGAGAAGGTTGTCTCAAGCTTGGATGAAAGCTCATCCACTGTTGAAACTTCCACACTTCTTGCAAACTGCTTCTATTGCTATTGCTACTTGTCCTTCCCCTTCTTCTCAAGACACTAAGAAACATAGTGGCCATTCTTGTGGAATTTGAAACACTTGGTATGGCTCAAGTCTTTCTTCCCTTGTTAAGAAGAATTTGTCCTCATTCTTTCCCTTTTGACCCTTACTGTGTTTTCCTTTCTTACCACCTTTTTTGAAGTTCTTGATTCTCTTCCACTTTGAAAGAAAAAGACTCTAGTTTGGTCCCATAGATAAAATCATCCTCAATATTTTCACAGGCACCACGGGCAAAGGGGTCCTAGGATAGAGCTATGGGCACTACTCATGGTCATCCATCTTCACCCCTATTGTAGCAAGTTGATCTTGAAGTTTAGTGTAATGTCCCCTTCTTGTACCTAATCAGTTTGGGAGTTCCATTAGCCTATTCCAGAAGGCTAAGTGGAGTTGGTTAGGGGACTTAGAGCCTGTGTTGGGCTTTGTGGTGGTTTTCGGTGCTTTCTAGCAAGGGTTACTATTTATAGCAATGGCCATTTTAGTACTTACTATTTATAGTAAGTTTCAATATATCTCAGATTGTGCCAGTTTGGTGTTTGGGCACACTTACTATTTTTAGTAGTTGCTATTTTTAGTAGTTGCTATCTATAGTAAGAGTTATTTTTAACAGCTGGTCTTGACCTTTGTTTCTCCAGTAGTGCAATATTTTTTGTTTGGGCGTTGGTGAGTTCTAAGGGTTATCAAATCAATATTTTTATTTCCGTCACTCAAGTTTTGTTATAAAGATACTTTATAACTTAAGTGGGGGTCTTATGTTCATAAAAAGGATCCCTTGTTTCACGCTTAGGATAAAGGTGAATTAAGTTGTTTTTAAAAAGCAAATGTTTAGCCTCCAAAAGTGGATGCCAAACTTGGGGGAGGCATAAGGAATTAAAAAATAAATTAAAAATCTCATGAAGGGGGCGTGGGGTTTCTTGGAGGGAAAAGTGAATTCGATTTTGGTTGTCCTAATTTCCTCTCCTCTTCTATATAATCACCTCTTGGGATCTCATTTGGTTATTTATCTCTACTTTGGCAACGTAAAAGGATGCTGCTGGAATGCTTCCAGATTTCCATTTTTGTGAGTTGAGGACGAAAAACCTCACCTTTGGTTGCTGGTTTTGGTGGTGAGAGATCCACCCTAGCCAGAAGGAGTGATTCTACTTTAGGGATCACCTTTGCACTTACAGAGTTTTCTGATTTTCACCATTTTGGAGGTTTAGAATGAAGATTTTCTCTGTATTTTGATGTGGGATCAGAGGTTTTGGTGTGATCGATGCATTGCTTCATTTCGGTGTGTGTTTGGAGGTGTTTAAATTCGTTTTTAGAGGTCTGATATGCATTTTCAGAATTCTGGAAATTCACTTTTTCACAGTGGCTGGAAGTGATAATTTGCTCGTAGCTCCGTTGGTGACTGAAACTTCGTTTTGGGCATTGCTTCAAAGAATTCCTCACAGCTGGGCGCCACATTTGAAGTACTCACTCACATTTTTTGGTGAAGTATTGATTTTTAGGAGCAAACCGCCTCTCCTAGGGAGCCATGCCATTTGGGGGTTAGTGCACAGGCAGGTCTGCTGATGTATAGGCCTGAAATCTGCTCATCTTGAGGTTTGTGCATCTGTTCTGTGGTGTGAGATTGTGGTGGTTGGTTATCTTCTATTGTAGCTATCTTATGGTGCAAGTTTGAATGCGAATTTGCTGCCCTTATATGACTGTTATCAGGTCTGAAATTCATTGTTATCAGGTCTGAAACATTCTTCATTAAGTCTGATTTCATTTGTTATCATTTGCCAATATGATATGTCACGGTTCAATGTGAAGATAATGCAATTTCATGGTTAATTTCCCTTCTTTGCAATGTTTCCTATGAATGTTATGCTATGTTGAAAACATTTGAAACAAGAACATATCTGCAATCAACATTACACTCAGCAAACAAACAAACAAAAAATCAGGGGTGGTTGTTACATTTAGTGACTTTGTAAGGTGAGTGGTCACTATGTCCACATTTAGCAGAATCTTGTGGGAAATGTTCACACTCTAATACATAGTGATCAAGGCGTCATACATCTCTTTTGCTATCTTCTTCTTTGCAATGTTAGAGATCAAATGATCCTTCATTGAATCTAAGGTGATTTGTGTCGTCCCCTTTTTAGAATTATAATATCTAGCAGATTTGTAGCCTATTTCTTATTTCCTATAGGCTAAGGGATAAAGTTAGGGAAATAATACAATAATAATATATTAACTTGTCCTAGTAACTTTATTTATAACATTGTAAAATGACAATGACAACTTATGTATTATTGTTATTTTATTTAAGTGGGCCTAATGAAATATTTTATTAACTTGTCCTAGTAACTTTATTTATTTATTTATTAACTTGTTTAGTTGCTCACAGATATGGAGACTTCCATTGCTAATAATTCAACAAATGTTTTTGAGTTGGAAAGTGGTAAAACTTTTTGTTTTGGTGGCTATTTGAATAAGGGATATTTTTATTACCTATCATTACATTCTTATATAAAGGAAGTCAAAGGGGCAAATATCTGCGAAGGTCTAATTGTAAGTTGAGCATTTGCATTGAAAATCTCAAAAAATCTGTTTATTCCTTTTCATGAGTAAGGAACATAAGTCATTTGTAACACATTTGCTTGGGTATCTTAAGAAAAATCATGTTGCAAGGTAAAGGATATGGATGAGTGTATGGTGTGAATTGCACATAATACAATTTAGCAAACCAGAACCCACCAGACGCATTTGCAATAGTGGACTAATATGAATCATTGCAATTGTGCAAGTGCAAATTGTTTTGCTTCTCTTAAGGTATTCTAGGACATTTTAAAGGTTTGCCTAGTGCTTGTAGTGCAAAAGTTGGATATAATAGGTTTAATCTGGGTAAGTCGAGTAGGTATTACTTACATAAAATAATAAAATAATTGCAGTTGATAGTATAACTGTTTTAAATTAATGAACACAGCCAACAGGTCAAATGAATATTATAAATTATAATTTCTCAAACTGAACCGTTAAGGGAAAGTCACCTGTAAAAATGATTAGTGCAGCCTAATCTGGCTCTGTTAGAGCATAATGTTTATTTGGGGATTGCATTTAATGTAAGTACTCATGAATAACATTTATAAAACTCCAATTTATAAAGTTCTATCCTTATAAAATAAAATAAGGGATAATTTATAAAGTTTATCTTTATAAATAAATAATTTATTTATTAATTAAATGTATAACCAAAAGGTTATATAGTGAAAGGTTGGGACCTATTCACCAACCCCTTAAATTGCTTTAAATATGGGCAATCATAAAGCATTTCATATAGTGAATATGTAGTAAATACATTTGTATGTGCTAGAGGGAAGATTGCTTGAGGGGTATATTAATGCATTGAATATGTATGTGAAATATTGTGGAAAGAAGGGGAGGAAGAAGATACTGTGAAATCTAGGTTCTTGATATGTTTGTTGTGTATACAAACAGTATTATAAGTTTCTTCAAATAATAAATGGTGTTTTTGTGGGGTTTTTTACCTGGAAGGGTTTTCGCCATGTACATATTGTGTAATGTGTTTTCTCTATGTTTTCTGCAATTTTATTTCAGTTATTTTCTATATGTAATGATTAGCTGCCTATTGATACTATTTCCTAGTAGTTTCCCTTTTTCCTTTCTTCTTCAAATTTATCATTTCAAGTAAACAAGTGCTTCTATCTCTTATATTGTTTTTCAAACTTTGCAGAATAATTTGTTGCCAGAATAATTTGTTGCTTGTTTTCCTTTACCCCATGTATATCTCTGTTTATGCTTGTTTTAGAACATCTATCTCTGTTGACATTAAGGCTTCTTGTACTTGAATCTTGACAGACTACCATGTTCAGTTGTAGGTTTGCTTGTTCAAGGTCTATTTCAATTTTTGCTATGAATTTTGTGCAGAGTTGGCAATGAGGATGGTAAAGATTGTACTTATTACATAGCAGATATCCATTTCATTCAGTGGCCTTATAGCATATGCATGAAAAGAAATATAGATTTCCTTGTTCAGCAGGTATCTAGACATAAATCTGCCACAAGGAAGCAACTTATGGCTTGTGAATGTTAGACAATGTATTGCTTTCCTTCTACAAAAGTTATCTATTGGCTGCAAGTTGAATGGAGTTTAATAACTACTTATTTATCATTCATCTATCTGTGTGTGCGTGCTTACACAGACTTGCATGATTGTTTTTGCTAAATAATGAATTGCAGTACTAGCTACTTTATTGTTACTTTTTGTTCTTGATGGTTATTTCTCTCTAGGTTCGGATATGACGAAGATTCTCATGGCAAGTGCATTGGCAAGAATGGAGCTCACAGATCAAAGTAAAGCTGCCTTGGGGCATGAAGGGGCAATATCCCCTTTGGTGAAAATGTATATGTCAGGGAAACTTGAAGCAAAGTTAGCTGCATTGAAAGCTTTGCAGAATTTATCTACTCTTTCCCAGAACACAGAATATATGATCAATGCTGGAATCATACCTCCTCTTCTCCAGCTTTTATTTTCTGTTACCTCGGTTCTGGTGAGTTTGAAAGAGCCAGCAGCAGCAATACTGGCAAATTTAGCTGTTGCCAACAGTGGTCATGAATGGAAATGTGACTTATCGGATGGCATTCTGGAAAATGATGATATAATTTGTCAGTTACTCTCACTTTTGAACCTTGTTGGGCCTGTTATTCAGGGTCACCTGCTTCAAGCTCTTAATGGCATGGCATGCCCTCCAACGGCTTCTCAGGTTCGATTTAAAATGAGAGAAAGTGGTGCAATACAGCTCCTCTTACCGTTTTTTCATGCTAAAGACAAAGAACTCCGAATAAGTGCTTTAGAGTTACTTTACTCCCTGTCTCAAGATGGATCAGGAAGAGAGTTAGCAGATCAACTTGGGAAAACTTATATTGTTGCTTTGGTTAAACTTCTTTCGGTATCACTTAGAGAGGATGAAAAGGCTGCTGTTGTGGGTATTATCAGCAATTTCCCAATAAATGATAGCATAATAACAGAAATTCTCTTACAAGCCAATGCTCTGCAAGTAATAGTTAGTTTACTTCACATAAATAACACTGAGACTGCAGTTCGGTCTGCACGGAATCATTTGGTGGAGAATGCTGCAGGAGCCTTGATTCGATTCACGATTCCTTCAGATAAAAGATTACAGCACCTAACTGTGGAGCATGATGCAATACCATTACTTGTGCAATTACTTCTTTGTGGGCCTCCAATTGCCAAATCCAGAGCATCAACCGCACTAGCACAACTTTCTCAAAATTCACTATCATTGACTACTCCAGTATCCAAAAAGCGTAGTTGGTTCTGTATTTCTCCATCTTTTAAACTGATTTGTGAAGTCCATGGTGGTTGTTGTTCGGTGAAAACTTCATTTTGTCTGGTTGAGGCTGGAGCACTTGTTCCACTTGTACAGGTGTTGGACGACAAAGATAGGCAAGCAGATGAAGCAGCACTGGATGCCTTGTCTACTTTACTTTGTGATGAGATTTGGGAAAAGGGTGTCAATGCTATTGCAGGGGCACATGGCATTAGACCTATTTTAAGGCTGCTTACTGTTGGAAGTGCAGGAGCTCAAGAGAAAGCTGTATGGATCCTAGAAAAAATTTTCAGAAATGAAAGCTACAGATTAGAATATGGGAATCAAGCCCAAATGCCACTCATCGACCTTGCCCAGAAAGGAACTCCTGCAACGAGGTCTCTTGCAGCCAAAATCTTGGCATATTTCCAACTTCTTCAAAGTCAGTCAAGCTATTTCTGATCTTCCTTCAGCTTGAAGCACTTTTCAAACGAAATGGGCTGTTTCTAAATGCTGAACCCCGAAGTTATCCTGCTAGTGACTTCTACTTTTAGGATTCTTGTACTGTGTTCACCTTCACTCTAAAGAATTGCTCTTTACAGATAAGATACTACATGAACTGCTTGTATTATTATTAAACCATAATTATCTTTGTATGACCAAATTATTTTTTATCAGAATGTGTAATTGTTCAGTCAACTACTGGTCTTCATAATGAGATTTCTTTCTTGTGCTACTACAGGTTTCAGCATGTGATACAAAGCATCTAAAAACCTTGAAGTAAGTGCTGTGCAAGACTTTTCCATAAAAATAGATACCAAAGAATTTTTTAGACAAGTGAGAGGAGTTGCTTTTATAGATAGATTTTTGTGCAGACATATTTTACCCCCCACTTAAACTTGGATATTTGGGGTGTGTGCGGGGAGGTGGGTGGATGCATGGAGATATTGAAGGTCAACATTTTTATAGATATATAACTCTTATAATAAAAATTTAAACAAAATTTTCCATGAAAGTAGCACATTCAATCCTCAACATGGATCTGTTATGTGCAGAGAGGTATCCAATAGACTGGAGGTGGTAATCAAACCACAAATGAAAGAACATAGGAAATCCACCTCGGGACTTTTGGACACCCATCGGCACATAACTGATCCATGCTAAGATGGGTGTATGCTAGTATGAAATGAGATGTGAATGAGTCAGTCAATGGTTGTTGGGATCTGTTTTTGTCAGAACCCTGATGGTTCTCGATTCAAACCCTAACTGAATTTTTTGTTGTTTTTGCAAATTTTGGTTTTTTTGTATTTTTTTGTGTTTTCAGGTAAATCATGTAAAATGCGATTTTGCTAAGAAATGCAAATAAATTCCAAATAAATTCTAGAACTCAAAATAAGCCTAGATCTTGATCAATAAAGGTAGGCGCTTCACTATATTTCTTTTCCAAATGGTTTACAAGTGTAAAGAACAACAAATAAATGAAATACAGATTTATTATGATAAAAACCTGACTTCCTTGCAGCCGCCTTGGGAATTGTGCAATAGTACGGCCAACTCCAAATACTCAGTATCCAGACTCAGAAACAGAGGAATATCTTCTATAACCTTAGGCGCCCCTTCTGCCAAAAGACTGGTGATCAAAACTTGAAGGATTTTCTCTGATGAAAATGTACGGCCCTTGCTGGTACGGCCTGACAGCAGCAGTAATAAATGAAGTACGGCCCTTGGGAAATGTGCCAAGTCTCAAAAGAATGATCTCTGAAAAAGACGTCTCTACTGCCAGATGAAGTTCTCTGTGAATCTCTGCTAAAATCAATAGATAAGCTCAGTCTGTGACCTCTGTATGAAATCACCAAGTGCAAGCTTCAGCTGGTATTGCACAGCCTCAGTCTGCCTGATCTCTGAAGAGTTTCCGTTCTTCAGAAACGATCGTCTGCCAGAAACCCTAGGGTTTGCAAACTCCAATGCTCAGAGCACGAAAGACAAAATTGAATAATAATCAAGATAGTTCGATTTTGCCTTGAGAAGGTATATATTGCCCCTTGAAGAAATTCGACCCAATCTCCCTTTTAATAAATCATTTAAATAAATGATTTAATTTGTATTTTTAACTTAGGAGAAATAATTAATTATTGGCGTCCCTCTTTTAATGAATATAAAATACTCATTAAGTCAACATTTAATAATTTATTATAAAGTATAATAAATACTTTATAATTAAGCCAAATAATTAAATATTTAAATATTTCAATAAAGTGACTTTATATAAAGTCAAAATATTAAATATTTAATAATTCGTCTAAAATATTTAATAATTCATTAAATACTCCTTATTTCTCCGTCTGATCATCAAACTGCTGAACTGGGTCGATTCTGAGCTGAATGGTTGAACCAGGTGCCCTGCCCGAAATACCAGCTTCCGTCTGACCTAACTTTCTAAAATAGAAAGTTCCTGAAAAAGAAAAAGCTCATTTGGAAAGATTGATGCTGCGAAGACCCAACTTTGACACAGCTACCGTGGAGCTACCAAACAGCGAGGCAAGCGCCCGAGATGATCCTACGAACCTCTACAATGACCTCTGAGGGATCGAGATTGATAGGCTGTACCTTGTCACCCGATCTTTTGTCTTCGACTAGGATGGGGACATGACAGTCCGCCCTCCCTAAAATTGCTTGTCCTCAAGCAATCTCAACTCTGGATGCTGTAAGATCTCCTCTGGCTCCCATGTAGCATCCTCAACTGGAAAATCTCTCCACTTGACCAGATATTCCCTGATCACACGCCTCTGTAGGTGTCTCTCTCTCATCTCAAGGATGGCCTCAGGTACTAGTATCAATTTCCCTTCGTCATCAAGGGGTGGCAAAACTGGAGAGGGTATCACATGCTGACCCAATGCCTTTTTCAGGCAAGAAACGTGAAATACATTATGGACGCTATAAATTTGTAAAGAGTCAACTCATAAGCACAACCTCGCCCACTTTCGTGCGACAACCGCGAAATGGACCATAGTAGCGAGGTTTTAGTTTCTCTGCCCCACTCTTCCGCAGAGTAGACTGACGATACGGCTGCAACATGAGGTATACCATATCACCCACCTCAAAGGTACGCTCAACCCTCTTCTGATCAACATATTGCTTATGCTGATTCTGTGCCCGCTGGATATTGTCTCGGAGAGACCTCAAGATGTCCTGCTGACTCTGCATCATATCCCCTGCACTCGGCACTCTGCTATCGCTCAATATCAAATCCAGAAGATTGGGCGCCTCATATCCGTACAAAGCCATAAAGGGGGTCATCTGTATCGTCATATGGTGAGTCGAGTTATAACAATACTCGCACAAGTAGATCCATCTCACCCAAGCTCTCTGCTGACCAGCTATATAGTGCGCGCAAATAACCCTCACCCCGCCCATTGACAATCTCTTTATTACGTCATTACCGTGCGCGGATGGTGGCTGGTACTTCGGTGTCGGTTCGGTCCCACAAAGCACGAACAACTCTGCTTAAAGTTGCTCATGAACCCGGTATCTCTGCCGACTATATCGTCAGAGGCAACCCATGCAGCCGGAATACCTCTCTGAAAAATAACTCTGCAGTCTGCGATGCTGTGAAAGTAGTAGTAATCGGGAAGAAATGTGCGTATTTAGTCAACCGATCAACCACTACGTAGATGCAATCTTTACCCTGGGCCTTCGGCAAACCCATGATAAAGTCCATCGATAAACATTCCCACTTCCTGTCAGGTATCGGAAGTGGCTAGACAATCGGCGGGGATAGAGGTAATGCTCTGCGCTTGTTACGTTGGCACCTGAGAACGCTCCCGCGGACATCTTACCAATACATCGAGTTTTCAGCCCTTTCGAAATGCGTTCAGGAACCATTTTGTAAAGTCGCGCAGAGTATCGAGGATGGCCCGCCATAGGAAGATTAGGTGAAGGCTCTCAAAATTGTAGTTAGCACCTGGTCGGTACCAAAGAATCCGCCCCTTGTAAATGATCAAGTCATCTACAATAGTGTACCTGTCGTCCTGCTCTGTCCTGTCAACGATGCTAGAAGCCCATGGGTTCTTAGCATACTCAGCAATAATCCGATGCCTCCAATCCTCCGTGATCCGTGCTAAGGCATTCAACTGGGGTCTGCGAGACAAGGCATCAACTACAACATTCTGCTTTCCCTTAATGAAAGTGATATCGAAGTCATATGACTGCAGTTTACTGACCCATTTTTGCTGCCTCTCATTCAAGTCTCCCTGTCCTAGGAAATGTTTCAGGCTGTTATGATCTGTGCGTACACTGAATTTGCTGCCTACCAGGTACTGCCTGAACTTAGCCAATGCATGCATAATGGCTAACATCTCCTTGTCATAAATACTATAAAATCTCTCAGGACCCCTGAGTTTTCTGCTCTCAAATGCAATCGGATGTCGCTCCTGCATCAAAACGGCACCAATGCCCTGCGAGCATCTACCAGAATAAATCCGAAATGAGCTTAAAGTAAAAGTCGAGGTGAAATGCTAACACGGGACATGAAGTCATGATCACCTTAGCTGTCAAAAGCACTCTGGCGTGGTGACCAAGTAAAAGCCCCTTCTTCGTCAAATCGGTAAGGGGTCGCGGTGGCCCGTGGCTCCCACTAACAAATCTCTTGTAGAATGCACACAGCAATGAAACTTCGAGCTGCATTAAGGTTCGCCGAGGGTATCGGCCGATCAACTATAGCTCGGACCTTTTCGAGGTCCATACTCCCTTGGCACTGATGATGTGCCCCAGATATAACAACTCCTCCATACCGAGCTCACACTTGGATTCCTTAGCATAGAACGACTCGTCTGCTAAGATACCCAAGACTACATCCAAATGAGCCAAATGCTCATCCCATGACCTGCTATAAACCAAAATGTTGTCGAAGAAGACTAACACAAATCTCCTCAACTGAGCACTGAAAACCCTGTTCATGGTCGCCTGAAAGGTGGCAGGTGCATTGGTTAACCCGAAAGGCATAACCAAGAACTCGAAGTGACCGCAATGACACCTGAAAGCGGTTTTCTCAATATCTTGCTCCCTCATCTGAATCTGATGGTACCCTGATCTCAAATCAATCTTCGTAAAGAAGACTGCTCCGTGCAACTCATCTATCAGCTCATCAATACGTGGAATAGGGTACCTGTTCTTGATTGTTCTTTTGTTGAGCTGCCTGTAATCGATACACATCCGAAGTGATCCGTCCTTCTTCTTCACCAATACAACCGATGAAGCAAAAGGAGACTTGCTAGGTCTGATATGGCCCATAGCTAACAACTCATTAATGGTCTTCTCTATCTCATCTTTGAGTCGTTTCGGATGTCTGTAGGGAGTGATCATAACGGGCTTTGCGCCCTCCTCCAACTCAATGATATGCTCTGTCCCTCTGTCTGGAGGTCTGCCAGGTGGAATGTCACTAAACACTTTGGAGTGTTTAGTCCTCAGTATCTGAATGTTAGGGTGGTACTCACCCTTCTGCTGCTCCTGCTGGGCTGGCATCAACATGCACTCTGCTGCCCAGTCAACCATATCATGACGAATGAGCCTCTCCATCCGTCTAAATGAAACCACCCTAAGATTACTGTCTCTAATGGCCTTGATGCCATGGGGTCTCCCGTCAACCTTAAATTTCATCTCCATATCACGTAGGTTGAGGTGTAAACTCACCTAGTCATGCAACCATGCCATCCCTAATGCCATCGTATCCCCATATTAACAACATAGAG
The DNA here is from genome assembly GCA_007258455.2 of Sequoia sempervirens. Classification (NCBI taxonomy): domain Eukaryota; kingdom Viridiplantae; phylum Streptophyta; class Pinopsida; order Cupressales; family Cupressaceae; genus Sequoia; species Sequoia sempervirens. The sequence continues at coordinate 7,788,445 of VDFB02000011.1, forward strand.
ATTCAGTCTTGAATTCATGGTTGTTCAATCGGAAGATGGGTAATCTTTAGGTCACACACAGTATGTCATGGAAGCCACCTTATTTCGAGGCTACCCACCGAAGACCTGCATTAAGATGCCAGCCTCTCCACTAAGCGTGCATCCAATAAGAGTATTATTGTAGCACCGGTATCCAACAAGGGCAATCACCTTCTGACCTGCTAAGAGCCCATGAAGTCGAAATGAACCATCTCTCTGAAGGCTAGTCAGATGGGCTTCCTGTAGCTTCCTTCCACCTTCATGTTCACCCTCATTTTCGGACCTCTCATCATCTGAAGGCTCGGAATCAGCTTGCTGATCTGACAGATCAGATTGCTCTTCGCCCTCATAAAACCACTCCATTTGATTATTTTTGACCTTCGGACGAAGTGGGCATATATGTTTTTCATCATAGGGTGCCTTGCACCAAAAACATAACTTTTTCTTACGCAATTCATTCAACGTTTCCCTGTCAAATGGTGGTGCATTATGTCTCTTGGGATCCGGTTGATCCTTTCTTCTATCAAAAGGCCTATTCCTGTCATTGTTTCTATCAAAAGGCCTATTGGGTCTCGTGTATGGTGTTGACCCTGAATTGAACTTGCTGCGAGGTGCTGCAAGCTCCATGCTTCTCGCCTTCCGCATGGCCTCCTGAAGTGTAGGTGGGTCAAAAGCCTTAACCCAACCTCTCATGGGTTCTGTCAACCCCTCAACGAAGAGTATGATGAGTCTCCGTTCTGAAATCCCTGTCACCATGACTGCCACTCTCTGAAACTCACCAATGTATGAATCCAAACTGCCTGTCTGTCTGAGCTGAGCCAACTCTCTGAAATACAGTTCCGGATCCTTATCAAATCTCTCTATTAGTCTGCTGGTGAACTCCTGATAGGTATTGACCACATGATGGCCTAGTGTATACGTGCCGTGGTGCCACCAATCATGTGCTACTCCTTCAAGATGTAAAGTAGCAAATTTAATTGCCTCATCCTCCTGCATAGGCCTAAGTGACAAGTAATTGTCCAATTTCTGGACCCAAGACCTCACTGATGTCTTTTCAGACCCATCAAAATATGGCAATGTAATCTTGCTCACCGCATACTGCAAATCCCTATTCACCTGTGGCTGCGGCTGCTGATGCTGTGGGGGTCTGCGGTCAAATCTGCCTCCTCCTCTGGGTTTATAAACATCTATAAACTCATGGAATGTAAGTGCCTGCCGGATCTCGGGTGCTAGTGACATGTACTCACCATGAAATCTCGTCAAGTCTGCCACGGACATGCCATTGTGTGGCTGAAACTCCTGATGCTGCCCACGATGCTGCCTTACAGGTGATGCGTGGTGGAGTCTCCCCTAGGTAGAAAGTAGGCTATCGGCCTACGGCTCGATAGATCAGTCGTACGTCGAGGGTGGCGATACCCAATGGTTGTCAGCGGGTGTAACCCACGGCAAATGCCTTGTGATACGTATGAAATGAGGGCGTGGTGTGCAGCGTAATGGTACCCATCAACTGAGACATCATGTCCATCATATTATCATGCCTCCGTCTAAACTCCTCATCGGTAATATCACCCTCTGCATGCGCCTTCCCTGGATCCCTGCGAGTCTCTGAGGAAGTCTCACGTTCTGCCATTAGGGTTGCAACACTGTTTTCACTACCGTCAGAACTGGATCTGTGAAAACCAAGTACTCCTGATATCGTCTGACCTTCCGGGATAGGTGGACCTGTCCAATCCTCGTCTTTGCCTGTCCCTACACCTCTAGTATACTGAATAATATCTTGGCTCATAAAAGGCAACCAGAAAGACACTGAATTCTGAAAAAGCACTGAAAAAGCACAGGATGGCAGGAAATCTGTGCTCTGATACCACTGTCAGAACCCTGATGGTTCTCGATTCAAACCCTAACTGAATTTTTTGTTGTTTTTGCAAATTTTGGTTTTTTTTGTATTTTTGTTGTGTTTTCAGGCAAATAATGAAAACTGCGATTTTGCTAATAAATGCTAATAAATTCATGTAAATTCAAATGTGCATTGAAATACGTCAGAAATGCTCAGAATACCAAGGCGCATCATTTATTAACTTTTCCAGAGCATTTACAATGAGAAATAACAACATATGAATGAGAATATAGAATTATTATGAAAACCTGGTGGCGGCTGTATGCTGCAATAAATGCATGAAGAAAATGGTACGGCCCAATGAAACAGGTGAATCTCCAGCTCAAAAATCGATGCTAAACCTCCAGTAGACCCAAACGCCCTTGATCCAATTGCCAGAACCAGAGGAAAGAAGACGTTTCTCCAGAGGAATGAAAGTACGGCCTTGCTGGTACGGCCAGGTACAGCAATAAATGATAAGTACGGCTCCTTGGGATTTGTGCCAGAACACTGATAAATGATCTCTGCTAAAGTCGCCTTTATCAACTGATGATTATCTGTGAAAATCTCTGCCAGAAAGGATGTATAAGCACAATCTGTGATCTCTGTGTGAAATCACCAAGTGCAAGCTTCAGCTGGTATTGCACAGCCTCAGTCTGCCTAATCTCTGAAGAGTTTTCGTTCTCCAGAAACGATCGTCTGCCAGAAACCCTAGGGTTTGCAAACTCCAATGCTCAGAGCAATAAAGACAAAATTGAATAATAATCAAGATAGTTCGATTTTGCCTTGAGAAGGTATATATTGCCCCTTGAAGAAATTCGACCCAATCTCCCTTTTAATAAATCATTTAAATAAATGATTTAATTTGTATTTTTAACTTAGGAGAAATAATTAATTATTGGCGTCCCTCTTTTAATGAATATAAAATACTCATTAAGTCAACATTTAATAATTTATTACAAAGTATAATAAATACTTTATAATTAAGCCAAATAATTAAATATTTAAATATTTCAATAAAGTGACTTTATAATAAAGTCAAAATATTAAATATTTAATAATCCATTAAATACTCCTTATTTCTCCATCTGAACATCAAACTGCTGAACTGGGTCGATTCTGAGCTGAATGGCTGAACCAGGTGCCCTGCCCGAAATAGCAGCTTCCGCCTGACCTAACTTTCTAAAAATAGAAAGTTCCTGAAAATGCTCACTGGAAGATTCTGCGAAGGCCCAACCTGACACAACTGCAAACTGGAGCTACCAAACACTGAGCAACTGCCCCAGATGATCCTCTGCACACTCCTGTCAGCCTACGAGGATCGAAATGATAGGCTAACCTCGTCACCAGCTGTGCTGACTAGGATGGGGACATGACAAAGAAGGCCAAGAAATTCTCAACCATCCAAAGGGATGAGGCTGGCAATCGTACAGTACAAATTGCAATACCTACAGCCGACAAGTTTCAAGATGAAATTGCTCTTGATGAATATGCTATCATGACCATTGACATGGGTCCTACAACAAAAGGGCAAGAGGTCGAGGACTTGGAGAATTCCGTGGCTACAATCAAGTCCAGGTTGGAAAAAGAAGTTGCCAAGAAAAAAGAATATAAAAAAGAAATTCAGTGCCTAAAAGATTACATCCAGCACTTGACCAAGCCACTAAATGAAGGTGACCAAGCAGCACTTCCACCTCCTAATTATTCACGAGAACCAGGTGCAAATTTTGAAGAAGAGCTGACTACGGCGAGGGAAGCTAAGGACTGGATGGCTGGAAGGAAAGAAGAGGCGTTAGCGTTTGCAAAGAAGTTGGTGCAAGTAAATGAGTAGGCTTCCTTTATGCTATCACGAGTTGCAGACCTGGTGGAATCATGGAGTAGTCTCGAAGATATTCAAAGTAGGATCATCCCATGTATTCGGGAATTGAAGAGCATCTCGAAGCAAAGGTTGATTGAGGACAAGGTTATTGAAGCTGGAGCGGCATATGATTTTAATGGATGGTATTATGCTTTGATCTCAAGAAGAGGAGTCCTCGAAAAAGTGAAGCAAGATGGTGGCAGAGTTGAAGAACAAGCAAAAGAAATTCAGAGTAAAATTTACCAAATGGCTGTAGATATGCTCGACAAGGATGCTATCCGAAGGAAACACTTGCGGCCAAAGGATTTAAAAGAACAAGTACAAAAAATTTTCCCCACCATCAGGCGAATCATGAAAGAAAACTTCACCAAAGTATTCAACTTCATGGCCGTCAGGAATTCTTTCTTACTGCAGGAACCAGCATGGGTGACTATTTTTGCAAAGTGTGCTGAGAGCTTGGATTTGCTGAAGTACAATGTCAACGTGCTGCCCGACATTGCCATGGAAGAGGTCGGCTTGATCGTGTCCAGATTTGCCGAATGCAAGGCCGCACAAGTGGATAAGGATGCCACTCCAGATGTCTAGAGTTCTCTTCAGTTAACTGGTTGAGGTTTTGGAAACCCTAATTAGGGTTTAGTTCTATTTAGTTCTGGGCCTTTGATCCTGAATCAATCTTGGCTGTTCATTGTAATTCAAAAATATTATATAAAACCCCCCCTCACTCTCTCATATTCATTACAAATTAGAAGATTAGATCAGATAGAGGAGATTAAGAAGTTAGAGCAGATTCGAAGAATTAGATTGTAGAAAATAAAGAGAGAGTTTTTATGAGATTGTTGTGAAAACACTACTTTGATAATAAAGTTCAAATGCATGAGGTGCCTTGAATACTTGATTGTCGAATGGTTGCATGGTCGCATATATTCTTTCTCGCTTAGTAAATTTGAATTATAATGTATGTTAGAAGAATGATAGATTGATAACGGAGATTAGTGAAACCGAGCTCATACTTTCTTTGAGTGGATGATTTTCACTCGATGTGCAAAGTTAGACTGAACTTTATCGTGGATGCTTAACTTCTGTTTGAATAATTATTGTTCGATTTGATGGTAATTATTCATTACGTGACAATCATAAGCACATTCCCAGAAGATTGCACTTACTCTGTGCAGTTGTCGTTTAACGTGGCAAAGCAGAGTATTGTTTATTTGGTTTTATTTAGTCCTTGTCTTCTCTTGACTTCTTAGGAATAGCATAGGATCTCTAGGACCCTTAATCTTTTTTACTTTTTTTTTAAATCAGAAAATCCAAAATGATACTGCATTTATGCCTCCGCTTTTCCGAATAACTTGCAAAATCTCAATTGTGCCCACAGCAAATCACATCCATACCACAGAGCCTATCCGCATTCATCTTAAACATTGGAATTGCCTTATGATCTTACTAGCAATCTTAGCATACAAGGTAGTTTTTCAAGAGAGAATAGAGCGTATGTGACACTTTGTTCTAAAATGTTTGTTGTGTCATAAAACACGCATCAACAGTACCAAAAGTTGATTCTGATCCTTTTAAAATTTTGGCTTTGTGCTTTCTCGTTTGGCCCTCAGGCTTTGGTCTGAATCTGGAGAAATATGGCAACAATGGCAGACATTTCAAAAACTACAGGTCAAATGGTTTCCTCTTAGACGATGTTCATGTAATTCCCAGGGTCAAACCATTTAGTACATGTCTGTGACATTCTCTCGAGAGTTCTGATGCCTAAGTGGCACCACATGCCTGCACAACCACCAAATAAATGCATTATGATGGCTTGGTAATGCCACAGTTAATTCATACAACCCAAAGGGTCAAAACAGTGTGGATGGCCTTGAATTGCATGCAAACATGCTTCAAATGGCTATAAATGAGTGATTCTAAATTTGTCGCATTAGTTTTGTGCCGTGTGAATTCTTGACACTTGTTGGCATCAATATAAAGGACCAAGAAAACTGGCCTTGAATAGCCCCAAAACCCTCTGTGACAGCCTAGAAATTACAATGTTTTTTTGTGTTCACATTTGGTAGCACTCAACCAATTCCAAGTTTACTTTACCAGTACACATTAGAACCACTTTCTCTTTAAGAGCACATTATACTAGATCCTTTGGATGAAATAACCTTAAGCACTGTAGGGACCTATCTTGCCATAATAATTACATGTTTCTCAGTCTTATACCCCACCCCCTCTGAATATATTTAAAGTAATATGTAAGTTGAATTATTTACCTATCCAGTTGAATATTTTCTGATGGAGAAATATTCAAATCATTTGCACTCTCAAATGCCAAAAGATAAGCAACCCCCACCTGCCAAGTACGATAATATAAATTAGAATAATTTAGGAGAAATATTGCTTCCTTCTTGGAAAAGTAATATGACTAATATATATTAAATATTTCCTAATATTCTTTCTTTTGTATATTCTTTATGGAGAGAGACAGATTTGACTCATAAGAACCTCAAAAAAAGGAACAGGATGAAAGAATCCTTAAATTGACAAAGGATGTCAAATTGGCGGGCCAACTGGTCTCTAACAAATTCAGTTCTTTGCTTATAAAGAAATCTTATTAGCTGATATTAGGCTTTTACATAGACCTTTACTTCCAACATAGAAGTTCATGGTTACCTACAGAAAAAACCTTATTCATAAATAAAAGGCTTACAAATAGAACATTACTTACAAAACAGAAGCTACAGATTACCTAAACTGATACATGTGATGATTATTACCTAATGTCATAAATTGTAATATTAGAGATCCTAATATGATATTATTGCAACTAATAGAAGCATTTACATCTAATTCATTCTATATAAAATGTATTCAATTCATATACAATACTCATGAGATTGGAGGCATAGGATTATAGTACTCCTTCAGTAATAAAACATATAAAAACATTAAAAATCATGAAAGAACATGTTATTTAGCTATAGAACTCCTTGAAATACATCGAAGATGATAAAACCACCAAATAAAAGGTTGTGAACCCACTGTGAGATTCATCTATCCACCCAATGATGCATCCAAAGCCCCTAATCTATGTTACTAGGTACACATAGGGTTTTCTAATCTTATAAATAAGTACTTTGTGCACAACATTTTCTTAATGATAGTTGATGCTACGCTTATGCTGCTGAAATTATTGTTCAAATTTATGTCAAATCTGCTTTGTATTTGTTTATAATCACTGTGTTTTAAACTTCATCAATTGAAGTGAAAGCAAGGAATGGTGTCAAGCTTTGTATTGGCATTATTGTTCATCTAGGTTGTAGCTTTGCATGCATCTTAGGTTATTTAATTTACGAAATCTTATATTATCTACATTATAGAGTAGTTTACTTCTCAAATTGCCATATAGACTGACTTGTTGGTTTCTGTTTTTAACTAGTAGAATATGTGACTGCCATGTTTAGATTAGCCATTGATTTATTTAATTTATAATTTTATAGTCATAAAAAACAACATATTGTCTAGGGGAAACGAGCTGATTTCAGCTTTGTTCTCATACCCAAGGACAAAAAGATAGGTCATGTTGAGTTTAGTTTATTTCACTTTGCATCAAAACTCCCAAAGATTTATTGTGCATACTGTGAGTACTTGTAGATTTTGTCTATAGTTTAGGGTATAAAGTTAGTTTAAGTTAGAAGGGAGCTTCCCCTTCCAATTTAAGTAAGGTTTACCTCATACTATTCCATTTTACGTTGTATCACAAGAAAACAAACTAAACAACAATTTTGCAAGAATATTCTTCAATACTAGCCTAAGATTTATTGACATTCTACCCTAGTAGTATGTCACCTGGATGCGAGTTGGTTGACATCCAACACTAAAAAAAGCATCTGAATTTCCCTAGTGTATAATTTCAGGGAGTATAAGGTTTTCTATACCCTCAAGTTTCAACCCTTTGTTCAACAAGCTCAACCCTGTTTTCTGAAATAACACACTTCACCAAGATGTCAACCCTCTTTTGATGCTGATAATAGTTATATGTCAAGTGAAGAATGTGTTTTTTATAGATGATTGAGCCTTGTGCAATATTCTTGAGATAGGTGCCAACGGATAGAAAGAATTGAACCAAAAACACATCACCCTAGGGGAGTTTAGGATGTTTTGGAAGTATTAGAAATTTAGAACATCTCTAGGATCTACAAGTTTTCCTTGCATGTTGATGGATGTCTTGCAAACCTGAGATCCACACATAGCCTTGGAAGGTAACCTTTATGGCCCATAAATTGGAGCTCAGGAACTATCATACTTCTTGTAAGGGATGAAAAGGAGCTTAGATAATGGAAGTGCATCTTGAATTGGAAAGTTGCACTCCAATGGGGCTTTCTGTGACTTGATTATTAACCAAAGCAAGTTGGGATAAAATGAGACATACCTAAGGTGTCGTGGCCAAGAATACATGATGATGTTGTATGTTTTTAACTTCCCTGCTGCATGAAAGTTGAACTTGTTCCAATGTCTGGTCTAGGGGTATATAACTGTGCCTACAAATGGTGGCAGTTTGGAATTTTGGAGAGCGGTTCTGGGCAAAGGAGCTGCAAGGATGGTGTTTAACAGCTATGTTTGTTCTGGCAATTCTTCCCTACTGCAACGTTGTCTTATATCATAGGTAGTTTTTACTTGCATATGTTTGGCCCATTGGCACTATATGCCCTACATGGGTTGTTAATGCAGATTAGCCTTTTATGTATGTTCTCTGTCTTAAGTAGTTGGGAAGGGACCATGTTTATAGAACCCCAATAACTATAACTATAACTTCCTTGCTGCAGATTACATTTATCATCTTCACCACGACTAGGCTATTGTCCCAGTTGACTCTTTGAATTATTCACAAGAGCCCTACCCTAGAGGTTGTTATAATAAGGTATTTTTATATTCCTTTTTATTGTAGACAAGGTCTATCAGCTTAGGCTTCTCCTTAGAGCCATGAGTTGGGAGAGAACACTTGAGTGGATTCTAAACTGTAATTGTGAGAACAATCACTTAAATGACCCCCAATCTGAGATAAAATGTTAAAAGTCTATGCCAAGATTTTGGCTATCAATACTTTGTAGCTGAAAATCTTGGTACATGAACTCAACTACCATATCAAGCAGCATTTCAAGAAATTGAATCTTGGTTAACCACCATTAAAAACCACATGCACAAATTCCACCTACGTTTTGCCATTCCCTCTTTTGATTTTTCCACTTTGTTAACTATGCCATATACTTTAGTTTTCTAGGAGTCTGAGGATGATTAACGAAAAGATGGCCTGAAAGTGTAGACCAAGTTTTAACCCAATCTATGCAATTCCCCAAAGAACAGAGAAAAAATCGCCACAATTTGTTTTTTTTCAAATACGATTTTTGAAACCCATGAAGGGAAAAAATCACCAGAAATCGCATGATAAAAACACCCAGATGCAGACACATTGCCGTGTGTAATGTCCCCTTTTAGTGATCTTGTTTGCAGAGTGTTAGCCTATTTCTTGGACCCTTGTGGGCTAACTGGATTGGTTAGAGGGTCAGTGGTATCTTCTGGAGAGTTTGGTCGTTCTCATTTTTCGTGTTCCGGGATTGGCTCATTGCAGGCCTTGGCAGTACAGGAGTTGTCTGCTTCTGACGACACTGAATTCTGCTGAGTTTTGGGGAAGTTAGGCTTACTTAAGTGATTTAAGTTATTATTTAACTTAAAGTATTTTTATAAAGTCAAATTGACTTTATTATTTTTATATCACTTAAATAAGTCTAAAGTGAGTGATTTTAAATTATATCATTTAATCACTTAAGGAGGGGGCCAAAAATTAAAGTCAAAACTATGGAAAGGGACTTGAGGTTATTTCAAAATATTTAAATGACCTAAAATACAGCCTCTTCTTGAAAATGCATACCTTTTTCTATATAAGGGTTTTAGGCAATGAGAAACTCATCTATTGAATATTTCAACTTTGCCTTGGAGGTTTTTCCCTTGCTTTCATCCTGTGATCAGGTTTGCAGCAATCCACCATTGGAGAACGAAATCTCTTCAGTGTGAGCACTTGTGAGGCTGTGAGAGATCAGCTGAATTGGTGCAATTTGAGAGAGCTTCATTCAGAAGTTCTATAGTGTCTTATCAGAATTTTGTGGGGTTTCTACATCAGCAACAGAGGGTTTGAGTGGATGATGTTCTTCCTTTCTTCATGGCAGGCATCATACTTCAATGGCTGTACCATCTGAGATGTTTTGGGCTTCTTTTTGCTTGAAAGGTGTGGCTGTTTGAGCTAGGGCGTACCAACTACATGGAGAAACGCCTTCCTTCTTGAGGGTTTCTCTTCACCATCATCAGCACTTGGCATCTACCTTTCATTTGCTCCAGTTTCTCAGTTGGATTTCATGCTTGTATCATTCTACACTTGATTATATCAGATTTTCATGTATAGACTGGCAAACTGGCTTCGTTTTTTAATTAAAAAACCTGGAGGCTTTCGGGTATGTTTATATGTTCTAAATCCATTGTTGAGCTTATTAAATACCTTCTACAATTTCAGTTTGATTAAATTTGCTCAAGTTTTCATTTTGTGAGCTTTTATATGATGCACACCTTCTCTTCTGTCTATAAATTTTCTCTAAAAAACTCAAAAACACAAATAGACTTAACAAAAAGACAGGGGTTTGAGCAATGAGCTAGCAAGGCTCATCACAGTGGTATCAGAGCGGTTTCCTGCCATCCTGTTGGGCATTGATCATGGCTACTTCAATTACTCAGAGGCAGTGGGACAAGAATATGGAGAAGCTGAAACAAAGTTTGAAAAAGTTGGATGAAAATCAGAAAGGGATAAATGAATTGATTTCAGATCCTGCAACCTTAGATAAAACAGCAAGGTTTATGGCATCCATCTTCAGGTCTACATCACAAAATAAAAATGAGATACATGAGGTCTCTACAGGTGAAGTATCCAGAAATCTTCACAATGAATTCTCAGCAGTTAGTGACCAGCATACAGCTGATCTTATGGAGGACAAAAATCAGACTTACATAGAAGTAGATGTTGGGCACAGGACACTTCAGGATGAGCAAGTGTTGTTTGAAGACAAACCAGTTGTATTAGAGCAGCCAAATGAAGATAAGGTTTCTTGTGATGCTTCATTAGGTGAGTCTAGCATTACTTCATCCTATCATGGTAAAGAATCAGATTGTGGTTCGATGAATGTTATTCATTCATGTGAGAGTCTATTGGAGGCCCAAGATATTAAGGTGGATGTGAAAGTTGATCCTTTACTTAGTGGAGCAGCCACTAGTGTTTTGTCTACACGTGATGAAGGAGACATTTTACAATGGCATGATGTCATTACGGATTTGTTTGAGGACAGCAGCTTAATGCCTCATCATTCTCATGAAATAGGAGCTTGTGATCATGAGCAAGCCAATGAGATAATATCATCCTTTGATGGAAGCCCTACATCCATTGGTGGACATGAAGATATCAAGCATAAGAAGACTGATTTTGTGTACTTTGGCATTGAAGAGATTAGAAGGTCTGAAATGCTGAATGAAGAGTGGTTGAGGAAGGCCAAGGAGGCTAGGTTAGTTGCTGCAAATACAAAACAACGTCTTCAAGAGGTGAAGGAAAAAGTCAATCACCTAAACATAGCAAGACATAAAAGGATAGATGACCTTAGAAGGCTTTTAACTCAAAGAGAGGATGGATATGAATATGTACCTTGTTCTAATAATGATTCACCATGTGAGGTTGAAATTGTTCAAAGTTTGGAGACTCATTCATCTAGGAGTTGCATATGGGATGACGATGGCGATCCAGTTTCTCTTCCTAGAGTAGATGGTATTCAGTATGATGATCCTCTCTTCGAGTTAGATATCGCTCGCACTCTCGACATGAGCATTGATCGTTGCGTTTGGGATCCTTCCAGTGTATTGGGATTTCAAATTAAGCTGGTAGAGGAGTTTTCGGAGGAGTACATGATGAGGGGTGCAGATAGTTCTACATTTGACCCTCACGATCTGGCAGCTATCTACTTGTTGCTTGGTGATTTAATCTTCTTAGACTCTTCATTGATCGATGGTTGTCCTACTTGGAGTTGGCATGATTTGCAGAGTTGGGATTTAGGAGCTTCATTGCTAGATGGTTGGTTTCATGGGTTGACAAGTTATGGTGACATCATGGGTTCCAGCTACAGACAGAGATGTTGTGTTGCGGATGCTTCTCGATATTCTTACTTTATTATGATGGATGGATGTGAGTACCGTTTATATTGGGATCCAGGTGGCGACAGGATTGGTACTGTGCTTTGGATGAGTCCCATGCATTGGCTTCACCACTTTTGGCATGGTGAAGTTGAGATCAGTGTTGAGCAGCGGAAGACAGTTGATGATAGTAGGGACATTTCACAACACTATCCTTGGGATCCTGGTGGAGTGGTTGATCCTTTGTTGTTGAGATTGCTTGCGGTCAAGCAATTTCAGGGAGGGCGGATTGTAATGTCCCCCTTTTCAGCGTGATCTTGTTTGCAGAGTGTTAGCCTATTTCTTGGACCCTTGTGGGCTAACTGGATTGGTTAGAGGGTCAGTGGTATCTTCTGGAGAGTTTGGTCGTTCTCATTTTTCGTGTTCCGGGATTGGCTCATTGCAGGCCTTGGCAGTACAGGAGTTGTCTGCTTCTGACGGCACTGAATTCTGCTGAGTTTTGGGGAAGTTAGGCTTACTTAAGTGATTTAAGTTATTATTTAACTTAAAGTATTTTTATAAAGTCAAATTGACTTTATTATTTTTATATCACTTAAATAAGTCTAAAGTGAGTGATTTTAAATTATATCATTTAATCACTTAAGGAGGGGGCCAAAAATTAAAGTCAAAACTATGGAAAGGGACTTGAGGTTATTTCAAAATATTTAAATGACCTAAAATACAGCCTCTTCTTGAAAATGCATACCTTTTTCTATATAAGGGTTTTAGGCAATGAGAAACTCATCTATTTGAATATTTCAACTTTGCCTTGGAGGTTTTCCCTTTGCTTTCATCCTGTGATCAGGTTTGCAGCAATCCACCATTGGAGAACAAAATCTCTTCAGTGTGAGCACTTGTGAGGCTGTGAGAGATCAGCTGAATTTGTGCAATTTGAGAGAGCTTCATTCAGAAGTTCTGCAGTGTTTTAACAAGAGTTTTGTAAGTGTTCTTCATCAGAAACAGAGGGTTTGAGTGGATGGTGTTCTTCCTTCTTCATGGCAGGCATCATAGCTACTTGGCCGTACCTTCAAAGATGATTTCTGGTCTTTTTTGCTTGAGGGGCGTTGGATTTTGAGCTAGGGCGCACTTGTTGGTTGAAGAAACGCCTATCTTCTTGAGGGTTTCTCTTCACTATCTTCAACACTTGGCATTCCCTCTTCCTTTGCTCCAGTTTCACAGCTGGATTCAGACCTTGTATCATTCTATTCTAAATATTGTCAGATTTTCATGTATAGACTGGCAAATTGGCTTCTTTTCTTATTTAAAAAATCTGGAGGCTTACGGGTATGTTTATATGTTTTAAATCCATTGTTGAGGCTATTAAACACCTTCTGCAATTTCAGTTTGATTAGATTTGCTCAAGTTTTCATTCTGTGAGCTTTTATATGATGCGCACCTTCTCTTCTGTCTACAAAATTTCTCTAAAAAACTAAAAAACACAAATAGACTTAAGAAAAAGACAGGGGTTTGAGTAGTGAGCTAGCAAGGCTCATCACATCGTAGGCAGAAAGGAGACAAAAATCCAGATGCGCGCAATTTTTACCCTCAGACGCTGCATTTTTTCCAGGAAATTGTCCAAAAACAGGCACCATTTGAACAGAAAACCCTCACTCGATTTGCTAGAAGTAGGTCGCAATTTTTGCACACAAAAATATGGCACGATTTTCAGAAAGAACACCCACAAAATCGCCCAAACTAGAAGTTGCAAAAAACAGAAAAAATGCCCATGATTTTTTTTATTAAAAAAGTCGATCAAAAAACTTCTAAAAAAATTTCAAATTTTCTTAGGTAAAAAGCCATGAATTTTATTGCACAAAAAATTCGCCAAAATATAACCTCTACTCTCATACCATGAAATGGTAATTGATTATCGTATTAAAAAAAGGAGAGGAATACTCCTTAGGATGTTTCTAAAAAGAAACAATCGACAACTAAGGAAATAAAAGAAGTTGCTAAAACAAACTGAAAGCAACCTAAGTTAACTGAAAGTAAACTAAACTTAACTAAGATGACCATTATAAGCTAAATATAGCAATATTATTTTAATATAGTCGCCATCATACGTTGGTAAAACACTCCAAAATCTCCATTTTTTGGCTTTGTCAGCATTGTTTTTTGCCTCTTCAAAATTCATCAAAACAATGTACACCACGAAGCTTTGTATGGTTTTGAAAGTCTTAAATTGGGCTTGGTGGCAAGGGCTCCACTTGGACCCCACAAGGGGTGCTGCCCCTAGACCTCTGCAAGGGGTGCTACCCCCAAACCCCCACAAGGGGCGTTGCCCCTTGACCCAACTGGGGGCATTGTCCCAAGACCCCCATCACACTCATTTGATTTGCTAAGTACGCTCCATGTCCAAGTTTGCAAAGTACATTTCTAAGTTTGTTTATAGGTCCTTGTCTACAATATCGCCATCAGTTTGGAAAGTCTTCCCTGATGTTACTTGATGCTTACTTGTTTGGAAGACAACTTTTTCTTTTGGGGGCGATGATGTAGTCAATGTACAATGTCTATTATCATGTTCCAATAAAATTGGTTATCCAACTACGTATTAATTGGTTGTCAAATTCGGGTAGTTATAAGCATCGATTGCTTGACGGTTGTTTCTTCTTGGCAACTGTTGAGTCCTTTAAATAGAATGTGTATCGTCAAGGAAAGTGGTGTGATCTAGTTGGATCGACTTTGATCCTTGGCTGACCATCTTTGGTCTTCTTTTGTAATAATTTCATTTTCAAATAAAGATATATTTTACTCTTGCATTTAGTATGCATTGCCATCTCTATTATTAATTCATGTATTTATTTATTAGATAGAGCAATAAATAGTTGTCAAATTTTTTACTTCTTATAGGCATCAAAAAACTCTTTTTAAGCCCTGCAATCTGGTGCAATTTATTTGATCTAAAATTGGTCATATTGAATGTAATTTGTATTACTAACTTTCCTTTACTCATTCTTGTAAAACACACTAACATAAAGTGTCATCTTCTTTTGTGTTGGAGGGTCAGTTGATTTAGTACATTTTGGGGCATATTATTCATGTAACTTCTTTATTTCAGTTTTTGTTTATTGTGTGTTCTTGCAATGGGTGAAATCAATATTGATCTTCTAACTTCCAATAATTACTTATCCTACAAAAATTAGGAGTGAAATTATCTAAGGGGGAAAAGGTTGCACTAAGTATGTAGATGAAACAATTTATAAAACTACTAATGCTAAACAAAAGGAGTGGGAAAGAAATCATAAGAAAGTTCTTGGTTCCATATGCCCATTAGTGTTTTTTGATCTCCAAATTCATTTTGACAAATGTTCAACACCTAAGCAGGCATGGGACATTCTTGCTAAATTGTATGGTAAATTGATAAAGTTAGAAGCTATCAAATAGATAAAGACCTAATGAATCTTGATCCCAGCAGTTTTGATTGCATCTAGGACTACATCTTGAAGATAAAACAACTAAGATCGCAACTAATGGACTACAAGATCGATAAAGAAAATTTATAATTGATTATGAATGTGCTACATAAGCTTGGTTCGGAATATTCAGTTTTTGTTTCTAACTTTCATACTCATTGGTTTTCTATGGAAGTTGCATATATCATAACTACTTTTGATGCATTTTTTAATGTCTAATTTGTGAACAAGAAAAAATGATTCAAATGGGTATCATGAAATCTTCTAAGCCACATGCATTTGTGGCTAGTCAACCTAAGAGACAGAAAGAATCAGAAAATCCTAAATAGAAACAAAAAAGGAAAAAGAAAAAGAAAAATCCACAAAAAAAGATAGCACATTTTGAATCCTCTTTTCCTCCAAAAGAGATTCATCTAGGAAGAAGAAGCCCACATGTGCATATTGCAAAAGACTTGGACATGATGAACAGAAGTATTATGCAAAACAAATTGAAGAACAATATCAAATTACCTTCAACCTCATCCAAAAATTCATCATCTTCTTCCTCTTCTAAATCAAAGAATCATAACAGTAAGGCACTTCTTGTTGCTGCAAAAATCTATTTCAGGATATGTGTCCTTGATTCTAGAGCTTCTCATTATATGGCTCCATCACAAGATATGTTTTCTTCATTTGAGAATTGTTATGTGCCTTGTATTTTGATGGGTAGTAACACTTCTATAAGTGTATGTGGGTGAGGGTCTATTGACACGGGCAAAGGATTATTCAATGATCCTCTTTGCATACCTTCATTGTCAACTAATCTCCTATCCATGTATCAAACTACACATGGTGGGACAAGTAAAAGTGCTGAATTTACACCTGATTTTATGGTTTTTTGGGATTTGTATATAAATGACATTGTTGTAGTTGGGAAGGCAGGTGTCAATCTAGGCTATACTCTTTCTCACATTTTGCTCCTGATGAATTTTTGGCTAAAGTTCGTACTCAACCATCTAGTATAGACAATTTCCAGGATGAGCAATATAGTAATTTGAACCTTCAAGTCCTTTCCAAAAGAGGAACCTGGAGGGAGGTTTGCTTACGAAAATAGCAAGGTGCTCGCATGCCCGCAAGCAGGTTCAGGAGGGTTCAGAGGTTTGTGTGGGATAGCAGGGAGAAATAGCAAAAGGGCAAGACATGGTCGAACTGGCAGCAATAGTCAAATAACAGCAACAAGTGTGTGGTTAAGCTAGCAGCAATCGCCTATTGGCCTGGTTTCAAGGAAAAATCAACAATATATAATCAACCCGTAAAGACAAAGATTCACCTTGTCTTCTTCACAACAGGTTAGGTGTGGGGCCATGTCTCTTTCCTTTGTTTGTTGGTTCTTTTGCTTTTTAGTTTCCTGTCTCTCTTTTGCAACATCAAAGCCGGAAGTGTGAAAACTATAGAGTTTAATGTGCGGTAAATCATGGTTAAGCAATAGGTAAACTCTCAGGTTATCACACTCAGGGAAAGTCAAGGGCCTACAGGGGTTTTAACTCCTTTATCAATAGAAAATGCACAATCTTTGAATCTAGGGCTTGTAGGGTTTGCATCGGCTGGCTATGAGTCAATAAACAGTCCCCAAAAGCAGATAGTTGCTTCTTGGTTAAAGAGGCTTTACCAAGAAGGTATACATATCCCCTGGGATCACTCAATCCAAGCTACAAAAGGGCCTGCAATCTCATTCTTAAGCTCTCAAGCAGGTGATTTAGTCAGGCCTTGGAATTTTTTCTGCCCAAAGGTCCCTCAAGTTTTTTCAATTAGCACAAAGGAGAAGTTGGTTTTTGTGAATGCAAAGCAATATAAAGGGATTTTAAGGTGTAGGCAAAACAAAAAGCTAAAACTATCACAGAAGAAAAAACTCATTATGATTTTACCAAAAGGTAGAAACAATGCAAGTGTCACTATTAACATGGCCCATTTAATAGATGACCAAACAACACAAGGGGAAGTTAAAGGTAAAAAGAAAGAGATTTTGTCATCTCAAGAGGCTCCAAGGCCAATCCAAAGCAAAACAAAAAGTTTTACAATAGACAAAGAGGATGGGGTGGAAAAGTTCCAAGACAATTTGGACTCTTATAGTCCCACAACCACTCCTCTATTGTGGTCATCGGAGCTCTATGTAAATGAGCTCATGAACATGAAAAACGAGGATTGAATTCTTAGAAATGAAAGGGAAGCATGATGATTCTAGGCTAACAGAAATACTATAAGCTAACTGGAACCATGCAAGGGAAAACAAGTTGCTCAAAGAGCAAGTAATAAGCTTGCAAAGTAGGATGGAAAGAGGTCAAGAAGAGCTGGTCGCTTTAAAGCAAGGTTTAGAAGAAGCAAAAACAATAGAGAAAAGGAACTCAGAGGCAACATTAGTAAATGACACAGCACAACTAGAAGCAATCCAATTGGCAATTTCAAACATGGTAACAAGCGAAAGTAAGCTAAAGGATCAAATAGAAGAGGCAAAATCTTGGGCACAAGTCATAAGTGAATCATCAACCACACAAAATGAAATCATTGGGAAACACATAAAAATGCAATTAAGAGAAGAAAAAGTCAAGCAAGACAAAGCTAGAAACATCATCATCAAAGGTTTGAAGGACTTTGGGGAAAAGGAGAGGACTGATATCTTAGCAAGGGACTTTCTCAAGGAACAGCTAAAGTGGGTAGGCAATATTCAGCAAGCAAACAGGATTGGAAAGAAAATAGAGGCAGGGAGGGATAGGCATGTAAGGGTTTTCTTAAGTAGCATGGAAGACAAGAATGCAATCCTAAAGAATAGGGGATTTCTTAGAGGTACTCAAATCTACTTGAATGAAGACCTAACGTTCAATCAGCAAGAAGAGTGAATGAAGGAGTGGGTGAAAGTGAAATCAGCAAGGGATGCTGGAAAATGGGCATGGTTGAAAATGGGAAAGCTCAAATCAGCGAGCAATTACCACACAATAAATAGGGATTTGGGGCCCCACGAGAGTATTTACACATAGTAAGTTGGAATTGTAGGGGTTAGCCGTGGAGAAGAGGACCGAGGTTGGGGCCTATAGCAGAAGGGAAAGACATTATCATTCTTACAGAAACACATGAGCATGATGGTTGCAAAGTTCCAGATTTTGAAGGGTACTGTTGATGTGTTTTTCGTGACCGCACCAACGCAGAATAAAGTCGCCAACGGCTACCCTATTCTCTCTTGATCAAAGTATCCAGCACGCTAAGATTGCGAGAGAGTTCATGTGTTCAACTCCAAGGTTCCTTCAATGCGAATAGTCTCTGTTGGCTCAATGTGATTTGCTAGTATTTCAAGGGGACTTACGGAATTGTTCAACAACAGAGGAAGGGGTTTCGACAGATTTATCAATGAAGCACGGGTTTCCTATTCTAACTAGAAAGTACTGAATTTAAAGGGGTTGCAGGGTTTAGAGAGTCTAAATCTACTCTAAGTGTGGGATATGAAGCTCATCTTCAACAAACTTCAACCAGGCCCCACTTTGCCTCACTTCAGACAGCCTCCATAGAACCGGTGCAATCTTCAGAGGAGTAGCTCAAGGTGTTCAGATCACAACCTAGCATGAAAATACCATCACGATGACACATATAGACATACAAAACATGATTGAAGTTAAGTACACGATATTCCAGTTGACCACACAAGGCGCATTCACCATCAGCAAACACACTAGTGGTATGGATAGACGAAGTTGCTTAGATCAAACACCACATTCCACGGCTAACATCTACTTGCATGAAATGAAAATACGCTACTCTACGCTACCTGAAGTAGAAGGGATGAAGAAACCTTGCTAGCTATCCATAACAAATACGAATTTCACCATCAATGAAAATATCTTTTATTATGAAAGTTTTACACAACAATCTCTTGCAAAAGTTTTCAAAGGAAAACTTTCCTTCTTCTTCAACTACACTATCAATCTATACTATGCTACTTCTAAGTTGTCCCTCTACTCTATGTTTATTATCTAACTAATGCCTATTCTAACTGATTACAAATGAGGGGGGATGCCCCTTTATATAGTTGGCCAAGTCCAACAGACGGCTCAGATTATAATCAGCTGGATGGCCCAGATTGTGCCACCTCAGCCCTAAACAAGATTCACCCTAAAAACCGCCACCAAGAGGAGTGGGGCAATAAATAAGCAATTAATGGCCACCATCTTCTAGAAAATTCTAGTTTTGAAATGCGTTCACATTGTTCTTCTTGCAGACTCGATAAGTTTGGTGAACCTTGCTTCAATTTCTTGGACTAGTACAACAGGCACGTTCTCAATCTAAAACTTCAAGGCTGTAAATTTTTAACTTGTTTGACAATGCCCGAGCCTTCATCTTTTCCAATCCTGGACTTGATCATTTCTTCCTTGCCACCCGCTTGACTACGTTGGGTGCAAATTGGGTCTTCGACGAGAAACTCCAACACTTAGCCATTTCTTGCAACTTTTCTTCCTTCATGATTTTATCATCTTGGATTATTTGCTTCATTTCTTCAAGTCATCACCGCTTGGCCTCGACATTCACCCTGCAAAAACAAACAAAAAGAAGAGTATCAAGACACTTCATCATATAAACTCACCTTACTTACCTAATTTTCATGCTTTGACTCCCAAGGGTTCATCATTTTCCTCCAGCACAACTTTTTCCTTCAAATTCCTCAAGGGCGTACTTAAGAGATGCACTTTTAAAATCATCTTTTGAAAGTGTTAGCTTCAACTGCATCTTCTTCACTTTTCAACTGAGGCGCTCACTCTGACATTTCATCCAACTCTGGCTCGAGAAAATTGTTTTCATCAGAAACTTGATCGAATTCATCTAGGCAACCAACTTCAAATTCATCTTCTGGTAATTTTTAATCTTGAAAACACATTTTATTCACTTTGCCTTAGAAAACTTTAAATTTTCCTTAGGAAAATTCATTATTTCAGGTGCCAATTAAAATCTTCATCCTAAAGGCCCCGGCGAAGTGTGGAAAACTTTGAAATCCATCTCTCATCGCGAACGTCCAGTACCCAGAAGAAAATTTCTCTCAGAAAGTATCAAATTCATGGGTATACAACGAACGGGTTCATTTAATTTTTCTTGAATATTGAACCTTAGAAAAAATAATTCTCAACAAATTTATTCCATTTCTTCATCCTTATGAATATTTTCTTGCTTTGACTTAAATTTTTTTTTTATCAACCCTGTGAAGCTGGCATCATCCGACTTCCCCACTGGCAATTTCATTCATATCTCAGGAAATTTCATCACTTCAAGTCTAGGCACAACTTTCCTCTAGAGAGATGGAATTTTGCTAACAATTAGAAAAATATTTAAACCCCATCAATATTAGGCATCAAGGAAGAATTTGCCTTAGAAAATTTCATTTAACTTCAATCACTCTGCCAGTGGTGAGAAATTTTTTTTTAATCAAATTGCTTGGATAATTTTCTTCATTGCCTTGGGTGCATTTTACATCTCATGAGGGATATATTTCCTTTTAAATTCCAACGCCTAGCATATTTATCAACTTCACCTTTCCTTGGCATATTTCACACTTGAAGAGGGTATTTATTTCCACGCCTAGCAACATTTACCTTCATTCATGGGCGCATTCAAAGGGGGGAGAGGGAAGTCAACATTCTTTTGTCTTCTTCCTAGCTTGCATGGGCGCATATCACATGCTCAAGAGGATGGGCGCATTTAGCACTTGCAAAAGGATTAAATTGTCTTTTCTTGGTTGAAGTGAGGGCACATTTAGCATGGTGGAGAGGATTTTGATTTTCAACGCCCTTGACTCTTCCTTGAATGTAAACATTTTGTCTTCACATGCCCCCATTTGGGCGCATTTGAGCATAGGAGGATAAAGTTTCTAACGCCACCCTTGACTTGTTGACTTCCTTCTAGCTTCTTAACATGGGCGCATTCCACACTTGCTAGAGGATGGGCGCATTTTGCCTATAGTGGAGGATGAAACCTTTGACTCTTTGACTTGAGAGGTGGGCACATTTTGGCATAGGAGGAGAATAAGCATTATGCCTTAGAATTTTTTAAACATCCTCATTCTTCATCCCTTGAGGGCGCATATGGAAGGTAGTGAAGTATAAGACTTTTACTTAGAAATTTTCTAGCATCTTTGTTCTCCTTTGGGCGCATATGGGGGTGTGAGCAAGATATTCATCACTAAGAAATTTTCTCAATCACCTATTTGAAGAGGGCGCCAATGGACGTGGCAGGAGGACAAAGCTTTCACACTTAGAAAATTTTTATGTGCTTCCAGCTGAAGATGGGCGCATTTCCTATGTGTAGAGGATGAAACTCAAACTTAGAAATATTTTTATCTCATGCCTGTGAGGAGGGCGCATTTTGGGGTAGCTGCAGGATGAAACTCATGCCCTAGGATTTTTCTTTCCTGGCTTGAAGATGGGCGCAATTTCAATGTGGAGGAGGATTTTGTTCAAACTTAAACTTTTTCAACCCTCTGCCAGTCATCTTGGGCGCATTGAGGAGGTCAAGGTGGACAAGCTTCAGACTTAGCCATTTTTCTAGCTGCCTGCTCGTGCTTTAATACTTACTATAAATAGTAAGTCTTTTGATTTCCACATCTTTGAAGCTCGGATTGATTCGAAACTTTAAGCACTAGATCTTCATGACCTTGTCAGCCTATTCACACTACCATCCCGAGATGACTTGCTATTTTTAGCCTATTTCTGAAGGTGACTTACTATTTATAGTAACTGCCCATTTTTGAGACCTTCACAACTCCATTGACTTGAAATTCGAATGGCGTGCTCCTCATCGGATGACCTGCCCGTTCACACTGGCGCCTGACGCTGATTTACTATTTTTAGCGAGTTTCTGGAATGCCTTACTATAAATAGTAAGTGCTCTGATTGCCTTCAAATTTTAGCGGTGGATAGCTTGAAAGATGCTGAACGCAGTGGGATACACCGGTTGTCGAAATTTTTACTTTTTAGCCCTCATTTTGGGTCCCGAAGTTGGAAACCCTAATTTGTCTTGCATGCATATCAAATGACCTCCGTTTGACCTCGTTCTTGTTGCACTTCCCCCTGTTTGTGGTTCTGATGCACTGGGAGAGAGCTGCCGGAATGCACTTGCTAAAAATAGTAAGTCCTTAAATACCAATCATCTTGCGTCGCATGTCACATCATCGCGAAGCTCTTGAAAAACCCACAAGGAAACACCAGACATGCAAAGAAAACCCTGACATGCAAACCCTAAAAATAGCCTCTGAAGGCTGAACTCTGAAAGTCACTATCTCATTTTGCATGTTATATCGTTGCGAAGGTCTCAAAAAACCTAGAAGGAATCCTCAGACATGCATTGAAGAACCTCGCATATAAACCCTAAAATTTGCTCTAGAAGTTGAACTGCTAAAAATAGTAAGTTGTCTGTTTCAGCTCAAAATTTGCAAACGAGCAACTTGATGTGTTCTGAATGCAATGTGACTGTTGAAATTTCAAAAATGTTGAGGGAACGCCCGAAATTGCACACTTACTAAAAATAGTAAGTTGTCGGAATCTAATGAAATTTAACTGAGAGCCTGCTAGAAGCATACTGACAACAATGTTAGTCTCAAATTTCAATTTACTCACCTTGTTTGACTTCAAATTGACCAGAAAAGTACAAACCCTAATTTTTATACTTGGCCGAATTTCACGTTTAGGCTCACAGATGGGCACATCCTCGGAAAGACAGACAACAGAGAGAGAGAGAGAGAGAGAGAGAGAGAGAGAGAGAGAGAGAAAACAAAGCCAAAAGACCAGAATGGAGTAAAAATTAGGGGGTCCCCATTTGCAATGGGGCGATGTGTGAAAAAGGTCACAACAGGTACGTTAAAATCTCAGTGTGGAATGAAGGGACTGAAATGGGTAAGGGGCATGGGGGGATTATAGTCCTAATAAAAGAAACTTGGGGAGAGATAATAAAAGTTGAAAAAGTGGACCCAAACAAGCAGTTTATATGGCTAAAAATAATAGAAAACGGGGCAATATTTTGGCTGGCTGCATGCTATTTTTCCCCTAAAAACTCAAAGGTCTACAAGAAGAGAAAGATGGATAATGAAGATTCGTTTGCGGCTTTAAAAAAGGACATTTTTGTTTTCAGCTCTTCGGGGGGAATGGTGCTAATGGGGGACTTTAATGCAAGGACGGCCAACAATCAATCCATTCAGTTGGGCAGCAATGGGGGGGAGGACAACAACCCTCTTTGGCTAGAGGAAGCGGAGGTTCAGCCTTGGGAAAGGACCTCGCAAGATGGTAGTGGGGGTGTGTCACAATTTGGAGTGGAGCTACTTGGTTTATGTAGCTTATATGGCATGGTAATTTGTAATGGTATGAAAACATGGCCAAGTTCAAGCGGTATCACTTGCACAACCTACAATTGGCAAAGTGTGGTGGATTATGTGTTATGTTCTCAAAATTCTATCTCTAGGTTGTTGGGGTTCAATATTGGGTGTTGTCCTATTGGTTTAAATTCTGACCATATGCCTCTTGTTAAGTTTAGCATTCATGATGGCAACCAACAAGGGAAAACTCATCACTCTCATAGGAAGGCTCTACAAGGTAAAATCCTTGTGAATCATGAAAATAAAGAAATCTTTTTTGTTGTGGTAGATCATCACCTTCAAGAAAGAAAAAACATGCCATGCAATGAAAGCAATGAAAAAAATGACTACATTAGCAACAATATGTTGGTCCCTCTAATTCACAAAGCTCTTGAAGGCTGTAAGAGATCTCGAACCAAGAAGGGGATTTCAAATACTTTTCCTGCTAACCCATGGTATGATGAAGATTGCAAATCAATGAAAAGATTAGTCAAAAAGAATATGTCAAAAAATAAAGCAAAGTAAACTACGAGAAGTTGGTAAAATCTAAAAAAGAAAACTATGTGAATTTAAGGAGTTAATTTCTCTAGGTAAACACAATCCAAAAAGCTTCTGGAGAGAATTGTAGCAAAAGAAGAGTCAAGTAGAAAGTAATATCACTAGGGAGAAGTGGTTAGAGTATGCGAAACTCCTGTATGAACGGCCAGTGGAGAAAAGCAAGCCCCCTTTAATTTGTGCCTCAAGTAAGCTCTTCTCGGAGGAAGATATCAAGAAAGGTATAAAAAATCTGGCATGCAGTAAAGCTCAAGACATTGATGGGCTGCATGTTGAATTTTTAAAATAGGGTAGTAAGCTCCTCGTGCCTCACATCAAATACCTTTTTAACAACATCACTCAAAATGGCTTTCTAGCTGAATGGACTACTTGTGTGGTCATCCCCTTGCATAAAAGTGGGGATATCAATAATCCTCCTTGTTATGCCTTGCATGACCACCCCGTTTTAAACTTGTTTAAAACGGGTCCCCCTCGTTCTGTTTTGTTTCTTTTGGTTCTTTAGTTGGGTCTTAGGAGTTCTTTTGTTTTCCTCCTAAGTCTGTCTTTTGTTTTGTCGGAGCCGGGTCCAAGGCTAAATCTGGACGTGGAACTCTTTTAGGGTTTCTAGTTTGGATCTTGTCCCGACTCCGACTCCGACTCCGCCCTCTTTTGTTGTTTCTTTGTTCCATTGGTTGTTTTCGACTGACATTTGAGTCCCTCTTTTTTATTTTCTTTTCTTTTTGTTTTATGTTCTGTGCCTTAGGAGTTTCCTTTCTTCCTTTGGCCTTTTTGTTTTCTGCCTTTGGCGTTTTTCGTTTTGTTCTGGGGGATGCGGGACGTGGAACGAAACTGAACTTTGGAACTTTTCTGAAGTTCCAGGTTTCGGTTCCGTTCCGGTCTCGGTTCTGCCAGGCTTGTTTGTTTGTTTTGCCTTTGTTCTTTGTTGTTTGGTCGTGGGGTGTTTTCTCCCCTTCTTTTTTTTCCTTTTTCGTCCCTTTTCGTCGTTTCTTTGTATGGTGTGGGAGGCGGGGTCGAGACAGAATCCGAACTTGAAACTTGGAAAAGTTCAGTGTCGGATTTTGGTTCCGTTCCCGCCCTCGTTGTGGTTCGCCCGGGATTGGTTTTTGCTCTGATCCCACTTGTGTTTGTTCCCAGGTTTCTTTGCCTTTTTGCAGACGCGGAGCCGGAGTGTGGGCTAAACTTGGGGATGATGGTTATTTCCATGTTCGGTTCCCGTTCCGACTCCAGTCTCGGTTCCGGTTTCAACTTGGCTTTGCCCCCGCCAGTATTAAAGGTAAGTTATTTCTGGTTCAGATTTGGTCCCGCCTCCGCCAGAGTTGAGTTTCTTTTTGCTGAGTCTAATTAAAACAAAGATATACGACAGGTGGAATGAATGATGATATTTTCTATGCTTTTAGAGGACTGATGAAGGCATTGTTTTGTAGGGTTAAAGCATGTCAAGGGCGTCTGCTACTAGAAATCAATTTACAGAAAGATCTAGGCCGTGAGGAAAGCATAAAGGAAGAAGCCGGGAGTCTTAATGATAGATGGGATGTCTGCTCGCGAAAGTAGATCAAGTAGATCAACATTAATGACAATGCTTCAGAGCATTCAAAGCAGCTCTGTGGGAGCGGTTTTCGAGGTCGAAGATAGACGCGTGGAGTCTCAATGGCGGACACAAGGGCTGCGAGTTAATAGTGGTGGTTGTAAAAGATCTGGACACCATGCCCGAGAGCAATCTTTCGCCGACTTGAGCAGGTATATGCATTTAATGCATCATTTACTTTGTCCCAAAAATTCTTCTAGAGCCGACGTGTTCTGGAACTAACTTATTTTGTAAACCCTAAAACAACGGATGACGCATTTTGGCGCGTTTTGTATATATTGCATTTTTTGCCTCTTTGTAGAGATAGAAGAAATATAGGGATGGACAGATAGATACTCAGACACACAGAGAAATATAGATTTTCTAAGTTAGGGTTAGAAGTTAGAAAAACTCGAAAGTAGAAATAGAATAGAAGTTAGGTTCAGCAAGGAGAAGGGATGTATCTTCCAGATTTTCTTAGTATAGATGGAGACAATTCGAAGAAATGGGTTTTCTGTACACTGGTGATTTTGCCAAATTTGTAAATGTTGTTTATCTGTTTCACCAACAATAGAAGCGGCCAAATTTAAATCTACTTCATATTGTGCCTCAGAATGGTATTTATCTTGGAATTAATTATTTGATTTGAAAAGCTTTCAAGGAATGAAGTTTTATCTTATGTTTTGTTTAACTGATGATTTGCAATCTATTGTTAAATTTTGCACTATGAATGAATGAAAGTTTGTATTAATTACAAGTTATTTTGCAGTTTCAGTCTAGGAATTCCTTGGAAGGTAACAAGTCTGATTAGTTGGATGAATCAACATTCTCTTCATGAATCAACATTCTCTTCAGTTTAAAAACTTTAATCTATCTTTTCTATTTCTTTAAAACCACTTGTTAAAGTAGGGTTAAATATAAGTTTGATCTTATAACAACCTAGAAGCTCAATACCAACAGGCCCTTTGAACATCACAGCCATATTGACCACTTAGTGAAACAACAATGTTGTGAACCAACATCAAAGACCTTGGAAGGTGATCAGTTTGATTGTTGATTGTCTTTTTCAGGAGAGGTGAGATATTTCACTTTTATCTTACCTACATGTGGTGGGTCAACTAGGCACCATCAACACTTCTAACTATCATACTATCATGGTCAATCCTCTTCTTGGTAAACTATATGGGAGCATGTTAGAATGCAGAATTAGTAATTGGGCTGAAAAAAAAAGGTAAAAGGGCAAAAGTGCAAGCTGGTTTCAGGCCAAGGCATTCTACCATAGATCACTGCATCATGCTTAGGCACTTCATTGAGAAAGTTTGGGACACTCAAGGGGGTGAAGCTTTTTGTTGTTTCGTTGATTTCAAAAAATCCTTTGACACGGTGCCTAGGGACAAACTTTGGAACAGAATGGAGGAACTTGGTATTCCTGATGAACTTAGAGCAGCAACTCATAAACTCTATGAGTAGGTTAGAGCTAAAATCAAAACAAAAGATGCTATGTTTGAATGCTTTGGTAGTGATATTGGGATCAAGCAGGGTTGTCCCCTATGTCCCACTCCATTTGGCTTATATATTGATAAGCTTGAAGAATGGTTAAACAAAACTGATGGAGAGGGTATCCAACGTGCTAGTTATGTGGTGAAGTTACTTTTATATGTGGATGATCTTATCCTAATTGCAAAATCTGCACTTGGTTTGAGAGATCATTTAAAGGCTCTTGAGCTCTTTTGCCAAGAGGTTGGGATGCAAGTTAACACCAACAAAACCAAAGTCATGATTTTATCTTTGAAAAGGAAGAAGCAA